>VWZF01000181.1:2870438-3041961 GCA_013396755.1 Sclerurus mexicanus | reverse complement strand
GCCGCTGCTGCTGCCGCTGCTGCTGCCGCTGCAGGTTCTGCTGCTGCCGCCGGTGCCCCGGGACGGCCGGCACGCCGCGGCACGGGCGGCGGCGGCGGCGCCGGGCAGTGCGAGCCGTCCCGGCTGCGAACAAAGGAGCTGGGGCGGTCCCGGCCGCGGGGGCTTGTTGCATCCCCGGTGCCGCTGCCCGGGTCAGCCGCGTGTGTCTGGTCTCCGCTTGCAGATACCCAGCGAGCCCTGCGCCTCCTGGAGGAATACCGCTCCAAGCTGAGCCAGGCGGAGGACCGGCAGCTGCGGAACTCCATCGAGAGGGTCATCAGCATCTTCCAAAGTAACCTTTTCCAGGCGTTGATAGGTAAAGGCTGACTTCTTTCAGTTTGTGCCCAAGCCAGTCGGTTCTTGCTTGTGCTGTCACTTGTAGTGTTAAAAGGAAAAGAGATTTTGCCCTTACTGTAGGAGCCATGTGCTTCTTGTCGTTGTGTTTTTGTTTTGCATAGTAACACACGTGCTGCTATAGATCAACAGTTCACTTGTTACACATACTTAGTTTATTTGAGGCTTCGGACTGGCCCGAACTGCTTAAAACTGTGGTGCAGTTTTTTCTTCTGTGGTATGCTATTGTAGTTTATTTTAGACTTTTTCCATGTATCTTTGTTCACCTGAAAAATTTCTAAGGAGGGTGATGGGGTTTTTTTGTGTGTTTTGTTTTTGTTTGTTTGTTTTTTTCCTGTCTATATCTAACAGGTTGATGAATGAATTGAAGTGTTTTTAATCTAACATAGGATTCAGGCAATTCCCACTGAAGAATCTCTAACAACATCACAAAGTCTATAAATGAAGTGCAAATTGAACTTAAAGTAAATGAGAAGAAACCTCTAATGCTTCAGGGAGCAGTACAGTCGTCTTTCCTCTTTTGTTGCATATTGAAGTGTAGTGAAAGCACTACTAATTCTCAGTTTAGAGTACTTGTAGTGCTTGACTTCAAATGTTCCCATAAGTTCTTAGAAATACTTGCATATAATTTTGAGTTTCATGTGTGTCTATGTGGAAAAAAAAGAGCATAAATAAAACTTGCGGGATCCTATCTTTATTTGGAAACTTCTCCAGGGAAGCAATGAGATGTGGTTTTGCCTTGATTGTCACTATCTTTATGACAGCTAATGTTAGTTTACCCTCAAGAATAATATTTGTTCTGCATCCTTGTCTTTTAGCAAAGTAACCAGTGTCTGAATTGTACTAATGCAGCTGTATTNGCCGCTGCTGCTGCCGCTGCTGCTGCCGCTGCAGGTTCTGCTGCTGCCGCCGGTGCCCCGGGACGGCCGGCACGCCGCGGCACGGGCGGCGGCGGCGGCGCCGGGCAGTGCGAGCCGTCCCGGCTGCGAACAAAGGAGCTGGGGCGGTCCCGGCCGCGGGGGCTTGTTGCATCCCCGGTGCCGCTGCCCGGGTCAGCCGCGTGTGTCTGGTCTCCGCTTGCAGATACCCAGCGAGCCCTGCGCCTCCTGGAGGAATACCGCTCCAAGCTGAGCCAGGCGGAGGACCGGCAGCTGCGGAACTCCATCGAGAGGGTCATCAGCATCTTCCAAAGTAACCTTTTCCAGGCGTTGATAGGTAAAGGCTGACTTCTTTCAGTTTGTGCCCAAGCCAGTCGGTTCTTGCTTGTGCTGTCACTTGTAGTGTTAAAAGGAAAAGAGATTTTGCCCTTACTGTAGGAGCCATGTGCTTCTTGTCGTTGTGTTTTTGTTTTGCATAGTAACACACGTGCTGCTATAGATCAACAGTTCACTTGTTACACATACTTAGTTTATTTGAGGCTTCGGACTGGCCCGAACTGCTTAAAACTGTGGTGCAGTTTTTTCTTCTGTGGTATGCTATTGTAGTTTATTTTAGACTTTTTCCATGTATCTTTGTTCACCTGAAAAATTTCTAAGGAGGGTGATGGGGTTTTTTTGTGTGTTTTGTTTTTGTTTGTTTGTTTTTTTCCTGTCTATATCTAACAGGTTGATGAATGAATTGAAGTGTTTTTAATCTAACATAGGATTCAGGCAATTCCCACTGAAGAATCTCTAACAACATCACAAAGTCTATAAATGAAGTGCAAATTGAACTTAAAGTAAATGAGAAGAAACCTCTAATGCTTCAGGGAGCAGTACAGTCGTCTTTCCTCTTTTGTTGCATATTGAAGTGTAGTGAAAGCACTACTAATTCTCAGTTTAGAGTACTTGTAGTGCTTGACTTCAAATGTTCCCATAAGTTCTTAGAAATACTTGCATATAATTTTGAGTTTCATGTGTGTCTATGTGGAAAAAAAAGAGCATAAATAAAACTTGCGGGATCCTATCTTTATTTGGAAACTTCTCCAGGGAAGCAATGAGATGTGGTTTTGCCTTGATTGTCACTATCTTTATGACAGCTAATGTTAGTTTACCCTCAAGAATAATATTTGTTCTGCATCCTTGTCTTTTAGCAAAGTAACCAGTGTCTGAATTGTACTAATGCAGCTATATTTGTAATTTGGCTTAGTGACTGGTTAATGTTGTACGGTTGTGTATCTTCCTTCATAGTGCTGCAACTTCGTTGTGGTGGAAACACAGGGACAGGCAAAACATAAACATGCATTGCCGCATGTGGAATGTTTCCTTCTGGAGCATTTATTTCATCTTTTCTAGGTTTTCAGAAGACAGTAACTGTGCTATGTTTTTTTCCTTATCAAGCAAGTTCATGAAGCATAGTTGTGAAAATAGGTCAGTTACAAGGATCTTTTCCCTTAGAGGAACTCTGTATTTCTCTTCAATATTCAGTTGATGCTAATCAACTCCATGGTGGAGAGCTAGACATAATCTTTGTGGGACATGTGTGAACAGGATTCACTCGTTGGTGGATCAGAAGCTTAGTGTACTGCAGTTTAACTTATTATTTTCACCCAGCAAATTTCAATATTGATTACCATTTTTCTTGTTCTGCATGTGTGTATTTTCTTAGTTTGTGTTGTTTTTTTAGTTTTTACAGTCCATACTGTACTCTTTTCTCCCTGTACTAATCTATTAGCCTTTGATATTCAAATCTGCAAGACGTAGTTTCTTTTACTATCCACATACAAATTTTCATTGTTTATAACTACACCTAGTAGTAGTAAACTTGAAAGAGCAGGCAACCCCATGTCTGCTGGATTTGTTCTGCAAGAGCAGAAAACAAGAATGTGTTTTTGCCTGATTGGGCTACATTGCCTGTTTTCTTGTCTTGTATGTCACAATCATAAGACTCTGGTTCTTATGGAGTTCAGTTCATTTCTGTGTGCGCAGTAAGAGCTTCTTGGGCATGGTGCATTAACTTTGCATTTCCTGGCTCACTGTATGGTTGTTTATTAGAGTGAATGCATATGTTCCCAAACTATTTGTCATGAGGCTGGTACTTTCCAAGCAGTTTATGCTGTCAGCTTGGGTCTTTCTCCTTAAACCCTTTCCTTTCTGTGGAAATGTGTCAGGAGAGTTCTTGTCTGTGCAGTCTGCTCCTAGCTGTTGTTTTCCTGGAAACATAATTTTTAAGGTATGACTACCTTAAAGAGTGGGGGGACTCCCTGGAAAAGACGTGGTTTGCAGGATGGCTGCAGTTACTGGGAAGACCTTGAGCTCCTGCTTGTCCTCTTTTCCTGAAGATCTGGAGCAGGCTGGATGAAGTATTCGGTTGTGCTGTGGGTTAGGCTTACCTAGAACACTCCATGGCTCATTGCTTTATGGCCGAATTTTCAGTGTGCCTTTTAGAGAAGCGGGGATGTGTTCCCAACTTAAACAGCCAGTGCTGTTCTGAGAGCAAATTTGTGGCTCAACTATATCTCAGCTTGTGGCTCAAGTTATCTCTCTTACAGATTCTTCTTCCAGAAAGTGCGCTAGTTTTAGTTTATAAGGGGTCTTTTCTTTTTTTACTTTCCTTTTTTTTTTAAATAAAAGAATACTAAAAAGTTACGACCAAACTTCATTTATTTTTTTCTGCCAAGTTACTGAACTATATCTGAGACCTGCCTTTTTGTGGTAGGTTTGTGAAGGCTGCAGTCAAGATCTGCTGTCAACTTCATGTGTCTTTTTTGTAATAATTTTTGACTCTGCATTCAAATACTCTTCTTTCAAGGAACAAATAGAAGTTACTTTGTGCACAGAAATTTACCTTTGGGTTTATAATGGAGGAAATTAAATATTCCTGCAAACCACACTAATTTTGACAGCATTTACTGTGTTTAGATTCACATGAAGGAATTAAAGGTTTTTTTGTGGTTTCAATTTGGATGCTGAAGAATAAATAATATTACTTTTCTCATTGGAGACTTTTTTATGTTGTCCTCTCCTTTTAGTTCTACCCATAAAATTTTAGTTCAGCAAACTGCAAGCTTAACCTTGTACTTAAATTATGGCTGTAAATGATTTGAGTTAGTTGGTGTGAAGAGCCAGT
Organism: Sclerurus mexicanus; assembly: GCA_013396755.1. Lineage (NCBI taxonomy): Eukaryota > Metazoa > Chordata > Aves > Passeriformes > Furnariidae > Sclerurus > Sclerurus mexicanus. The sequence continues at coordinate 3,037,521 of VWZF01000181.1, read as the reverse complement.
GTCACAAGATCGACATTGCAACAGTGTTATATTTTAAGTGAGATAACTGTAAGGAGTTCAAATTAGTAACAAAGTAACCAACTATGACCTCCTTAAAACAGTCTCTGCAAAAGCCCTTTTTTACATTGTGTCTTCTGTAATGTGGTGTTTTCCAATGCTTCAACCACCTATATGTAATAATGCCTAGCTCTTCAATTAAATGGAGGTCAAGGGCCTGTAATTAAAATCAACTTGAGAATAATCTCAGTTTTAAGTAAATTTCGTTTTGTACAGGATCAAAAATGTGTAGTATCTTTTCAAGCTTATGATTTCTTGGTTGCAGTTGAAATGGCTTGTTATTGATATTCTGATCATTGATAGGGTGAGTCATTTTATTAAGAGACCAAAAGAAGATATCCACATAACCATGGGCTAGACTTAATTTCAATTTGGTAAAGTATTTGGTATTTATCGTCAAATAGTGAGGTAATAATTCTGCAGATTACTTCTGTTTCTAGTTTAGGTGCTCTTTTGCCTTCTTGAGAAGCTACAGGTTCTTGAAAAGGTACAGATAAATGTATCTTCTTGAAAATATAGGAGGAAAACCACTTGCATTCGTAAGTAATGCTTCTGAGAGAAAAACCTGTGAAGCAGACTTCTGTTTACACACAGAATCTTTTTGTTTAATTAAAGTCTACTTTTAGTGGGTGTCATAGTGTGGTTGACCATATTAAAGGTCTTCTATAATTAAAAATATTATAGTTATAGCTGGAAACATGAGGTAGTTTACTATTTTAAAAACATTCCTTTTTCTGACAATAATTAACTCCATTTGCACAGGTGTCAGAAAAAGGGAAATCTAGAAGAGTCTCAACATACAGTTCGCTGTGCTACCTTTCTTGTCTAAAGTGGGATGGTTTTTTTTATGTATATGCTATTTTGTAGCTATGCATATATAGGCTTTTTAGTGTAAAATAGCAGACCTGACTAGGAAAGGTTGAATTTGTTGAATTTCGTATGTGTAAGCAGTCTCATGTATTTCACTTGGAGTCCTTTTGCATGAAAATCTGCCTTGAAAATTGTGTTTATGTACTGGGTCTTCTTAACTCTATACATCCAGTGTGGGAAATTTTGAATAAAAAAATATGGTGGTTTCACTAATCCTTACTAAACCAAAGAACAGCTTCCCCCTGGTAACCATGAAGTGTTTTTAACCATAGTTTGGATTCATGAGATTTATGAATTAGACAGAATATATTAAAAATGCTGTTAATACATTTTTACACCCCAGAAAGGGAAGTTTTGTCTCTGAATTTTTTGAAAAAATGGATGATTGCATAAAGTAAACTCTTTGTTCAGGTTCCTCAGCAGTCTGACTGTGACTGAAAATTCTAGGAATATAAAACATACTCTGCAGAGTTTTCACCTCTTTCCACACCAGCTTTCTGAACTAAATTAGGAGAACAACCCTAGATTTTAGCCTGAAGTAGACTGGATTGGGTCAGCACTCCTCCACGTTGGTACCCTTTGGAGTGGACTAACCACATTCCTGCTACATGGCACGTGGCCTCAGCTCTCTGAGCTGTGTGTGGCATCTCTGTAGGTGGTGTTGCTTTTCTCAATTAGCCACCTTGGAAATATTTTTTAAACTTGCTGGCTAAATTGAAATCAAACACAGTTGAAGCAGAAGCTCTCTTTCTGAACTGAAACAAAAAGTACTTTTTCTTGGGGGATACCGGTTTTTATTAGCAATGTAGTTAGTTAGTAGAGCATATGTCATGATGACACAGTTAACTGCAAATCAGCTCAGGCCTTCCCATTTTCAAAGGTTACCAAGGCCTTGGTGGAAGTTCTTTCAAACTTGAGTTGAATAATATTACATTAAGAATCCAGAAATTATCTTGACAATAAGTTGAGGATTAGGCTAGATAGTGAATATTGCTGAGGTTTTTTATTAATATTATTATGTTTTTATTAGAGGAAGGTTTAGTGAGAATTAGAACTTCTGTAACATTGGATAGTACTGAAATTGTTGCAGATGCTAATTTTTCACATTGAAGTCTTACCCTTGCTGCATTTTTGTGACTTTTTCCTGAAATTGCAGCTTCTATAATACAACATCTTCATTTATATTGGAGTCTGGAACATCCACGCAATATAATCCTTGCAACTTTGAGGTGTTTGTCAGCCTTTTGCACAAGTTTCCTAAGGATAAATATAGTTATGCTTGCTATGGTCTACTTTGAAATGTAAACAGAAGTTGGTTTGGTTTAGAAAATTTGATCTAGGATTGTATTTTTAAAAGTGGTTAAGTACTTCATTATTTTCATCCAGATGGAGGGAGGATAAAACATTTCAGTTGGTGTCCAGATGATTGGGGTGTTAACTTAGTCATTATCAGTATGTTTCTGCCATGCAGTTTGTCCAAATGTCAGAATGTCCCAGTTTTTGGAAGAACTTCATGTCTTCCTCTCCAAGGAACCTTACAGTGAGTGAGACAGTCTCATTGCTCCTCCTTTTTAAAGAATTATTTACTATTTTGTGTGTACGTAGTGCAGTTTTGTAGTTTACTTGCTTTTTAAAGTGTTTTCCACACTGTATTACGTGTGTGTATGCGTGACAGGGCAATGTATTGAATTTTTGGGATTAGGTGCTGCTTTTGGTAGCCTAAAATAGCAAGCAAGGCTAATGTAAGTTGAGTAGCTACTGGTATGCAGATAAATAGTATTGTGGCAAAAGTTTGTCCTTGTGGTCATTACACTGACTGAGTTTTCAGCGTTGAATAGCTGCACTGTAGAATTCATCAATTACTGTATTCTCTTCACAGGGTTACCACTGAAAGGGTCTGTTGGCAAGAAAACTTTGTCAATTCTGCTGTTCATCCAGGTGCTGAAATGAAAGTTGAAGTCGGGAAATAATTGATACAGTTTCCTGATTCATGTAAAGTTTATCTTCTGTCCTTGCTCCACTTTATTCCCTGTGTTCTTTCACCTGTTTTCCCTAGTTTTGGTGCCTATCTCCTCCCATGATGCTGTGTTCCTGCCTTTGCTCCTGATCTTTCTCAAGATTTACTTCAGTGCTGGGTACAGTGTAGGGGAAGGGGAAAGTATGAGAGAGGATCCTTGTCTTAATCTTACTCTTGCTTCCGTGGTGGTCCCAGCAGCAAGGGCAGAACCTCTTGTTCAGCTCTGCAGCTGGAATGCTACGTGCATCTGGTTTGTCTGTATTTTGAGGGATTGTGCTTGTTTTGGGGCAGGTGGAATGAATCTTCAAAGAAACTGAACTCTAGCAGCTGACTAGTCTCCTTGCACAGATAGCTTCCTGAATTATAACTAGGCCAAATTTACAGGGTTGTGAAGAGGTTGCAGGAGGTGTAGGGCTGACCCTAGAATAACGTCCTCAGCTTTGTGTTCCTTCTCTGAGTTAGGGGAGACTCTAGAGCTCTTTGGTAAAGCTTTTATAGGAATCATGTCATATGTGAGTATCTTCACAGCCATGCCCTCCAAAAAGCTGTCTTATTTCGGATTGAAATGAAAAGGTTGGCCAAAGGCAGAGATGCAGTAAGGAAAACTTGTGGGCAAATTGCAAAAGCATTGCAAATTTTAGTGGTGTTCAGAGACTTATGTTAAAATTTGGATGCAGGAAACGAGCAACTGTTAGTGCTGGAGGAGATGCTGCTATGTGGCACACCCAGCCTTGTGTTGCCACCAGATCAGGTAATTACCTCGGAGCCTGAGCTTTCCATAGGTAGAAGAAACCAATGCTTGTGCTGTCTCATCTAAGCAAAGCAGTGCACCTCTATGAAAGCTCAACTTGGAGGGTTGGGTGAACTCATCCCAAAATTAGTTTGAGGTTTTTTTGAATGCATTTGTCTGGTGAGAAACCTCCTCAGTCCTGTATTGACACTATTTAGGGGTACACTACAAATTAGTCTTAATAGTAACACTTTCTTTGTCCCTGATAGGGTTTTGTTACCACTGTGGACTGTAGTAAATACATCTATATAAGAAAAAATGTACATTCTTATACTGGCTGCTGGTTTGCAACTGGGGTTGAGATAGTTGGAGAGGGTGGATAGCTGGGAATTAATATTTAGTTTGGGTGTTTGTTGTTTGGCTTGGGGATTTTTTGGTGTGGGTTTTTTTTTTCATTTGGGTTTTTTGGGGGTGTGGTTTTTTGTTTGTTTTTAGGCTTGGGCTGATGACTAAGCATGCGAAGGTGATATCAAATCAAAAAGTTTGCACAGTAGAAGATTCTTGAGTCAATTTTTGTCTGTGATGGCAACTTTAATTTTTCTAAAGTTTTTCATACCTTAGTTCTGGACATAGGAGAAGACCTGGTGGGTTTCTGAAGGAAAATTGGAAAGAGGTGATGTGAAGGAAAGACTGGATGTGGCACTTAGTCTAGTTGACATGGTGGTGTTAGGTCATAGGTTGGATGAGACAATCTCAGAGGTCTTTACCAACCTAATTGATTTGGTGATTCTGTAAAGATACGGTGAAGGAGTAATTAGTAAGTCAAGAAGAAAATATGAATGAACAGTTTGCACAATGTAAGTGGTCAGGTTGGCAAGGAGTTGAATTTGTCTGAGTGTAAAAAGCAGCTAGAGAAATAAAAGCAGTTAGACCTGAGGTTATATGAGGACAGTTTCATTTGAGCGCCAGTTAAGGACAATTTGTGTTAGTGGAAAATGACATCTCCTGGAATTTGAATTAAGCAAAGAAGTATTTGCAGAAAGGATGTTCAAAGGTTAGGACAGTTACTGAAACAAGTGGAAGCGCTGGGGATCAGTAGCTGGAGCTTGTGGCAAAGGATCGTGTAGAACAGAACATGAGTAGCGAGGGTTGCACTGCAAAATTTTTAAGAAGTCTTAATTGTGCACAGAAGTTTTAAAGAAGAAATAGACCACAAAACAACAAACTCTGAAAGGGCCTTTATAGGGGTTGTGATGAGGCTGTTTTTCACTTTTCATGGTATGAATGCAAATATTTACTTTTGACCAGATGCATGCCCCATGACACAACACAACCAGCAAATACACAAAGAGAATACAGTTAACTCTGGTCACTGACTTGGTAAATGGATATGAAGCTTTTCCTGATGTTGGTATTTTCTTGTTGATCACTAATCATGCACTTTTCAAGTTGTGTTTTATTTGTGTTAAATGGATGTTCTTAGCTGGATATAGCAGGTGAAGTAAGCACGCGGGATTGAGACTTCCTTGGAATTAATAGGACTCGATTTGCAACTGAAGAATGAAAGTCTGTCGTGTTGGCAGACTCTTTTGCCTGTTCTGACAGTGATCATGACTCTGTGTTTTGTCTATATATTCATTATGTTGAGCTGTTAAGAATTTGGCAGATACCATGCATCTCGAATTGCTCTGAACTGAAATAACATGTTGACCTTTTTTTTTCCTTTTTAGTCATTTTAAGACTTAAGTTTTCAGTGCTTTGGCAGGAAGCCCTAAGAAATAAAGATGTCTTTCCCTCCCCTTCCTTGAATTAGAGTACTTAATTTTTAATGGGATGACACCTCTTCCTAGACAACATACAGATAGTCAAATCCTTAACAGACTTATTTTTTCAAACACAGGTAGCATCATAAACACAGACATTTGCATGTGCGCTATTTGGGTGAATGAATGTCTGAGAAGAGGCAGACAAATGAGAGACGACAAAGGAATTGCCCACATGGATGGATCTTTAAGTGAAATTCTGAATTGAAATAAATCCATTTCTGAGGGAATTCATATGCTCCTTGTTTGCTTGAAGGCTTGAAGTGGTGGCTTTGAGAGGTTCTCCTGAACAAAGCTGGTATTGAAACACTTTGTGTGGTGAAGTCTGTGTATCGATGCAAATGTATCTGGTGGTTTGCTGACCCTGGTTGAAATTGGTTTGTTCAGCTGCTGAACATCTATCAGAAAGGAACACCTCATCAATGTCAGTGCAGGATTAACTATAAAGCCGAAGCGTGTAAATCCTGGTCATGCTGCCATGCAGAGGGACCTCAACAGGCAGAGGAAATGGGCTGATGGGAACCTCACAGAGTTCAACAAGTAGAAGTGCAAAGTTCAGTGCCTGAGGAGGAGCAGTCCTAGGTACCAATATATACTGTGTGTTACCCAGCCGGAAAGCAGTGGTGTGAAAAGGACCTGGGGGTCCTGGTGACACCAAGTTGAACATGAACAATCACTGTACCCTTGGGGCAAAGGTGGTGAATAGTCTCCTGGGCTGTGTTAGACACAGAATTGCCAGCAGGCTGAGGGATGATGCGATCCTTCCCCTTTCCATTTAAGAATGCAAAACATGAATTTAGGGTTTATAAAAAATGAGCAAACAGAAAATGAACGTGAGCTTCCTAAATTAGCTCTTGCTCATGCACAAAGCTGTTAACTACATTAAAACTGAAAACCTCCAAATGAGGATATAGTTAATACAGCATACACAAATGTGATTGTTAAATTCAAATATACTGTGGTAGCAGTTTACGACTTTGTGTGGTATATGATGTAAGGGCAACAGTTCACTGGTTTACATGCCCAGTGTCAAAAAATGCAGTCTGTTGTAGTAAATGTGTACCTGTTTTAGTTCAAGAAATGTTAAGCTTGTGTGGAATTTCCTGGCATTTATTTCAGAAAAACCATCTATAACCCACAAATGGTCAAGATGCTTAAAGTGTAAAAATGCAAAGCTTAGAAACAGTAGGTTACTGTGATCATCAGAGGAATGCTTTTAATTTCTGAAACACTTTCTGTCACCCTCCAAATCATTAAAATTGAAGGGACCTTTAAGATCATCAAGTTCAACCATTAACCCAGCACTGCCAAGTCCACCCCTGAACCATATCCCTAATCACCACATCTACAAGTCTTTTAAATACCTCCAGGGTCTCAACAACTCCCCGGGACAGCCTATTCCAATGCTTGGCATCCCTTTTGGTGAAGAAATTTTTCCTAATTTCCAATTTCAAGTTCCCCTGGCACAGCTTGAGGTAATTTCCTCTTGTCCTATTGTGTGTTACTTTTAGACTGACACCTCAACTACAATGTTGTTTCAGGTAGGTAAATAGTAAATGCCAATGAAATTTTATTGTTTTCCTCTCTACAGTAATATAAAGGTTCAATATCAGAAGCCTGAAACCAACATCATGTAAAAAAATTACAGTGAACTGCTTGATAGTTGGTAGAAAACCAGAACGTATTAAAATATGATCAGGGAAGAATGGGGAATGGGAGACTGAGTCGTACAGGGAATCTTTCCCATGGAGATATGGAGTGATGATGGAGGGTTTCTTTCTCTTTGCTGTTGTGTTTTGTTGAGGTTATTTTTGTTTGCTGACATATTCTGTGTTTCCCTGTTTCTTCTTTACTTTACAGTTGCATGTGACATTTGAATTTCTTGCATATACTGCACGTTTTATATATGCTGGATGCTTGTTCTTTGTTCTGTTATCCCCCAAACTTTTTTTGTCCTATTCTCAAGGTTGGCTTCCTTTGAGCAGTAATTAGCAGCTGATGAGTTGTTTATAGCCTTGAGGCCTCTGATACCATCCCGTCTCCTTTTGTTCAAGGCCTCTGCTGTCATGCTACTGCTTGTGCTCCTCTGTGCAGCTTTTTGTTCCAGGGTCATAGGTAATTCATTCCCTACAGAATAGCCACTTATTGTAGGTATCTGTTGGGCATTACACGCACACACTTTTCTTTGGATATCCACTCTGTGTGTGCTTGTATTTGTGTACAGCTTTTACTTAGCTTTGGACAATTGTGTTATGTAACATATGGTTTTACATATATTTATGTATACTATTTATGGACTATATATAGTAAATAAGTATTTATGTATATGCTGTATTATATATAGAAATGTTTATAAAAGTAGGTGCTAGCTCACACAGTTGTCTGAAGCTAAGCAAGTTAGATGAGTCACCTGGTCTTTAGGTAATTGGTGATAGAGTTGGACAAGCTAAAACAGAGCTCTGGGCAGGACAGGACAAGTGCAGAGGCCTGGTTATTCATTTAACAAAAGGCCCATGGCCTGTTACAAGCAATGCCAACACCATTCCCTTAAGAAAATTCTATTATAAATATCCCATCTTTGAATTGTAAAGTTAAGTTATCAAAAGGTTCATACATATGCGAATGCAGAGAATAATTCTGCTCAGCTTTATTTTGCTATATGACTGTATTAAAATTAATTATTCTTTGCTGTAGGAACGGTATATGTGGAGAGTTTGGCTTGACAATGAGGTTTTTAGAACATGTACTGATCTTAAGTTACCCTGATTACAAGTGTACTCTCTGCTAGATACATAGCAAAAAGTAGCAGACACTGCACATACCTGTACAAATGGCAAGCAGAGGCCTTATGTCTGATTTCTGAGGAGCAGGGAAGAAATCGATCTGAAGGAACGGTGTCATGTTGCTGGTTGGAATCCTTGTCCTCAGAGGCAGATTCTTTAGACAGAATTGATGTAGTGTCTTGGAGTGCCCTCAAATATACCTTAGGAAATACAAGACTTTGCTTCTGTAGTTCTGCTGTTCTTTTAATTACTGTGTTTTGGTTTTTAATGAAGCTGTAATTCTCTTGTGAAGGTGATTTTGGTTTCAGTTTGTATTCAGCAGATAACTCATTCTTGTTTGCTTTAAGAGTGAGCGGTTTAGTTTCTGGTGTATCATGTTACTGGTGAACAAGCCTGTTCAAAGAACAAAACTGAGTGGAGAATATGAGAGGGAGATGAATAATAAGCCAGAAAACTGCTTTTAGACTGTAAAAACCCCACTTTGTCACCACTGCTTAACTTTCCACACTACTAATAGATTAAGAAATATAGTTTTCGTTGGAGTCCCGCTTTGCAGAACTGGTAGTGTGTCCCTTGCTTTGCATAGGTTTTTATTCTTGTTTCAATCAAACATATTTCTGATTTGGCTACTTAATGTGGTTTTACTTGTAAGCGGACCTGATTCCAGGATGGTTTTCTGTGTTGCCTACCATTCAACACTTTTTTTCACTTTGGCTTCCTAAAACTCTGTGCTCCTATTTTTCAAGTGTCAGTTGCCTGTTCTTTTAATGTGCCCCCTCTAGTTTGAAATGTTTCCCATCTGTGTTTTCTTTTACTGTTGTGTGATACCTTATTTGAATCAGTTTTCTGTAACTTATGTTTGAGACATAATCTGCTTTGGAATTAACATGGAGAAAAGGGCTGGAACATAAAAATAGCACATCTAGCTTGAAGAGGGGCTCTGACCATAAATACAACTAAAACCTAGTATTTTACTACCTGCTATTTGTAAGAATTAGGAAAATGTTAGGACTTTTCATATGTCAGAGATTAACATGTCTTCAGTAGATACTCAAGTATGTTGAAATGTGATGAAATAGTTTTGTGAACAGATATATAGCAACAGACCTGAAGAAGAATTTTTTTAGGTTGAATTTAGTATGGTCTGAGTTTCTGGCTTTAAAAAAATGTAAATGTCAGCATTCATTCCTTAAGGACCTAATGCATTCAGGGTTCATAGATGGCTAGCCTATGCTTGTACATATGTTTGCATTCTGAATAGTAAAAATATAAACTTTTTTTTTTTTAAAGAAGGTAGATAGTAGTATATAGACACCAGGTTCCTAGAAACTTTGTGGATCTGGAACAAGTTCAGGATAAACAGAAACTAATCCCCTCATTAAATGGTGCACGTATTTCTGACATCTTTCAATAGCAAGTGTCCTTCATAGAGAAGTGGAGATGATGTATGGGAAACACTGTGCTTCTTGAAAGCAGTCGTTCTGCAGTATGAATAAATGGCTACCTCCGCTGGCAGGGACTTAAAAGAAGAGTAGCAGAATTGAAAATCAGTGTCCTAGATTTCTGTTGCAAAACAGTTGCACAAATAACCCCTTCCCATAAATAATGTAGCGATCTTCCTGGCTTGGTTGCTGTGGATTTCAGATATAGAATCAACTTAAACCACTGCCTATTTTATTATAGAAAATACTCTGTTGGGTAGGGGGAATCTTTACTTGGTGTGCTTGATTGATGTATTAATGCTAATGCAGCTGCAAGACAAATTTGCAACTGAGGGAGCTAATGCGAAAGATAGATTTAAAGGCAATTTGTATCTCTTAGGCTGCTTTGCTCATGTATATCTAGGTCACTTAACATCATCTGCAACCCTCACTGCCATTTCTTCCAATCAGCAGTGCTAAGAGCAAGTATAACTTTAAAAATTAATGTAAGCAGTTGATAGGAATTTGACTCTTGCTCAGAGGAGGGATACGAGTGGAATTTGAGAATTTCAGTTTTCTGAGCTGGTAGAGAGCAGAAGTGCAATGTCTGTGAAAGCACCTAAGACTGGAATACCAGCAGCAGTGGTTGCAACTCTCAGTTGTGTGGTCTTTTCTTTGTGGGGCAGCTCTGTAAGGAAATGGTTATTGTGCCTCTGTTATTGACTCTGGGCAGCTGCTGAAAAGCTGCAGAATTCTGCAATTAGGCTCCTTATTCATGGTTGGGTCCTATTTCCTTCTTTGTCTTACTGTGTCTGTATGTTTGTCTTCTATGAAGTCTCTGCAATTAAAAATCAAGAGTTTGCAACTCCTGTTTAGCAGATTTTTACTTTGAATAAAAGACTAAAAGCTTTACAGGACAACTTCATCATTTGTCTGCCCTTCCCTTAGCCTATACCTTTTCAGATCTAATTTTTTTTTAAAATGTGTGTGTTTATGGATGTGAATACTATTGTGGTAGCAAGTTTCATGCACTTATACTTCATAGAAACACCTTTGGTTCTTCTTTAGATTGTGTTATTGGCACTTCATATAGTGGACAGGATGTCAAGAAAAAAACCTAATGCAGCCAAATTTTTGTTTCCCACAAGTTTCCAGCTGAGTCTTCAGGATTACAGAAAAAGCTGTTTATTAGCTCACAAGTATGACTTGTAATTTGTACTGTTAATTCACCCTGTTTCTGTTACTTACACTGAAAAAGCAGATGATGACCTATGCTAATCAATCTTCCCTTTCCTAACTTCTTGCAGCTTCTCTTGCTGATTTCATCAGTGTACTTCTATTTCTGTGGTCATTTAATTGAAACCTACACCACAAATTAAACCTTCTAATATTGCCCTTGAACAGCAGATTTCAGATAACCAAAGGCTAAATTAGTTGAAATTATGTGTACCAGAACTTGAAATATAGACATCCATCCCTTCCACTATTCCATGGCCATTATTCCATAAGCTTCTGCCATTCCTGCTGCAGATGGTGCTACAAGGGTTGGTGGCAGAAGCCCAAAGTGAGTGGGGGACACAGAGGCTGAGACAGGGGTGTAAGAGAGCGAGTTGTGTGTTTGGTAGGGGAGCTTCATGTGATCTTGGTGATACCTACGGATTTACCAATGACAGATGGAGCTGTATCCAATTTGTTTTGTACAAGGAAGATGTGGTTAAAATCAGAACGTTATAGTAACTATAAAGCCTAACCTCAATTTTTTTCACATCTTTAGATATTCAAGAATTTTATGAAGTGACCTTATTGGACAATCCAAAATGCATTGATCACTCTCAGCCATCTGAACCAATACAGCCTGTGAATACCTGGGACTTCTCCAGCCTTCCAAGCACAACAGTGACATCAGAAACACTGCCGAGCAGCCTTAGCCCAAGTGTAGAGGTATGATAGAGAAACTTGTTTTGTCTTGTTGAGGGTCTTAGTTCAACATTGTTCTCTGTTTCATTTTATAAAATATTAATTTTCAAAGAAAAAGTACATTATTAAGATCAGAGTCATAGGGGATTTAATTATTGAAATGTTTAATAACGTGCATTTTGCTTGGTCAAGAATTGATAAACTCATTTGTCAAATGCACCATTAAGTGATTGGATTAAATTGGATTTATGCTTTGATTTTGGAACCTTGCTGACAGGTTTAGTCTGTTTATGCTCATCCATACTCATGATTCTTGAGTCCATTATTTCATTAATAATTTGGGAAATTGAGGCTGTATCTTTCTGATAGTAAATTTTTCAGTCTCTTCATAACAAATTCCCTGCGATGTCTATGTCCATGTTCTGGAAGGACTTATTTCTGAAAACTATGTGCAGCCAGTTGTCACTAGTGAGTGGTGAGAAAACTGAGCAGGGAAATGTACACAGATGTACATTTTTTCACTAAATCAAGATCTCCCTGCCCCAGTTATAATGTTGCTTGATTTTTTTGCATCAGACCTATTATTTTTCCCCAGAGAGATGAACTTTGTTCCATGTGTGCCCTGAATACTGACAGCACTGGAAAAGGTGTCTGAGTTTCTGTAATTGAAGGCAATGTGCTGTACTGGTCTGTTCTCATGAACTGATCATAGAGCTCAGGGGGAGCACCAGGAGAGACCAGCTAAAGGACCAGTGCTGCAGCCTGTAGAGAAGCTCAGGAGCTTGTACTACTTAGCAAGATAACATGGTTAGGATATCTTACTGAGTGAACCTTTATCAGAGGCTGTTTGGACTGTGTAAGAAAGTCCACTTAGCTGCAGATCATAAGCAAGTGATGTGCTAATGGGTTTGTGCAGTTAATAAAAGAAAGTGCTTGTTCTTATGGTAGCTTGTCTCAAATTTGTTATATTGAAACTAGTATGAAATACATCAGGAATGCTTTAAAGAAAACTAGCGGGGAAATCCAAGACTTGTGTTCTTCTGGAAAGTAAAAAATGGCCATTAGATGAAGGATCAGCCAAACCAGGGGCAAGAGTTATGTATGGCCAAGAACAGCCATTAAAATCTCTTTACAGAAAAAAACTGAGCAGCCTAGGAATGCTGTATTTTTCAGGTTTATAAGTAATTGAATACTAAAGAATTAAAATTCTAGTTGAACTTGCAGTGTGGGAATACATTTTCTTTGGGTTTTGTGCATCGTGATTATACACTACAAAACTCAAATTGTATGTCTCTGTGGAATCTTAGTTAACTGAAATTGCATAGAGAAGACTACTGTCATAGTCACCTTAATGAAAATTTTTCTTTAAGAATTGCAATGCTTGAGCCTATCAGAAATAATATGGAAAAGACCGTTGTGCTATTTACTTGTATGCCATCATCTAAATCTTCAGCTTAGAGCTATAGAATTTCCTTTTTTGAAGGTATGGTGGGAATGGTATCTATTAGAAGCAGGAGCAAAAGGAACTGTAGACAATAGGGTAGGCAAGGAGAGGCAAAGCTTATTTTATCTACTGGGGTGTTTTGAAATAAGCTGTTACTAATGTATTTCATGTTTGCATGTGCAGAGAACTTAGTGAATCAATTTGAGGGTCACTGCAGTTGCCCTTAGTCATGGAGGATGGGTGAAGTTCCAGAAAATTGCAGATGGACAAGTGTTATCTTTTAAAAAGGGAATTATGTAGGAGCAAGGCAAGAGAGGAGAATCCAGGTTTAACAGGTACAAGGGGTGATTCTACAGTCTTTTGGTAGCTCCTTGAAAGTGATAAGGGAGCCAGATAATATCTGTCATAGTTGTTGATGACAGTTTTGTCAAACAGTTTCTTTCTAATGTGGTTATAGTTCTTGTGCTAGGAAGAAATGGTAAGTGTGATAAATTCCAATTTCAGTAAAACTTTGGCATGGTTTAAGAGGCTATCTTTTGAGATAATATATCAGTTAAAGTTTCTAAAAAAAATATCCAAGTTTGGGTTATTAGTGAAAACATCCCGATTAAATTAGAAATTAAATGATGGGAAGAGAATGGCATGTTGCTGCTTCAGCGGCTGAGACTGGAATGAAGCCTTGGGCAACTAGAGTAATTAATGGGCAGGCTCTGGTTCAGCAGAACCAAATACCGCGTCCTTCACTCTGGCTGAACTAGTAGAAGTTGAATAGTGAAGAAGTGGTTTCTCAGAAAAGGTTTGTGTCATTTTTGAATCTCAAGGCAAGTCAACCGTGTCATGTTAATAAATGAAAAGAACGCTGTTGGCATAAGTGTGATGTGAAACTATTCTGTTCTACTTGGTCTGCATAAGGCTTTGCTGGAGATACTGTCAAATTTGAGGTACCACAGTGCAAAGAAAGATGTGTAACTTCAGTGCTTAGAAGACATTGACATGAAGTATCTAAAGCTTGTAAACAAGTGAAGACTGGAGAGATCTGGTGCTGCTTAAAAGAATTGAACATTCAACTGGGAAACAGAAAAAGGAAGCTATTATCTTGTGCATAGCTGTACATGGGCAGTCTCTGTTATTGAAGATCTTCTGAGGCAGTATTAACTGTCTTAAATGGCTTAATTTTAATTTTTTTCCCCCCTATAATACACCAGGGAGCAGGGTAATGGGCTTGAGGATTCATGTCCTTACCAAACCGTTTTGTTATTGCTAAACGCTCCTGATTCTAGCAACTGGGACTGTGAAGTGCGTATTTTCTGCTGTGAGATTTGTGTTCTGATGTTGCTACTGTGGCACCTTTTGTGCTTCCCCTGTAGGAGAAACTTGCTGACACCTGAAGTGCAGAATAGTGGGTCATGATAAATCCAGGCTTTGTGATTATTCGCTTGCCAGCCCCTCCAGAATCTGTTTCCAGTTTATACAAGTTTACTTACTTGGCAACTAAGATGTCCATAATAACAAAGACAGACTTATTAGCTCAAGGATAGTGTTGTCCCTGTATCTTTCTGTACTGTACATGACAGTGTAACTTAATTACAAAGTTGTATCTTCAGTTTCTTTTCTCATGTGCTGTTAGACTGCCAGTAATACAAGGACTTGTCCTTGATACTGCACCAGTGACAACAGGCCCATTATCATGGCAAGGTGACTAATGTGTTGAAAGGAAGAACGGCCTGATTTGGGAAGTCTCACCAGAGACGTGTTTGTTCTCAGCTGCATTGTTTGCTTCTCCAGTACAGTCTGGTGGCCATGACATATAGTGTTAGCTGACCTGATATGCTGTGGATTACTTTATTTTTTGAGGTGGTCCAGATTTGAACATTTATGACAAAGCTACCTGTCTTCCTTCAGATTTTTTGTCTTTAGTTTCATGTGAAAGTCACAGTTGTTTGACCTTCAGTATACGAAGGTCAGATTTTAGATTTGCTGCCAGTATTTAAAAGCATAGTTGCACATGTTGGTGTTGATCCTAGTTCATGTGAAACTGAAAGCAAGCGTTTCTCCCAGTCTTGGTCACCTACAGTAAATGTTACCTTGTATTTCATTAGTTAGAATACTGTTTCCTTGTTAAGTTGTGAAGGTGAACAATTTTCAAAAGTTCAGTGTTGATTCAGTTTTCTCTTTCTAGTATGTCTGAATGTCTTAGCTTTCAAATATATAATGAAATTATTACAGAAACATAATCTTATATGTTTTATTGGCCTTAATTCTTTCTTCTTTAGTGACTTTTTTTCTTTATATAACTGCAAGGCAATACCTTTTCTTCAGTATTTTGGAATGTAATAAAAATTACGAGGACATATTCTTCTGTATTGACAGTTTATATTCCACATACTTGCTATCTGCACGATGTGAAAATTTGTTTTTATGCTGTAAAACTTAATTGGTTTCAATAATATGCTTTTTTAAGCTACTTAGGCATTTTTTAAAGTTATTTTATAATTGGTTTTAGTCAGCCCAAGGGTATAAGAATTCCAGTATGGCGTGTGTTTAACCTAATGATTTGTTTTGCTTGCTGAAGTTTACAGGAGACTGGGGAGGGACTTGACTTTAATATATCTGATTTTTCGTAACAAACTTTCACCTTTTAGGCTCTAAAGGCAGTTGTCTAATTCAGTGTTGGTTCATTAACCAGATACAAGCAGATTGGCATAGCAGATGCACTTGGAGATTATTTTAGCTGTATTCTGTTGCTTGCCAGGGTGTGGGGAGTCCTTGCTTGGAAATTGTTCATGTTTGAAGTAGTAGATTTCAACTCCATTTCTTTTACCTTGTTGATATTTTCTTGCTGTAGTTACTGCAGGCCAAATTAGTATTCTTCCAGCTGACACTTTGATGGTATATGTGAGAGCTTCTTGAGAGTGGGAATATAATGCTCCCCTAAAGGGATTAAGGATTCTATTACAAGAACTTTCTACACAGCTGACTTTGGGAATGACTTTTTAGCAATGTGTGCTTGTGTATATACATAGAATAGTGGTATACAAGCTTAGGTTGCCTGAGAACTTTTAATGGAACATAGTATAATTCTGTTTTTGCCTTTCTACTTCTGAATCAAAAGACAGGAATTTGCGATCTGCGTAGGTTGTCTATTAGAGAAAGTCAGAGCTACACACTTCAAGTTTTCCTGTTCACAGTGATCTGTTTTCTTTTCCATGCTTTATATTCCTGGAACCTTATTTAGCAGTTTTATTTGTTTCAATCTCCAGCACAAGATGATAATGAAGGAAAAAGAAAGGCAAAAAAAAAAAAGGCAAAAGAGTGATTCAAGACAGTGATAATCAGGAAAGGAATGTTAATCCTTTGAGTACTAGGAAGTAGTTAAAAAAAAGAATATATATGCAATTTGAAAAGAACAAATGGTTCATACCCTTTTCTTGTGTGCATTAAATACTGAGTTGAGGTGTGCAGTGGCAAAGGTAACAGATCTGAAGCAAGATCTCAGCGCTGGTAGCTCTGTGAGAGCAGTGTGTGTGCAGGAGGGAGCGGCCTTGGAAGCTGTTTGCTGTGATCTGTGGTGCCATCTGTAGGTGGGACAGTCTGTGTTTGACAAATACGCGGGGAAACTTGAATCAGTGTTAGAAATCTCTGACATAACTGAATAGTGTTTTGCTAAGGAAATAGTTGTCTCGTGACTTTTTTTTTTTAAATTTGTAGGATATGTTTTAATATTGTGATTGCTTTAAATCTGAGAAGTTACAAAGTGTTTGTTGTTTAGCTTGAGTTAAAAGTATCCACAATAAATTTATTTTAGATGTTGAAACCCTCCCCACACTGAACACTGTCTCAAAGGAAATGTTTTGCTTTGAGAGAGGGAACTCAATCTGGAGTCTCTTACAGCTGGGGAAAGACATCTCTGTATTTAGTGAGTAATGGTGGCTGGAGGACTTTGGTCTGATCTGTGGTTTCCCCATCTCTCTGCACATGCCCCTGTGTTTAGTGTCTGGCATGTGGAGAGTCTGTCTGGCTCACTCTCTTCTAAGGCCCTTTGCCAAGTTCTTTTTTCATAAAAAGAAAGCAAAAGAGAGAGTTAGGAAACAGCTGACGTGGTGGTAATTTCAGCTAAAATTTGACACCAAGGCAGAGTGGAAAGGAAAATCTCTAAACATTTTGGGATTATAAAATAATTCAGGATCACCTATGAGGTCAAACAGATTGCAAAGGATTTTGACCAGCTGAGCCTTGAAAACCTCCAAGAGTGGGAACTTCAAAACTTTTCTGGTGTATCTGTTCCAGTGTTGGACTGTCCTCATGGTGAAAAAGCCTTGTTCTTATTTCTGATTGAAATTTCTGTTTCAATTTATATGTAGTTTCTAATGTTTTTCCATCATGCAGCATGCACTGGGCTCTGTCTTCTGGGTAACCTCACTGTAGGTACCAGGAGGCTGCTTTTTATGTTCTTCTGAACTTTTTCCCAAAGCTTAAACAAACCCTGTGTCCTCATCTTCTCTTTAAAGGGTCACGTCTTCCAACCCTCCTCACCATCTTAATGACCCTGTGCTGATCTCATTCCAGGGTATCAAAATGCTTGTCATATTGGGGACCCAAAATGGAATGCAATATTCCAGATGTCCTATTAGAAGTACCAAGCAAAGGGAAATAGTAGTTTTATGGTACTACTGGCTGTGTTTCTGTTAATGCAGCTTCTGTTTTCCTCCTTAGCTATTAAGGCATAATGCAGGCTTGTGTTAGGTTTGCTCAGTATCTGTCAAAAGACAGTCATCAACATGAATATTTTGAGAGGAGATAAAGTTAAGCTAACCTCATTTTCACCTACAGTATGGGAATTAGCATTCTTTATAAAGCAAGCAGTAATGTCATCTTAACGTTTGTAAGATTTTGATAGTTTTGTGTAACCTCTTCATAAGATAATCTTATGTAGTCTGGAGGAAAACTATGGTTTCCAGTGGAAGGAAAAAAATTGTGTTTATTTGGTAGCAATTTGTATTCAGAATGGAATGGTACCTCAAGCATTTAATCAGGATCTCAGAGGAAGTCTTGGAAGGAGATACCTGCATATGTAGAGCACATTATTAAAGCTGCAGAATGCTCTAGTTCTGTTTGTCGGATTCTGAATTTTAACTGCAATATCTACACCTGGCTTTTACCAAATCAGTTGTACCTGTTGTAATAACAAGCTGTTCCTGGGAAAATTCCTGACCTGTAGTGCTGTGTTCAAATACCTTCTTTGCCTTAATATTTATGAAGATTCAGTACTGGCCAGCTTGATGATATGCTGTGTCTGATTGTTGTACTCCCTGTTACCATACTGGTCTTTTACGCTTGTGTCTGTACGTGTGTATTGCCCATCATTTATGTCAACTCCTTCTCTGCAAAAATGACGTGCTTGTTTTCTTTGGGAATCAATAGTGTGTAGTCCTGGGTTACTCAGGAGCCTCATTGTTTTCTCTCTGTTAACTTTGCAGTGGGGAAATAGTATTTGGCTTGCTATGTGTTTTGCCTTCAATTCTTAATATCTGTTTGTACGAAGAAAAGAATGTAAGTCTTGAACCAAAGCTGAAAAAGTCTTTGAGGGGCAGGCTTCTGATTGTGCTCAGTTCAGAACACATAGACAAACAGTAAAAATCGTCTACTTCTAAAAATGCACCTTTCTCAATTCAGAAGTAAATAGAGAACTTACAAATTCACATAATTCTTTTTCTGGTATCTGATTATTTTTTTTATAAACTTGGAATAATGACATCTTGACAGCCAGGTTCAAAGGTACTAAGATAAATTAGGTTACAGCATCTCACAATTTTACTGTTTACAGTGATGATAGTGCTTGATCTTTGCTGAGTCTTTGATACATGCCGAGGTTGGGCAATTGACATCCCCTCCTGAAGCTGAGCTGAGCCTGCTGCTCTGGTTACACCTGTGACAGCTGTGAGTTACGTGGGCTTTCTCCTAGAATCTCAGAGCACATTAGCACTTGAATAACCATATGTGCTTTTAGATTTGTGGATAAAGAAGTTATTTCTCTGCAAAATCAGTGTTTTCTAAAGCGTGGTTTTAATTTACACGATTTATTTCTATGCACAGTTTATCTGTGCATGAATTTTCCTTTATTTAGTTATCTGGTGGCTTTGTAGATAGAATCTCCCACACTGGAAAAAGAATAAGCCTGTGAAACTACAAAAAGTGACTGCCAAGCATAACCTGAAAGAATTCACAGGTAGTTCAAGTCAAGAAAAACCCATCTCTTGCCTTTGTGTTTCTCACATGAGAATCATGTTTGTTTTTTAATATAAGTGCCATGAATATTGGTGGATGGAAATGCACTTTTTTTTCTGGCCAAGCTGTATAGAATAGTTGTTACTAACTGTTACTGAGATCAGTTGGAGATGACAGGACAGAAGGGTTTGGTTTTGGTAAGTAGGAATGGCATTGAAGAGATTGCAATGCTTCCCACAAATTCAGTAGAATAATAGTGATTTTAATGGCTAAAAGCACTATGTGGAAATGTCTTATTCTGTAGTGCATTAAAAATGTCACTTTGCATGCATTTCATGATTTTGATTCAAGTTTTGGTGTGTTCTTTCTGTTGCTTCTCACAGTAGAATTTAAAGGAAAGAAGGTTCTAAGTTATTTTATTAATTTATGTAACTGCAGTAGTTTTGGTTCTGGTTTCCTTACCTAGTTCTTACTTTGATAAAAGTGTTTCTTCTGAGCTCCAAAATTTAACACATGCTTGCTTGTTCATGGAGTTCTATAATTTGTCTTCAAAAAGCTGTGTTATTTTTTCTTAGGAGAATGCTAAACCTTCTGAATGTTTGCGCCTTGCTCAATCTGTTCTGAATCTTTATTTCTTCTGTATTTCCAGTGAAAAGTGCAGAAACTGCTTTTGGGCTAGGAAATGCTTTTTTTATGTATAGTGCTCTCTTCTTTGAGTGCTTTTCTATCTGTGCTCTATATTTATGAAAATGTGTATTGGTGTGTTTGCCACAAAATATTTTGCTCTACTGGTATAGTTTATGTGATTGGTCTCTCTTTTTTTTTTTCCCCCCTTCTTTTTTTTTTACTCTTGTGTGTGGACATGGTTAGCTGAAGATCGGTCTTGAGAGAGTTACCAGAAGGACTTATAGTCCATTGTAGTGGTGCAGTGATTGGTGCAGGGCTCTAATGTAGCTTGGCTGCACATGTTGTTCTGATCTATGCAGTGGATGCATTACTACTTTCCAAGCACCCTTATGGGGTGACTGTATCTGTGCCCTCTGCTCTGAAGTGTTTAGCGTGCCCATTCTTGGTGAGCAGCCTAATCCACAAATCCTCAGCAAAGAAATGCCTTTCCCTCACCTCTCTGGATAGGTCTCTTTTCTACATTTCATAGTCTGCTTTGGCAGCCTGCAGAGAGTTACTTGCTTGCTATGACAAGACTAACCAGGCCTCAAGTCTTGTTAGACTGTGTGATGGGAGAACTAAAAATGGTATGTTAATGATCCTTAGTTCTGAGAGAGTCCCGAAGAAGGCAAGAGAATTAAAAAATGAGGGGAATAGAAGAGATTGCTTCTGAACATGAGCTCATTGTAGCCAGGATTAGTCTGCAGAACCTTCATCTTGAACCAAGGTGGCTGAGAGAGAAATGTCAGGGATGAGAAGGTATCATTAATCTTTGCCCTTCATAGACCAAGCATGAGGGACAAGCCAAGTTTACCTGATTTTATAGATAATGTAAAAAAGAAAAATATCTCTGGCTTGACTTGGGCATACAAGGTAAAACCCTCATCTTGGTGGCTGAGTAGTATAAGATTTATCTTAAAATTCCGTTCAGGTTTGTTCTATAAAGGTACCACCTGCCTGCAAAAAAAACCATGTAATTTTGGGAAGAATAGTTTCCTTATACAGCAACCCAGCCCTCCTCCACCACCCCAACAGCCCCCACCTGCCTCAGGAGATATGGCAGAGCCAGGGAATCAAGTGGAGCAAAGTTGCAGAAACCTTAAAGGGGATGCTCTAGATACACACTTAGTATATTCTAGAGTTGTTTGCTGGTGCAAAATACAGTCAGTTTTGCTAGTTGTACCTCTTGGGCTAAAAGCAAAATAATGCAAATAAGATTTATTGCTTATTGAATATTTTCAATATTCTTCATTGTGTTTGCAGCAAAGGTGTTAGTAGGAAACCTAATAGGACAAGAGAGTGGAAACTGAGTTAACCAGTTGCTTCCAATGCCTCTTGAGGGAAATTAATGTAATAAGGTTCTTACCAACGTATCAAACTGTCAGGTTGGTGTTTCAGAGTACATGGATGGGGGGGTTTTTGTGCCCAAGTGTTAGACTTTCCCAGCCGTGCTAATTAGGCTGAGGAGACAATGCCTGCGCATACAAACTTTGCCTTGTCACCCTTACAGCCTTACAAAAGGAAATTAAATTCTAGGTTAATTCAAGGCTCAAAATAGCGTTTCTCTTGCAATATGCATTACTCTTTCCTTGTCACTTTCTTGTCTCCCTGTTTTACATGGAATATTCCATTCATTACTGCTTAGGAAATCAGTTATTTTGCAGGCTGCAAATGCTGAAATGACGTTAGAGGAGAAATTCTTGTTTGCAACCAAAACTATTTTTGAACAAGGCTTCATTTTAGAAATTGTAACCAGCTAAGAAAAGCTGAATTGAGATTTTTTGCTGTAAAATAATTTTGTATTGCATTTCATCAAATGATTCCCTGTGATGCTCATGTGTTAGGTAATCCTGAAAGAGGAGTATATGAAATAGAATACGAGGAGGTACTTAACTGGTATGGAACAGGATTTGACATCTTTTGTAGGATATTTTCAAGGATACATTTAAGTTTTGCAGACATAGATAATCCAAGTACCTTAAGAATCTTTCATGAAACTTAGAGCATTTGTATTTTAGCCTGCTGCTTTTTCTCCACGCTGTTTCTACCTCTAAATGAGTCCAAAGGGAAACCTGGCACTCACTCCACTGTTTTGACTATTAAATAAGTGTGCTCTTTCTCATTCTGTTGAGATGGTGTTTAGCTGTGATTGAAAAAAAACCTTTTTAAATGTTTGGAAAGATACCTGCTATGCTGAAACGATGGATTGCTTGTGCATTGTAACAACAAAGGTAAGATGATAAATCTTTTGATTAATGCCTACAATCTTGGAAGTTCTTGTTGAATATTTTTTTCAGTTATTGTCTACCTGTAGTGAAAACGTTTTGATGGTTTTCTAGTGCTGATTTTTTAAATTTTAAACTGCAGATATTGTTGATATAAATTCTATAGTTGTTGCTAAGAACAATCAGAGATGTTAATTCTTTGGAGAGATAATTATGCACATACTGAAAAATTCAAGTGTATTAGGACGATTTATTTTCTCATTCTTCAGTACTCTCTTCTATAAAAATTCACTCCCTTTAACATGCTAGAACAGTAGTTTTTATTTTATTAAAGAATGAGGAATTCCAAATGATGTTTTATGTGACCTTATGTTTAAAATAATGATCAAAGAGAAGAAGATGAATCTGGCAAGTTGTGTTAGGGATACATATATTTCTAGATGCTTTATTATTTTGTCATTTTGCTGCTTTGAGATGATCAGCTTAGTGTCATTGCTTCTGTGCTGGGACAAAGTTTTATATATGTTTGTTTTTAATACAATCCACTTGTAACTGCTAAAGAGAAAATGTGATGCATAAACAGAATGTATTAGTAGTGTGCTTGTGAAATATTGCCTTGGTTAGTTTGGTTTTTTGGAGGCTTTTTATTTTCCTTCAAGTGTTAAACTCGTTCTATATTGCTCCCTTTTCCCTGGATGCTTAAACAGTTGCTGGTTTAATTTCTTTTCTTTAAAAACTACTTTGACTTCTAGCATTCTTCTAGATAATTTGAAATGATAAAACTTGCTTATACAAACATACTTCTCAAGAAGCATAATAAAATTGAAGATATTTGAGAACATTAGGTGGATTTAATGATAGCTTTTATAAAAAAAAGTTCAAGATTCTTTCCAGTCTGTTTGACAAAAGGAAGCAAAGGCTGAGTGGAGTGAGTGAAGTTAGCTCACCAGCAAAGGGGTCTTTCTGGTGTCTGAACTGCTGGGATTTTTTGAGAGTGAAACATATCCTTTTAAATCATGTTTGAGTGATAACATTAATTTGCGGCATTTCTGCTTTATTTATTTTAGAATATTCTCTTTTGTGCAATGAGATTGGGGTTGGATATTAATTGCTTGAATTCAGTTATATTGATATGTACTTTAATTTTATTGTACCCATTTCAGAAGAGGGTAATTTTTATAATTTTGTGCATTTGTTCACCTTCCCATATCTACTTGTCCAAGAGCAGAGAGAAAATTAGGCAAGTTAAGCCAACAGAAAGCATAATCTGAGAAAGAAAGTTGTTTTTTAGTATGAATAACCTAGCTCTATGGGTGCTAAAGGAGCAAGACTGCTCACAGAAACGTTGCAGGGGGAGAGGAGAGATCATCCCCTCTACACAGCCTAGCCTTACATGGGCTTAGACTGAGTGTGCATTTCCACCTGGAGTTAGCAGCGCTTGATCCTTCCTGCCTGCTTCATGGGAAGTTTTGGCCTCATTTAACTACAAGCTGCTGTAGCACCTTGTAGCTTCAACTAAAGCTGTTTATTCAGTGGGCCTTATAAAATAACTGTTTGCTTCCCTGTGTACATGTGTGTATCTGATTACTTGAAAGTTGTAGTCTAATGAAAAGTATGTTCCTTGGTTTTGTGTATAAACCTATTTTTCAAGCGTTAAGGAAAATCAATGCATCTGAGTCAGGCAATTTTGAAATCAGCATTAAAGCAATGTGTGGTGGGAGTATTAATAATGTTAAATGCTTCCCTTTCTCTACCTTGAGTGGAGGAGTACTTGAAACAGTTCATTGTTACTCTTTTATTTCTGACTAGGGAAGAAAAGGATTTGTCCAGCAAGAGGAATTTCCGAATGAATTTGAGAAATCTTTCGTAACTTGGTCTTTGGTAACTCTGTTTGGCTTAATTCAGAATTAAGGTCTAGTCACATGGGTGAACAGGTCCTTAAACTAACTTTTGTCCTGTCTTCAAAGGTCTAACTGGTTTATTTTCCCGAATCTAGTGCAAAGAGTACTGATTAATACAGTATTTTTTTCTCCTTATGTGGGCACATTTGGTTTGATGTAGGTAGGCAAATTTGCATCACTGCAACCATGGATACTATTAAGAGCAGGCACGTGGGCTGAGCTTACAGTAATGATTTTTATTTAAGTCACAGTTTTAAATGAGTTCATGGCATTTAAAAATACAGAATATGAAAAATCATTGATTTTTCCAGAAAAAGCTATTCTTGAGCAGTCATTTTTAGCTTGTTTGTTCCATAGTATACTTCCAGTATAACAGTTGAACTTAAAATGAAAATGATGTAAAGTTGCTTTAAATAATGTTTCTAGTTTGACTAGTGTGAAAGAACGGTTGTTTTGAACTATTTTTATTTCAAAATACTAAGGAGCATCCTGGACTGCCCCAGAGCAGTATCAGTATAGTCCAGTAACTTGTTTCCGACAGTAGCCAAAAGAGGTACCTTGAGAGAGGGGAAGCCTGTATAATGCATCAACCTATTTCTAAGGGAGAAAGATTAAGGTTTTTTTCCTAAGTAGTTAAACAAGCCAAGAGACCTGATGAACCGGGGCTGAGCACAGTGATGTGGCTGCAAGGTGCCGGACTGCAGGAGCACAGCTGCAGCCAGCGTGGCTGAAGTGGGAAAGCTGACACTGAGTTTGTTTGACTCCTGCAGATTTCCTCACTTGGTTGTGCATTGCACTGTAGTTCAAAGTTTCTTTGTTGTTATTGTCAGTTTTTGGAATTTCCCTCAACTTAAGTGCATTATGCATAATGGAACATGCACTGGAAGTGATCTCATCCAACCATCTGCTTAAAGCAGGGGCAGCATCAACTTAGACCAGATCATCTAGGGCTTTGATTAGGTTTTGTAAACCCCTTCACCCTGTCTCAGCTTAAAGTAAATTCTCCTCGTGCTGTGCACAAGAGCCAAATTTTGTTTTCTTGGTATTCTCCTCTTAGACATTAAAAGGCTCCTGCCAGGCACCTTTCTCTGTGTTGAACAAGCCCAGTTCCCTGAGCCTTTATTCCCTGTGCTGCAGCTGAGACCATTTTGGTGGCTTTCCAGTGTACTTAATCTTATATTTCAGATGTGATCTAACAAATGTTTGAAAAAGCTTAAGAGGTTGCAATGCAAGTTTTAACCTTCTAAAGCTACTGTGTGCATAAAACCTGAAAGCTCCAATGTCAGTAGGAAATAAAATGTGAGAGGCTGTAAAAGCCAATTGTGTGAAAACAGTTAAAATCTAAGCTTTTATGTATAAATTTGATGGAGAAATTACTTGGTGGGCCCAAAGGAGGATGCTTTCTTAAGTGGAGGAACAAAATACAGAATTTTGAATTGAAAATTGTAGAAGAGATGTATAGGAATTATATGGGAAATTATTACACTAAAAGCTCAAGAAATACACTGAGTGCTTAATAGTCCACAACGGTCCTAAGTTGGCACATGTGAATAATGTGTAATGATGGGTTTTGGCCAAGAATTTCGTTGTGCCAACATTCCACATCCCCACTAAAAAAAGCAAATTACTTTCCAAATATATTTGATTGAATAAATATCATAGTTATCTGGTGAGCCAGTTGAGTAGTGCTAATAATACATCACTTGACTTTGGTACACCATCTGGTTATAGTGTTGAAGAAATGGGTGCAGTCATAAAAACTTTGGGAAGTGAAAAAAAATGGTGCATCACTAATGTTGGCAGCACCAGCAGATGGTAGGAAATTGCTGTTGCATGTAATCTTGAAGTATAATGCAATGCCAAAGAAACAGCTGCCTACTAGATAGTGGGTAAGTGTCAAAATTAAGGGTGGTTGTCTGCAGTGTAAAGGATTGGCTTTCACTTAGAGTAGGAGACCAAGCATGAGGAATGATGCCATAAATGGGCTTAAAGGGTGTTTGACAAAAACAACCAGGAATACAAGCAGAGAATGCTGATCTTGTGGTCATTCCAGAAGAAACCATGTCCCAACTGCCTGTATTTGTGGTTGTGAACAAACTTTTGAAAAGTTTGAAGTTTTAATACGGAGAATGGACTTTGGCAGGAGGTCACACTTCTAAACTCTATGTGGCGAATAAAGAAGTCCAGTGCAACATCGGATAGCATGAGATTGATTACACCTAGAGGTTGTAGTTAAGAACTTAAGAAATGCTTTTTTTTAGATTCTGTGTATGGAACTGAATGTGGTTTCTTTTGAGTTTTGAAGATGAATAGGTTTGAAGATGATAAGTAATGACACCAATAGTGATGAAGATGTCAGAGAGTGACAGTGGAGGAAATGATACATAGAGTACAAAACAAAGGTACAAATCGTGTGCTTCCTATACAGAGCATCTCCAGAGATAATCTTTGATTGCTGCTTCTAAATGACTGCGAGTATACAGGGTCATTTAATTGATAAATCAAAAGTTATTAGGATTGTGTAGTTAGTCAGGCAGATACATCAGTGAAGTTTGTATTTGTTGGAATTTGTGTGCTTGAAGAAACTGGATACTGTATATCTGAGGTGTTTACATGAAGCTGATGAATCTTTAGTTCTTGTCTGTGTTTGTACTTCTCCTTCTGTTTTAAAATTAAAAGCTGCTAATTAGTACTAGATATAAGTGACAAATGAGTTATATATGGTTATTGCACCAGTTCTGGGTATGTTTGCTTAGGAATTGATTGAAGAGTAGATAAAACAAATGCATGTAAAAGATCAGTATTTTCAGCAGTTGAATTATACAGCTTGTGGACTGACTGAGGATATGGTGTGGAAGATGTTTAGAGTGGAGATGCTGAATGCAGCAGTAAAAAGAGAGAATAACTTTCTGAAATCAATCCTATAAATAAGACCCCTTCAAAGCATGTTCGCAAATCCATTTGCCTGCCTGGAACTGTGTGGGTTTGTTTCAGAGGAGCTGATGATGATAACATGAATAATTTTCCAGGTAGGATTAATGGCAGGAGAGTGAAGCATTCATTCCTGATCAGTTCTGCTTTGCTGTCCTGTCTACTATGGGAGAAAAATTCAACCTGTGGCTTCATGAGCCACAGTGAAATCTGATTGTTGCTGCTGAGAGTGCTTCTGTCTCCTTTTATTCACTGCTCACCTGCTAGGAACCTAGCACAACATTTTTTTGCTAACTACTGAGTGAAGACATCTCATGGAAAAGTCAAATAAGCACTAGACCTATTAAAAGGTAGTTGTGGGATGGAGAGTTGGAAAGTGTTGAGCAGCTACAGTGACTCAGATGCCTGTGGAAAGGCAGGTAAAATGATAGGACTTAACAACTCAACACTCTTGGAAGGAGAAGTTGAGAAGAGCAGTGATTCTCTCTGCAGCAGAATCAAAATGTTTGCTCTCTTTGGCTGCTGCTCATGGAACTGGACTCTGAGTGAACAACTTTGGCATAGTTTCCTGTTGTAATGAAAACAGTGGGTGAATAAATGTAGGGTTGTTCGTAGTTGGGCATATGGTATTGAACACGATTCCTTCAGTAGGCAGAGGGATTTAAATTTCTTGATGGCAAAAACCCCCAAAAGGCTTCCTTGCTTATTTGAAGGGAGATTTTGGGATGGCTGAGCTCACTGGCTGATTATCTGGTATGCTGCTAGTCAGATTTGTTTTACTAGCCAGCACTGTGCTTGATCACTTCTTTTGTGAATGCAGTGCATTGCACCAGGGCTTTGTTAACATGAGGGGTGTTTTTACACTTTATTTGAGGCTTAATCATACTCTGGTGTTTGTCAGTGGGTATTACTCATACTTTCGTAAGTGGGAATAACATTGCTTGAATCTCATTCCTAGGACTGGTATGTACCAGATCAGAAAAAAGTAAAACATTAAAGACATACTCAGGTGGTGACCATCCCTATTTAATGAAATTCTAATACATACTAAGAGTGTAACTGAGAGCTGCTGTCCTAAAGGTCAGTGTGGGCAGGAATCATCAACATTTTTCTGAATTCATCTAAATGCCCAGCAGAGAATGAAGAGGCCTTAGGGGGTTTTAGTGACAAGCCCATATTGCCTGGAAGAATGAGTCCCTCCCCTGCACTTTGTTAATACATTAGAATAATTACTTCCTTCTTTCAGTCTTTGTGCTCTAACAGTGGCTTAACTTGTGCCCACAAATAATAAATATTGAGGACATTCTTGCTTTTTCTTATCTTGGCAGGGCTGAGTGTGCCAGTCACCATTCACAGTTCTCTTAAATGTGCCATTGAGATGGAGCACCACTGTAGGGAATTCTCGCTCCTCTGTGGCCTGTTCTTTCTTGCCTATTGGAAAAATTGTGCGATTGTTGCAGCATTTAGGAGACCTTATTACCTGGGGAAGACCCCACCCCTGAGGAGTGCTTTGTTTGCATGTTGTGTGTGACACAAGATGTGCCAGTGGTGTATCTTAAGCTTCAGAGCAGACTAGAAAGGCTCTTCTGACTTGGGCTTTCCAGCTGCCGGAGTGGTGGGTTGGCCAAAGCAGTGAATCTGGAACTGAACAATTGCTCCTTGAATTCTTGCATTTGTACTTCATTTATCAGTATAATAACTCTGTTGAAGTCCTTGTACTGAACTGTAATGATGAACTTGGTCTATTTTTCATCTGCAATTAAAAGATAGCCTTTAACTTTTGTAAACTCATTATTTCTTTGAAAATGTCTAGTAATTCAAAATAGTGCGTATTTGATTTGTAGTATATTCCTGTATTTTTTGTAAATGGTTTACCCAGAAGGAAACTCTTATTCTTTCATCTCCTGTTTTCCTATTTGGAAATAATAAAAAAAAAAAAAAGCCAAGCCATTCACATGTGGTAAAATGCAACCATTTCTCACGTGACTGAGTCTGAAAAATCTCCTTTGGTTGCTTTAGCTTTAGTTTAGAAAAGCACAATAATAGTTAATTCAGGACAGTTCTTCTCAAAAAACCTCCTAACTCAAAATGAAGATGAGATGCCATTCATAATTCAGCATTCTGAAGTGATGCTGTTGCAGTTCATTTAAAAGAGAACACCTCCCCAACCAAATAACCTTTCTGCAGCTATTTGTAATTAATTTCAATAACAACAGTCAGTCAAGAAGGCAAAAGTAGGACTATTTTATTACATGAAATCTTTTTTAAATGCTGTATTTCTTCTTCCTTCAGGCTAAGGATATGGCTAGGGAATACTTTAGTAGCAACTTTTTTTTTTTTTTTTCATTGAAGTTTGACTCATTATATGCTCTAAGAATTCCAGTTGGGATGAGGAAGAGTAGTTAACTTAGTGATCCGTTTTTAATAAATGCATCTTAAAAGCTGCTTCTAGCTATTTCCTAACTTCCTAACGGGTTGTTTACAGGACCTGATGTACACAGCTGGTTTTAGGCAAGGAACTGGAGACAAGTCTGTAGTTGGGCCAGACTTTATAACACTGGTCTTTATAACACTGTCCCCGATCTTATTTTGATTGATTGAAATACTCCTTGGGGGCCATCAGGATATTCTGAGGAGATGGAAAAGTTCTGCTTTATGCAGTGTTATATAAGTGCTGCTGCAGACTGTACATACCCAGCTGGAAGTACTATTAGAGCAGTGAGGGAAATGCTGTCTGGGAAGGAGGGAGTGGGATAAAAAAAAGCCGCAAGAGCGTGTCTTGAGGACATAGGGAATATGTTTCTGAAAACAGAAGATGGCAGTGACCCTTCAAATGGGATGGTGTTGAAATGGGGACAATAAGAATTAAGCTAAAATAAATCAAAGCTGGAAATCAAAAGGATCCTTGCTGCTAAAGTAATTAGTTAATAAAATGTTTTTATAACAATAATGTAGATAGCACAAGCTCATTATGATGTAGCTGGAGGGTTTTAAAGGTCATATTATGTTTTTTATTATGGGTTTAGGTTGTTTGAGAGCCTTAGCAGAAAAATCTGTTTCACTTTGCATGATTTTGAATGAAAATCTTCTGATTGGGTTAGATCCAAAAATAAGGATTTTTAGTCATCTAAAATCCTGTAAGCACTATTTGTAGCATATTCTAATGCTACTCTCCTCTCACAAGGATTGGAAAAGTGTATATATATATCTGATAACATTAAACAGGAAAATTAATTTCAAAATGGCATTGTTTTAACTTCCTGACTACTAAGTAGCAATCTGAAAACCTTTACTTTTCTCACCACTAATTAAAAAGTTTCTTCATCTATTCATTCAGAGAATAAAGTAAAAATGAGGTTTTGTGCATTGGTTCACCAGTGCACTGCAATTTGTAAACAGCACATTGAAACAAATTTGGTACCAGATTGTGACTATAATGAAGGAAATGAAAAACTTTCTGGCAGAATCAATTTGCTTCTTCTCAGGTCTTATTTTCAGTTCAAATCTGCTGCTTGAAAATCATAGTGAATTCTTTTAATTTTGGTTTGTCTTTGTACTTTGAGGTGTACTCTTGCAAAAGGCAGACTTTGGAAAGAGGAATATAATTTACTCTAGACTTTAGTGGTTTGCATTCTTATCTTTAAATAAACGCTGCTGTTGCCAACAGGGAAATGCTGTCGAGTGGCAATGGAGAACTGCTGCCCTCTGCTGTGTACAATGTGCTTTTCTCAGATTAACAAATCAGGACGATGCAGGGAGCTACTTCCGAGAAGTTGGCAAAGCTTCCTTTCCCCTTTTGAAGTATGTGAGATGTTCTTTTGAAAGGTAGAGATCACAAAAACGTAGTATAACTTACAGGTTACAGAGCCGGTATTAATTTGTTGACTTGTTGATCATGAAGCTATAAATCTTGTTAATATTATATTTTTTTATATTTCTATGTTGTTTTTGAAATTTCTTTATGCAGTTAATATCCATCTACATACATTATAAAAATATAAGTGTGTGGTAATTTTAGTTAAAATTGTGTTATCCATTTTTATTTTGTTGACCTGTTTTTTCTATGAGATGTCTTAAAGGGCTTTTGCCAACTCTGGCAAGTATTGTTTGTATCCCTTTCCTCTCTTAATTTAACTGTGCGTGTTCTCAGCAATCCATAAACATACAAGAAATGTGAAAACTTTCTGGCCTGCATTGTGTGTTGTATGACTTCTGTAGATACTACACCTTTGGTGATTTTCATTGTCTTTCCCTTTTTCCTTTCTGTTGTTCCTGTTTGTCATTAGATCAGCATGTCTCTAACCAATACTAAAGACACCCAGGGGAAGCCTGGAGTTGATCTGGGTCTCTGATGTTCTGGTAACAGGTGATGCAAATTGAATCCTTCAGAGTACAGGTATTTCTTCAAAATTAAGTTGGAGTTGTGGGTAATCCTTGTGGGTCCCTTCCAGCTTGGGATATTCTATGACTGGTGATTCATCTTTAGATGAGGCTTAGGTGAGATGTTAATA
Organism: Sclerurus mexicanus; assembly: GCA_013396755.1. Taxonomy (NCBI): domain Eukaryota; kingdom Metazoa; phylum Chordata; class Aves; order Passeriformes; family Furnariidae; genus Sclerurus; species Sclerurus mexicanus. Next base: position 3,006,000 of record VWZF01000181.1, on the reverse strand, counting down.
AAAGTTCCTCACTGAAAGGACGGTCAGGCATTGGAATAGGCTCCCCAGGGAAGAGGTGGAATCACCTCCCCAGAAATGTTCAAAAGGCATGTGGATGTTGCACTTGGCCATATGGTTTAGTGGTGAACACAGTGGTGCCTGGTTAATGGTTGGACTTGATGAACCTTGAAGTCTTTTCAACCCTAGTGATTCTGTTCTGTGATTGTAACTGAAGGACGAGTGTCCACTTCAGTTGCTGTCCCATTCCAGCAGGCAGTGACTGAAAGATTTCCTGAGACAGTGATTTCAGTTACACATTTTATTAGACCCTGGTTTGTTGATTTGCTGTTTTGTAGTTTCTTTTTGGACATTTGTTATCTGTGGCAATGAGTTCTGCAGTAGTTTCTTTTATTTGCTTCAAACATCTGCTGAGTAGTTTAATTGTCTGCTAATGCCTGTGTTGTCTCAAATACTTAGTAGTTGCATTTTGTATGGTTTTTCTCTCCATTCATCTTTTTAAAGATTGTGCATCAATACTCCCAACTCAGCTGCTTGCTTTATGAGGTGAAATGGAAGCCACTGCGCACCTTTATTCTTGCTGTTATTCCCTATACTTTTTTGACTTTTGTGGCTACTTTTATCAGATGAGGTGATCAGAAATGTCTCCAACAGGCAAGATTTCTGAGTATCTCAAAATTATACAGAGAAGTAATACTTTGTTTTTTTCTAAGTTTCTTCTTTTGAAAATTGAAAGTCTAATTTTGAGCTAGTAGCTTTGCTCCCCTTGGTGGTTTAAAAACCCCTCTATAATTTTAATTAAGGTAATGTTTTCTAGGTGTTTTAAAGGCAACAGAGAGGAGAGAGAAAGGGAGAATGACCTACATTAGCTTTAACATGCTGTCACATTCGCTCAGGTATTTGGGTCCTAAATGAAGTAATTTCAAAGCTGAAGTAGGGCACTATTTTCTGTGGCAAGGTATTGCATCTTGTTAACATGTACTGAGAAGAAATATTCTGTTTGGAACAGTTGTGCAATTAGTTTGCCAACAGCTGCTGGTGTTTTTTAAGGACTGGTGCCTGTGTTGCCCTAGATTCCTGCTGAAGCACTGTGGTTTAGAAACAGGTATTAATATGCAGAATCTCTGGGGTCGATAAGTAGGTTTGAGTCCAGAATCAATATTTTGAAAGTTTGATTCATAAACTGTGGATACAAATCTAAATCAAAGTTAAATTTGATTTAAGATGCTAACATTGCAAGCTTAAAACCCCACTATTTTTATGCTTTAATAGCTGTGAGGTAATAGGTAACAAATATTTGTTACCTGTTTGAAGTTTTCTTTCGGCAGATGTAGACCTCATTGCCAGTCAAAATACCCATTGCTATGTTTTTGCCATAGGGAGGGTTCTTCCTTGTACCTTCTCTGAAATTATGATGTTTCGGGTTAGTGGAGGAGCAGGATTTGAAAGCATCTGTAACCAAGGCAGACTAGAAAAAACTTGTGGTCAGGGTAACAGCACTTGGTAATAATAAAGTATATAAAGCATCACTTCTTGAATTCTTAGCAAAATTTGTCTCTAATTCAACAGTAATTTTTACTGTAAGAATAAGTGTTTTAATTTGTGCTAGCTAACATTAGGATAATTCAACCTGCTGTAAGAAAATGTGATTGGAGCTTCAGTTCGTAACAGTCTGCATGCTTCTCAGTTAAGCTGTTCTGTCATGGTGATTAAGTTGTAACTTGTGTTTTCAGTTTTTAAAAGTTATAAGACCACCTTCACCTTCCCCCCCAACTCCTTTTTTCAGCCTGTTAATTATTTCCTCCTTATTTGCAAGCTCTGAATGTGTTACTGCACTGGCTACCATATTAATGAGGAGAATGAATCTGCTAACAGCAGCAGAAATACTTTAAAACTGGAGAGAAGTGATACTCACTAGCAGAATTGACTCTGCTTTTTGAGCCAGGTGGTCCAGCAAATTTTCAAGCCAGTCTGTCTGTCCTGCCTGTGAGTGCTTGACTTACAGATAAGAAAGCTTCAAGAGGCCCTGTCGGAAGCCTTTCAAAGCCTTGGTCTCTGCCTGTCTGTTTTGTGCCTTCTTCCAACTCTCCCCTTTACCTTTTAGTTTCTCAGAGAGTGTCAGAAGAATGAATGACCTGAAGTTAATAACAACCTCCTTATCTGTGCTCAGTTACAAAGTGTAAATCAGCAGCATCCTTACCATCTGGATTGAGATGGCAGTCGTAGTCCTTACCTGTAAGAGGATTTGCATTTTACAATGGAGAAAGTGATGGAGTTGCAATGAATTGAAACTGTAGGCTAGCAAATTATTCCATCCATGGGAGTTAAAAAGTAGCATTACAAATCTTTTCCCTTTTAGAGGAAGGTGTCATCTCTGTTGCTGAAATGTTCAGATTCATTAGAATGATATAAGACATACTACTGACATTTCTCCTTTAAGCATGGTACCAACTTTGTTGTATGAAAAAGTCATTTTGCAAACAGTTGTTTCCTTTAGAACCTAGTGACAGTCTTCTGGGTATTCAGAAATGTATGGTGGATACTTGAGCATCCACAGAAGAGCATTGCTGTCTAGATTGTGTCCTGAGCTCAGTAGACTATTTCATAATTGACAAGTGATCAGTTTTCACTGTTCTTAAAACAGCAGGACTGGAGGACTGATCTGTTTGTCTCTGGGAACAGCCTTCTCACTGTCTGCAGGGGTGGAAGACAGAAACACAGTTATTAGTATTGTGCAAGCACTTCACTGGCTATGAGAGATTGTTAGCCTCTTCTCTTTTCTGCTCTGCTGCTTTGATGTAGCACCAAATACGTCAAATTGCAGTCTTTTCTTCATGTTGTGTTAAGCAAGCATGTACAGCTATTGAAATGAATCTGAAGTAGTGTGAGGCTTTGCCAGATAAAAGATATGTATTATTAATGTATTTCCCCTCATTTTCACTTGTTTTTTACCAGTGTGCCCTTATTTTTCCAGCAGAGGCTCAGATGCTTGATGAATACTTAGAGAGTTATTCAGCAGATCTACTTTTCTTGACTACTTTGCATGGACCATTTAGAAGGTATTCCACTACTGAAAACTGCTACTCCTAAAGGAGCTCTTTCAAAAAGATGGGATGGGATGACTCAGATTCTGAGCAATCCTGCAATAGCTGAAGGGTCTTCATATGTTATTTATACTGGAATAAACCTCAAAGATGGCCCTCTTTCCTCTCATCACACTCCCCCTCCAATAGTTCCTGCATGACGGTCTGAATCAAAGTAGCCTTCTGTTTCAGCCCAATGGGTGTTTGAGAAAAACCTTGTTTTGGAGGATATGCTTAGCCTAGTCAGATTAGGTCCTACAGGGAACAGTCTAGAGTGATAAATTAGATCCTTCCTCCAGCCTGGTCTTGACACTGGGGAGAGCGGTTCCAATTAATCACATCCTGCTGGATTCAGTCTTTCCCACCAAATATAACCTTGACAGTCTAACCTTGCTTGGCTGATGATCTTTATCACTTCAGATTGGAGTCTGTCCACTTCAAATACAGACTGGGTGGAAGCTTTATTGAGGGAGAAGGGATGAGGCAAAGGTGTAAATCTTTTAGGTCTTTCAGAAGGCCTATTGCTTGTTGGGCTTTTATAGTTTATCAGCTTAATTTTTGGGATTCAGTGTCTGTTGTTCAGTAGAAATCTTTTTGAGAGTCGAATGGAGCCATCTGGGGCTAAATATGAATACTTTTTTCTCCTGCATGGACAGAGGTGAGCAACACATCCAAGGCAACTTTAGATTAATCACATACTTGTACTCTAAGAGTGATTTCAGCAATATTTTTTTAAATGCAAAGATCTCATAGTTGTTAATTTTAAAGGACTTTTCAGGTCAGACTGGTACTTGGTTTGTCTGGGATGGAGATAATTTTCTTCACAGCAGCCCATATGGTGCTGTGTTAGAGATTGTGACAAACACGCCCGTGTTTCAGTTACTGCTGAGTGGCGCTCACACCATGTCGAGGCCTCTTCTGTTTCTCGCTCTTCTGCCCTGGCAAGTGGCCTGGGGGTAGGCAGGTGGTTTGAGGGGATACAGCTGGAGCATCTGACCCAAACTGACTGAAAAGACACTCCCTATATTTTAACATCTTGCTCAGCAATAAAACTGGAAGGAAGTAGCTGTTGCTGAGGTTGGCCATTGACCGCCTGGCTGGTGATTTGGCTTGCTTCCTATGTGTGGTTCGTTAGTTTAGGTTTTTTTATCTCCCCTTTCACTTATTTATCTTGACCTATGAGGTTTATCCTCTTGCTTGTCCTTTTTGATTCTCTCCCACATCCCTCTGGAGGGGAGTGATGAGCAACTGGGGAGGGGCATCCAGGCTCGACCTGTGACAGGCTGTTTCTAGACATGTTAAATATGCTTGAAGCAATGTACTACATTTTGATTTTAGGAATTTTATAGTTAAGTTGTATTCTAATCACAGTACAGTCTATTCTGAATAGTCACCTTTTTTGATGTTGCAAATATAATGACATTAATTTTCTGCAGTGAATGTAACAGGAGGTCAGATAGACGCCTGTCTGCTGCATGTACAAGGTCTTTATTGGATCAGACTTTGAGAATTTCAAAAAGAACAATTTATTTTCAGTCATTTCCTAGTCTCTTTTGAAGGTGTTTCTTGAACTTTTGTGATTCTCAGCTAGGAAAAAATAACACTGAGTTTTGACTTCCTTTATAGTCATACTAGTCAATGACCTCTCTGATTCTCAGGAACTTCTTGTGTGTCAACTGAAGATACGAAACATGCTTTGGTAGTGCCAAAATACTTCCAAAACATAAGAGGGGGAAGATATTTCACTCTGGGCCTTTTTAATCCCAAAACATGAAATGGCCTCATATGTACCTTAGAAAGCACGACTATTTACCTTTTTATCAAGGTGGGCTACTATTTTAATATAAGCCACTATGTAACATTTTACTAGACTTTCTCCCCTTTGATATTCTTGATCCATTTCTCATTATATAAATGCTGTTGTTGTTGCTTAGGCAGCCTTACCCTCTTGCTGTTCCCCCTTCCTTTGCTGGGGATTTTTTTGATATTTATTTCCTTACCTGCTACCTACTACTAAGAAACTTGCATGTGATTGATATCTTCCAAGACCTCTATCTGTCCAGTCAATTTGGCTGAAGTTAACCTATAGTGTTAGAATTACTAAGAGACAGGAACTGACAGATGAATGATATGATTAAATATCTTTGAAATCACACTTGGATTACCTAGTGGTTACTGTCAGGAAGGTTTTGGAAAGTTTTGCTTCTGAATGCTCTTCAGTCTGTCAGCTCATATTTTGAAGCCTGATTATTTTTCCATATAGAGGGCATCATAATGCAGACATGTCTGATTTTTTCTCCAGTATGACATTGTTTTCCTCCTCTGTTTTGGACTGAAAAGAATTCCAAAAGTAAACTTATACAAATGCCCACAGAGATGGTCACTCAGTTGGGAAGAGAAATATTCCTGACTTATTTGGCTTGACTTATCAAGGCTTATGAAGGACCTCACTGGAGTGATGTCCCAGATCTGTCTTACACGTAACAATTTAAGGCTTGGAATAAACTGGGAGAAAAATCACAAACACCCACTGAAAACTTTCTATTCATAGGACCTGTTCTGGGCTTAAATGCCATTGCAGGTCAAGTTTAAAAACCAAAGAAGGCAACTATTAATCAGATTTCTCTTTCCAAAGTAACATTTCAGCTTCCTTCTGAAATTAATGAGGCTGTGGTATTCTTCGAGGTTTTGAAAACTGAAGACACAGACAGCTCTATTTACAGTATGCTAATTGTCCCAGAAAATATTTTTCAGTTGTTGGTGTCAAAACAATAGAAAACACTCAATTTTTGAGAGAGCTCAGTGACAATTATTTTGGGCACATATGGATTGGATTGCGTGGGCACTGCAAATTTTGTATATGGGAGTATTAAGCTTCTTTTGGGCAGATACACATCAGCATTCTGAACTGGAGGTGCAGCAATGGCTGCTGGTTTAACTCTTGCAAATGTGTTTACTTGCCAAGCTCACAAAAAGGTGCTCCTAAGCTGTGGAATCCTGTTAAAGATGCCCTTTAGAAAGGGAATTTTCAGCTCACTGTGTTTTCAGTAAATAAACCTCTTTGCCTGAAAGAACTGTGCAAATGATTTGTCTGGCAGTTTAGGAGCATGCAGGAACAACAGGATATTTCTTCACTACTCTCTCAAAACTGGCCTGGATGGTCATGTGATACTTCAGGGAGCAAGAACTGCAGAGCCAAAGAGCTTCCTGGGTGCTGATGGATGCAGTTTGCACCAGACATCAGTTGTTCTCAAACTAGCGTTCAAATTTCATGTGCCATGTAGAAAATGCTTATAAAATTACTACTCCTTGAGTGAGAAATCATTGCAGCCATTACACCAGAGCTCTCTGGTGGTGTCGGGCAATCTTAAACTGGTAATCAAGCTTTTTTGCAGAGCTCTTGATGATTTTGGAATTCTGTGTACTCTTTGAAGAACTTACAAACTATGATTATGCAGAGCAGAGGTTAAAAGAAGTCTGTTAGATTTAAATAATTTTGATAAGCATATTTTTTTTAAATTGGATTGTATTGAGTATCCTAGAAGTATACCAAGTTAGGCTTCTGGGGAAAATGGACCTAAACTTCAGTCCTGCCAGTTTGACAGGTGCCTGCAGTGACACTTAAGGGAGGTGTTCTGTCTGAAGAAATATGAAGGCTAGTATAGCCTTTTCCCCTTTGGTCTGTCAGCCTGAACTGTTGGTACATCTGTCAAGCTAGACCTTCACTACTCATTTCATTAAAAGCTCCAGATCTCACTGCTTGTGAGGCTGCTGTTTCCTAACCTGTGTTGTATTGAGGATACGGGTGGAACACCTGGATCGATGAAACTGGTACTGTGTGTGTCCAATCAAGAATAGTTGGCAAGTGCTGAACTCAAGCATTAAGTTTCTATGCAAGTCTTACCCTGTGGGGTTTTTTTTGATGCTGCATAGCTCTTGTTTGTCTCTGTCCAATGTTCGTAGTGCTCAGGGAGACATGGAAGTTGTAGCTTTCTTATTTTATGATAAAACCAAAATTGGTCTTGCTCACTAATTAAAGATCACAATGATGTGGGTATTTTTATTGTGCACATGGGAGCCACACATAAAGATGCATTATTGCCAAGTAAACACTTGAACAAAACCCAAAATAAAAGCAATTTATTTTATGTAGCGTTTTCATAAGAACGAAACCTGTCACTTTTATTGGGAACACTTTTAGGGAAATGTGGGAATGGTGGCCTCTGACTGTAAGAGCCCAACTGTTTATGTGATGATAAAAAAAAAAGACTGACAAATGGGGAATGAGTAGTGAAAGGTAGTTAAGAAGTTCAGGGCATATTCTTCTTCTTAATGGCTTAATCAGTGTTAATATGTTGTTTTTTGTATTTTGAAATGTTAATTCAACCTTCAGTTTGAATCAGAGCAATAGTTAAGTGGAATATGTTTCTTTAGGGTTCAAAAGTAGGGTTAGAAATATCTTGTTTCATATATTTCTCTTTTTGATAACACTATATGTTCAAATGTCAGAAATATTTATGTTCACAGCTGTTTCTTTAAAAAGTCTTTGAGCACAAATAATTGTTTAGATCAAGGGAACCCTTCATTTCAGTTACATTTAGTCAGCAAAATATGTAAGAATATATTTTAATTTTACAAGCTTAAATATTGTATTAAGCTTGTGGGCCGCAAGATGTCTAAAAAGTTTCATCTTTGTATAAAGGTCGAGACAATTTTGCAGTGTAACCAATTTATTTATCTACAGCTGCAAATATATGGCTGAAAGATTCAGATGTTTTATGTGGTCTTCATCAACAGTGTAGATGTAATTGCCTGAAGTTACTTAAGCTTTCTCTTTATTGTATGTTACTGATGGAATCCTCTGTAGATGTGTAGACTGTATCTTCCTCTTATTGATTTTTCTGTGCCCATGGCACATGAGAGCTTATATTTTCTGCATCACAAAAAGCTATTTCTGCAACATTCAAGAAATGCTTTTGGCTCTTTGACTTTATTTGTTGTCATGAAATTGCCATGCATTTGACTGTGTATTATTTCAGTGAGAAATTATGTTATTACAATGTGATTAGGGGTATGGAAGTAAGATGGATTGTTGATCCCTGGTGCATAGAAAAGGTTGTTTTGTGGGATAGGAACATTCTTGTGTTTGGCAAGAGACAGTGGTCTGTGACTGTGTTCCTTCCCCTTGTGCAGTGTTTCCTATTTCATGTGTGGCGTTGGAGTATCTGCTCAGTTTGCTCTGCCCTGCTTCTTCAGACAGGAGACTCTTTGCTGTGACTCCCAGCCAGCAGATGGAACCTAAGGGGGCTTTAGGTTCTTCCATCATCCTGTTCTACTTAGGGCTACCCTTGGATGTGAATGCTCTTGCAAGAAAAACATGATCTAACTCAGCTAAATAAAGAAGGTGCTTTTTTATTGGTTTGGTTTTTTTTTTTTTTTCCCAAGTCTCGGTTTCTTTTTCTATGACAAATAAGTTGAGTGTTAGGTATTTTTCATTGGCCCTGCCCCTATTGTTGAATTCACATGCCAAAGATGACCTTCTGTGGGAAATGATGTCTAAGGCTATTTAGTGAAAAATTGTAGGTCAGTGAACATGGTGGAAAGAAAACTATGCTCATGAATATGGAAATGCTGTCATTGGTGATCCTTGGATAGTCTACCAAGAACGAGGTCCTCATGTAAATGAAGTTTATTTTGAGATTTACTGTGGGCCGAGTTACACATTTTTCTCCAGACATTTTGCCTTAGTTTTGCTTTCATCAATCTGCACATTTATATAAAGAAGACTGTCTCAGTATAATTCATGAAGTTACTAGTTTCTGAGCTGGAAGTGTGGATGAATTTTACACTACACTAAACTTGGTACCTCAGGGGGTGCTTATGAGGTAAACCAAATGAAGTAAAAGGGAGATGACTAAAGGCTGGTACAGGTATAAACTTAAGTGAACAGTCACGTCCTAAACGGGTTTTTTTGCAATACCGCTTAGTGCAATAAAAAATAGAAATGATGGCTACTGCTGTTTCATTGAAGTTTTTTGCAAAGGCTAGTTAGCTTATGGTGCAAGAGCAGAGTAATTGCAGAGGGTGTGTTTTTGATCAAGTTCTATAATGCAAATTATTAAAATATATAAATAGATTGATATCCTGCAGGGACCCATGTACTTGTAAAAAAGGAAATGAAGTTTAAATCCTGTAGGGCTTGGTTAAAAAAACAAACTCCAAACAAAAGATTTTAAGAAGAATTTTGCATCTTAGACTTGTTAGCACACGACAAAGAACACCAAATCTTAAGGAGACTATGACGGTATTTACTTAAGTCCTAAGGAGAAAAAGCTTCCCCCCCCCCCCACTTTTGTTTGTGTTCACATAATCGGTGCAGATTGTTCATGATTTTATAGCGATAACTGGGGGAAAAATAGCAGCTTCTGATTTCAATGTGTGTTAAAGTTGGAGACTATTTATGTATTTCTGTAGCTGTTTCTTTATTGCTTTTGGTAGACCATTAGGAATTTTACTCAGCAGTTAAAGACCATTTTTTTGACGTGTCAAATAACCTTGAATTTTTAATGTTTGAAAATGAGGATTAAATATCCCAGAGCCATTCATTTTGTGGTCTGCTGACACTTCCTTGAAAAAGCTAGTGTAAACTGCAGATCAGCAAATTCCCTGCTGTTAGGCTTACGAGGTCCCTGGTTTTATAATTGCACACAGCTGATTTTAAAATGGGTTTTCACATGCTCGTTGGTGCAGTGCGAAAGCACCTTGCAGGAAGCGTTGGGTTTATCTCTATCGGGCCGTGTAACGAGTCCCTTGCTGCAACATCTCGCCCCTCCCCTAAGCAACCAGCACACACTGAGCAGTGGCTCTGCTGGAGTTGCTTCTGTTTTCATGGAGGAGATAGCAGTCCTTGCACCGCAGCAGGTGGAGCTGCCTTGGATCTAACCCGGGCTTCTGGCTGAGAGGATCTGAGTATTACTTTGGGCGGTGAGACAGTTGTCACTTCAAGCTGGCGCTAACGTAATTAAATATAAAGCTGACTCAAAAATTTTAAAAATGGACACAGGATTTTTTCTTTGCATTTTTTATAAGGTCTGGTTTCTAACATGAAGCAAAATTTTTCCTGAAGGATTCAACCTATTTATATAAAGGCTCATTTTTGAACACTATGGACCTAGATTAAATGTCAAAGACAGGCAGCAAGCAGCGCTTACAGAGGCATTTTTCTGGAATCTCAGTCACGGATCGATTGAAGTGCACAGGGTCTGAAAAAATGTCTCCTAGCATAAAAAACTTGGATTGTTTTTCTCCGATGCTATGCCACTGTAAAGTAGCATGTACGAACAACACAATCTCTTTAATGTTCGGATGTAAGGTGGGTCTATAAAAGGACTTTCCTGGAAATGTAAGCTTCATTTAATGAATGATTGCCTTTGTGTCTAATATAACTGTACCTTAAATTTCTGGTGAAATAGTGTGTATTTTGTTCCATGCCAAGCTTTTAGTGATGGTGACAGAAGTAGTGAATTATCATGCCTACTGTTTAGATCCCTTTGAAAAACATTTTGAATTTACTGAATGCCGCATGTAAAATGTCGTCATTCTCCATTAATCAGCATTAATCATCATGTAATCAGTTTATTGCACTTGGCTTTCATTTTCTTCAGCTGTAGAGAATTAAATGCACAGGAGACTTGCACTGAGATGCAGGGCTGGAAATGCCTCCTGACATCATATTGATGGAAGCAATTGTTAGTGGCAGGTTTGGGTTTAACAGTGCCCTCAGGCATTTAGTCATTTTAGGACTACATCAACTGTTTAGGTTTCACAGTAATAAAACATATATAATTTGGTAATCCTCAGAATGGTAAACAGAATGTATTCTGTGTATGTCAAAAATACTTTTTTCAGTAAAATTAACATGCAATGTCAAGGATACAATGAGAATGTTAACTACTGGAAAGCCTCTTTAAAATTAAAGTGATATATGTATGAAGTTACTTTTCAGACAAAAATTTGGAAATCTTTCTTTCCAAAACTTACTTCACATATCCAGTGTTTTCAAGTCAGTGTAGGTTATTTTAACAAAAAATACCCCAAAACCTCTGGACTGGATTTTTTTTTATAAAGTGGGATCGGTTGTCTGTGCACATATACACACACATGTGCACGTGTGATATACATTTATATATATATATGTATCACAAAATGTTGATGTTGAATAAATGTCACCTAGGTTGGGAAGGAAGAGTATAAATTTTTATGGCTATTTTGATAGTGTGAATACTACAAAACTTAGTTGAATGCTTTATTTCCACGAGGAGGACTGTGTCTTGTTTTGAATCTGCTTATCCTTCCTGTGTCCAAAGCATTTTTCAGTTGAAAATATGTATCTATTTATTGATGCAATTTGGAAACTAGTTGATATAACATTGATTTCTTTCCTTCTTTTGTGTAACTGCACACCCCTTTTCTTTTTTATAAGATATGCTCATGTTTAAACAGTGAACTTGAGAAGAAAGCCATGGAATGAAAATCCTCTTGGGGTGGATTTTGCCCGGTTTGCTGCAGAGTAGGGATGCTGTTCACTTTAAGAGCAAACTAAAAATACCCAGGCAGCATCCAGGATCCCCTTTGGGCATGTTGTGCCGGCGCTGAGCGATGGCGGCGGTTCCCGCGGCGCGGCCGCTCCGCACCTTTCCCCCTGCGGGTCCCTGCCCGCACCGTTCCCCATCGCTGCCTTCCATGGTGGCCCTCGGCTGCACGCCAGCCAGGGTGTCTTGGGGAGCAGACCCACAGCTCCCTGAGCGCGGTTAATTCAGCAGGGCTGGGCTTTAAAATGCCCTGGGCTGTTTATTCACAGGCTTTAGTTATCTTCAAATAAACGTGTATTGCTTTAGTCGAGAATGGGTGCTCTATGCTACTACCTACACTACCTCTATACTGACTGCATCCCAAATGAACCGAAGGCTTTCTCTTTAAATAGTGACTTGGTGGTAGTGCACAGAGGTTTTGCACCAGGCGCTTGTCAATTTTGAATAAAAGTTGTCGTGCTGCATAGTACTGAAAGTAAAATGCTCTTGTCCTCTGAGAAGATACAGCCTTTCAGTACTGAAAGTCAATATTTAAATGACAGTGTGAAACAGTAATACAGGGTTACTATACCGGTCCTTCATGTAAAGAAGCAATCTCACACAAGTAATCCCATGAAATAGTGTTTTCAGTTTTCCTTTTTGACCACATGAAAAGAACATTTACAATCTGAGTGTTGTTTCTTTAGTCTCTTTCTTGGCCTTCTGGGGCAAGTGAACTTCACTACAAATATTTCTGGAGTTTTTGTAAATGTGTATACTTATCTTAACATGTTTTATTGTTTGTGGACATCCATGACATGAAGCATTACGTAAATACTTACATTGAACACTGGCTGTGCATTTTGACATATGATGGAACACTGTGACCTAAATAAGGATGTTATAAGCAGTTTCAGTCAAGATACCATGTCAAACTGAAACTGTCCAAGGAGAGTGAAATGCCTTATGTCTTTATCATAGCTTTAGTTATTAAAAGAAAACTTAGTGTTTTTATTTGAGAATGAAGTTAGTTACTCAAAGTACTGTAAGTAATTTCACTTTTGTTTCAGTAAGGTTTCTCATGAGAGGATCTTAAAAAAAATAAATATAAATCTACAAGTTAGTTGTCTCTTGGGGATAGATTTTGTATCAATCTATTTGAATTATCTTCTTTTTAAAATACAGATAAGAGATTAGGCAGACTAAAGTGAATCTTTTTTAGAATGAGTTTCCTAAAAGTTTTCTGTGCTTTTTCTGTGAACAGGTGGTCTTTATTCTCAAAAATTGTGCTATAAAATGTCCACAAAATCCTTGTCTGTCCTTTATATTGTTGCAGATACTTTGTTCATTGTTATTTTTGTCTAATTTTGCTAGACCTGGGACCTGAATTAGTGAGGTTGTGGACCTGGACAATGATTTCACTGTGGTGAATTGGGACCATCTTCTCGTCTCATGCAACTTAGCACTGGTTTATTAAAGTAAAGGGGTTTTTCAGTAGTTTACATCAGTAAGTGATTTAGTCCATAGAGTTTGGTGACAGTTCAAAACTGATTGAAGGTATTATCTAGCCTGAAGTTACCCTGTTAATTATGTTACATCAAAAAAGATATGTTTTAAATTAATTTTGACACCTGTGTTCTGCAACAGAATCCTTTGGGGCAGTATGTCTGTCAGAAGTCTGTGTTAAATAGTGAGTACTTGGTTGCTTTGGACTTAAAATTATGGTTATAAATGATAGAGCAGTCCACAAAGCTTCTTAAAAAGTAGTTAAAATTGCTTGGCCACTACATAATTGGGTGCTGGGAAGCTTCCAAGGAGTGCAGCAGAGGGAGTCTCTCTGCAAGTTCAGAGCTGCTTGGTCACACCTTTTTCTTTCCTTTGATGTGTCCATAGCTCCGATGGCCCTTGTAAACTAGGGCCTCCTTGGAGCCTGGGTTTGGGTGCAGGACTGGATTCTCTTGCTTGTAGGCAGAGTAATGGTATGGTCCTAGTCACTGTGAGATGGGTTGGCCCTACCCTTTACCTGCTGTTCTCCCTGTTGTGCCAGTGTTGCTGCATGTCTCAGCTTGTCATGAGTCACTTCAGAGAACTACAGAAAATTTAGGATTGCTGGGAGAGGGAAGAAACATTCTGCTGGATTACCTTGCTGAACTCTCTCCTCATCTGAAGTCAGATGTGTGCTCGCAGCGAGGGGCAGGGAGATGAAGTTGTGCAGCTTGACTGAGAGTGACTGAAGGGGCTCTGCTCCTTTGGACAGAGGCTGCCCTTGAGCGAGCTGGGCTGTACTGTGAAATTGTGTCTTTAGACTCCTATGGAGGGCTGCTTACATGGGCTTTTGCTTCATATTTAGCAGCAGAATTAATTTGGCATGACTGGAACAGCTGACTGAATTCTTGTTCAAGGGCTGGCAGCTCCTGGGAGAGGAAGGAAAAGGGCGGTGTTGAGTAGTGCCTGCTCGACCAGCCAGATCGCTTGAATGCACTGCATGACATGAGAGGCAGGATTTCAGAGGTGATGCTTCATAGGAAAGCAGTACTAAACACTTCCACTTTGATGGGCAATTGGCTGCTACAAGATACAGTAGTTTGCTTCACTTGAAGCACTTGGCTCATAAGTAATTTCTGTAAAGGGCAGGGATAGTGTGGCACCTTGGAGAATAAGTAGTATTGTGGATATTATGATTTCGTGCACTTTCTGTCCTTGTCTTCTATTTGCATTTTGAAATATTATCATGCAAGTAATTCATATAGCGTATTTTAAACATTAATTTTGTTGTTTGTAGTACTTTTAAGTTGGGAAATATTTTGCCAATAATAGTGAAGCCAGTCTTGAATATTACATCAAAATCCAATTAGCAGTTGACTTTTAAAATGCGCTTTTTTTTTTTTGAGAAGTTTGTAGGTATACTGATCTAATACAACTTCATATGCACTATATTATTATAAGCACTGATACACTATATAATATAAACATGTATTTTTTAGTGAAATCTGGAGCCCGTTTGCACTCAGGCATGTTCAGATACCTGTTTCTAGTAAATGTGTCATGTTTCAGGATAAAAAGCAAGGTAATTCTGTGCTTCCACCCAGGGTATTTGCTGTTCTGGAAAAGAAATTAGTTTTGTTTGACCTGTGACTATTTGGCTAATTTGTATGTTTGGGTTTTTTTGTTTGTTTGTTTGTGTGTTGTTGTGTGTGCCTCACCTTCCCCCTCCTCTTCCCCCTCAAATCCCCAATACAAATGGAATGATCCACTTCCAGCTTTCTACAGGGTCTTGTCTGAGATGATCTGGCAACAATTCACTTTCAAATAGTTTTCCTGTATTTCACAATGAAATCATAAGCCTGAGATCTGGCAGGGATGTTTTGGATCATAAGTCTACCCAAACACTGCCTTCACCAGTGGAGCAGGCTGCTTTGAGTCAGCAGAATTCCTCCTTTCTCTGAGGCTGCGAGACATTTTCTGTGCTTCTTGAAGCTCTAATGTTTATTTTCTTTATTTGCCAGTGTGATCTAATTACTACTCTGGTAATGTTCCCTTGTATTTTTGGCCAACACTTTCTTTAAAAGATCATTCTTCTCTGTTTCTGAGGTTTAATATGGCTGCTCTAGAAAAGTAATGTCAACTCCTTTGAGGGTTTTGTTTTGATAAGCGAAAAACAAGTCAATTTCAGAAAATAGATGAATGGCAGGAGTCTGAGGCTGAGCAAACCAGCATCTCAGTGCTGCAGGGAAAGGAAAGAAAAAGAACTTCTGGTAGTAGGGAGCTATTAAGTGGGTTATCTCATGAAACCTCTCTGCGAAAGATTTGGAAAATTACGGCTTTTTGAGAAACCATTGCATTTTTTCACAACTGTCAGTTTTCACTGTTTCTCCTTTGACATCCAGCTAAGGAGAAGATATGGAGGTGTTTGAAATGGGTTCTTGTAGTAACAAAACTCTTAATGCTTTTGCTTTCCTCTTTGGAATTATTTCTTCTGCCTTGTGCTTTTCTGCTAATAATTAGTATTTTTAGAGAAAATATACTTGAATTGCTTCTTCTTTATAATTGGGTTAAGAATGTGTTAAGCATTACAGGACCTAGTCACTGATGGATTATTTCAAGCAGTTTCTTTGTAGTTATCCTTAAGTAGTACTGTAGGAGTTTTTTATGAAGGATGTGGCTCTTTGTGGTAGCCAGAAATTGAAGTTGCATGTAACTGTTAAAAGGGTTGTATACTGTTTGTCAGGTACTGCCTTGGTGTGGTGTTGCTGTGCTTACAGACAAATGGGTTACTTGCAGTCACCTACTGCATTACAGTGTAGAAACAAACTACTAAGAAAACTTTAAAATGAATACGTTTGGAAGGTTTTTCTGTACCTTTAGTGATGTGACGTGCTTTCCATGTAAACTGCTAATAACTATGGATGTCCTCAGGAGTACAGTAGTCCTGTGTGAGAGTGAAAGTGGTTAGAAAATGTTGGGTTGCATCTTACAGACACAATAAACCCTACAGGGCTTTAGGTAACTGCATAGTAATTCCAGGTGAGACTAAAAAGGCTGGAACATTTTTGGACAGGATGAGTCTTTAAACTAAAAATACTAGTTAAAACTTTTATTTATAGATTTTATTGCATTGAAGCAGGCAAGGTCAGAAGAATAACTGTTTCTGTTTGACTTAAGTTTTCTGGATAGTCTTTTCCCATTTCTTTGGTGGACTGATCTTTTTGTATAATTTCTTTCTTCAGAAATACCGCTATCAGGATGAAGATACACCTCCACAGGAGCACAGCTCTCCACACATTGCCAATGAGGTGACGGGTCCAGAGCTGGTTCACGTATCAGAGAAGAATCTGTCACAGATTGAGAATGTTCATGGATTTGTTTCCCATTCTCATATTTCACCAGTAAAGGTAGGCATTTTTAAAGTTAAAATAAGAATGAACTCTTCTGATATGCCCTCCAGAATGTAATTTTGTGGGGCAACAAAATTACATGTGATACACCTGCTTCTGTTTTTTTATGGAACTGTGCATTTGTGAAATCTACTCTGTAGACGTTGAGGCTTTGACTTGGTTCCACACGTTCTGACTCAATGTGCCTGATAGTAAAATGCCTAGAAAGCAAATATAGGCAACTTAAATTCTGGGTGTAGTATTGAGGGGCACTATAGTTCCTGCTGACAGTTACATTTTGGGTTTTCGATTAGGATCCTGTACAATCAATTCTGAGTTTGTTTCTAGTAAATATTTTAATGGAGGCCATAATTGGAAAATGTAGTAAGACAAGTGCAATATATGTCTCTGGAGTTTCTCAGCATCCTGCATCATTATTCTCAAGACAGTTCTGGTAACTTCAAGACAGATTTAAAAATTAAGACAACAAAGTGAGTGTGAGGTTTTGGAGTGGGTTATAACAGGCAGTTTTATTCACTGGGTTAGTAGGTAGATGCAGCTTAGTAATTTTCTGAATAGCACAGCATTTCAGTGTGCCAGACTAAGTGCTGTTTTCTTTAACAGCTCTGAGTCTTAATGACTTGTTTTTTTGAGGAAAAGATGGAAAAGTGATTTGATACTGGTGAGTGTTTGTGCTTTAGAATGATGAGGTGGACTTACAATGTAGTAGGCCTATAGCTCGATATTTTTAGCATGAGTTGTTGGTGTGTGATGATGTCCTTCGTGACTGGAAAGAACAAATGCCGTTACACTGAGAGCAGTTCTGGGGAGAAGGACTTGTGGGTGCTGGTGGGTGAGAGGCTGGACATGACCCAGCCATGTGCGCTGGCAGCACAGGAAGCCAAATGTGTCCTGGGCATCCAAAGCAGTGTGGGCAGCAGGCTGAGGGAGGGGATTCTGCCCCTCTGCACTGCCCTGGTGAGCACCTGCAGTGCTGCATCCAGCTCTGGGGCCCCCAACGTAAGAAGGACATAGACCAGTTGGAGTAGGTCCAGAGAGGGGGCCATGAAGATGGGCAGAGAGCTGGAGCACCTCTGCTGTGAAGTCAGGCTGAGAGAGCTGGGGTTGTCCAGCCTGGAGAAGAGAAGGCTTCAGGGAGACCTTAGAGACCCATTCAGTACCTGAAGGTACAAGAGAGCTGGAGAGGGAATTTTTGCAAGGACATGTAGTGATAGGACAAGGTGGGGAATGGTTTGAAATTGAAAGAGGGTAGATTTAGATTAGGTAGGAGGAAGAAATTCTTTATCGTGATGGTGGGGAGACACTGAAACAGGTCGTTTGGAGAAGTTGTGGACGTTCCAGCCCTGAAAGTGTTGAAGGCCAAGTGGGATGGGGCTTTGAGCCACCTGGTCTAGATGTGTCTAAGCCCATGGCAGGGAGTTTGGAAATATATTATCTTTAGTGTCTCTTGCAACCCAAATTGTTCTGTGATTTGTATGATTCTATGGTATTTTAAGTAAAAAGTTGTTTTGAACCTAGTTATATTTCTTTTTTTTTAATTATGAAGAAGTATTTTGTTGAAAGTATCAGCTCTTTATAATTGACTTGTAAGGACTCTGTAGAAGAACCAGCTATAGTGTGTTAGTGTGATTAGTACTTGTTCAGGTTTTCTAAGATTTAAAAAATATATACGATGGTGTTGAACACAGTTATTTTTCACTTATAACTCCATGATGAACTCTGTATTTTTCCACAGTCTTCAGCTAGGAAATCTATATTATTTAAGCCCTAATGAATAACCAGTTTGAAGTGGGCTGTATTGACTTCTGAAGTGCCTTCTAAGAATGCTAATATGACAAAGCTTTAATTTTTGAGAATGGCCAGGACTTCAGTCTTTTCTGGGTTATGGAGGTAGACACAGTGTAACACACTTTCACATGTCTAATTCCCTGAATTTATTGATATTCAGAAAGTACATACAACACATTTTATATGCAACCATTAGAAGTAAAAAAAAAAAAGAAATAAAAATTGTCTTCCTCTGGAGGTTTGTTGTCAACTGTGTTTATTCACAAGCTTTTCCTGATTCCTAGAGCAGTTAGTCTTGCCTTTCATGAAGCATAAAGGGATCAAAAAGGCAAAGAGCTGAGCTGTAAAACTGTCTGGAAGAAAGAAAACTATTTTGGACATAGAGTTAAGCAGTGTGTAAGTATATTTACAGAATATACTGTTCAAAGTACTGTGTATCTTAGGTCTCTGAGGGGAATTGCTATTTTTTTCAAATTGATAAGTGCTGGGAAATACTCACTTGATAAGAAAGAATGTATGTAAGGGAAATACTGTGCAGCTCATATTACCATTTATAGCATATATCTGGTCATTTTCAGGTGACTGCTCTCTCAATGTCACAGCAACGTGTGGTAAACTGAAATTTTTTCTCAGCTTTGTTCATCTGAAAACCAGGATGGGTGCTCCAGGTTTCAGTTGCTTACCAGCATTTTGTGGAATTTTGAATTCTGATGCTAATTGACTGCTGATTTGTTTCTCCCCTGAAGAATTTACTTTGCATACATTGGTTATAATTAGCCTGAAGTCTTCAGGTATGTGGAGTGAGCGGTGCATCCATAGTTTCACGGGCATAGCTCGTGCTGAAGATCAGTTTAGCAACAGCAGCCCCGAGTTCAGAGTGCTTTGTGTGGTTTGTTTGGTAGCTTGGCTGGATGTGCTGTGCAAGGGCCAAGTACACAAGATCTTGATTAGCTTTGTTTGATAGTTCATTGCTTAAGAAAACTAAACATGATGGAGAATGTGTTTATTACATGAATAAAATAATAAGAGGAGTTTGGTTTTTTATTTTAAATATCTTTGTTAAATACGCTTGAGATTTCAAATCCAGCGTTAGTAGTTTGGAGAAGTCAGGGCGAAGTTCCTTGAGCTCTGAAATGAACTGGGATCCCGCTGGACTGCCTGGGATGTACTTGAGGCAATCTGTTGCTCCGCAGCTTGGCCACGAGATGGCGATGCTACAAAAGGGTTTATTTCAATGTAACACTGAATTTAGCTTCTGCATCCCGCCTTCAGAGTGAGGGGTTTGGATTTAACATCTGCTGTTATTCAATAGCTCCAATCAAGTGAAATCTGTCACAGATATGTTATGATATAATACCAAGCAGTTTTTTAAACTGTGGAGTGAAAACTGGAGTTTTCTGTCAAGAAAAAAGCTTTCAACAGTAGATTATTACAAGGCTATAAAATAATGGGTTATGGTGTAATAAGACAAAAAAAATCAGTAATCTTCATTTAAAGCAATTTTTGTGTGAAAGGGAAAACATTTTATTTATAGCTCTATATTTATGATGTAGCGTGTCAATTCACTGTTCAAGTGTAAACCCTAATTAGTGCTTCCATACATTCTAGTATTATGTTTGTGTATTATATGTTGGTATTTGGGGCTCTTATTTCACTGCTAATACAGAAGTTCTGAAGAAAACATGTAATAATTTGTAAAAACAGGAAGCTAGACTTACTGATTCAGAAAAGTCTCTGCAGTTCTTTTTTTCTTTAATCAAATCTTCTTTGCTGATCTCTCTGAAGATTTTCACCACAGCACCAATCTTCAAAGGCTGTGAGGAAAAGGCCTGCACTGAGTCTGTTCCTTACACACATAGACATGGACAGCTGGGCAGAAATGTCTTAGGTTGAGCGTGGTACCAGCTCTATTAGTCTAGTAAGGGACCTAAAATTGCTTATTCATGCTATACTTGAAAATTCTAATTACTGACTGAATAGTATGTTCGTAAGGAACTAAAGGCATTCCACTGGTTAAATATTTGGTATCTCTAGAATAGCTTTGTGCAATCATCAGTGGAGTAGCATAACAGTCCAGGAACTGTGAAAAATAGGTTGGAGGTGGTGGTAGGAAATATGCTAATCTTAACTTAGAGTTATATAATTGTGGACTCTTGTCCATATTTCATGCCCTTGGTTGCTTTCCCATTCTCACGTGTTTGCAGGAATGGTGATCTCTGTACCAGTGGTGCTGGGCACAGACAGTGCTGAGCAGATGGGGCAGAGCAGTGATCAGCCTCTTTCACTGCTGCCTGTTTCATCTCTGCACAGACCTGTGGTTCTGGCCGAGTGCTGTTTCATTTTGCTAGAGCACTTGTGCTTCAGGTAATGCACTAAAAATCCCCACTTCTCTGTACCAAAGATATTTTAAATGTGTTAGACATGTGGGCTGGTGTTGTTTGACCATTTAAAGCACATTAGAGGAGTCTTTTGTGGTTATATGAATGTAGTGAATAAGACTATGACTTCATAATATTATGACATTAAATGCAAATGAGTTACTGTTCTCCTGTCTGTGAACAGTGAAATATTTCAAACTAAGCTGAAATACTGTTCCCCATTGAAAAGAAAGGTGTAAATTTTACTCCCAAATCTTGACTAAAGGAATCTTTTTGACTAGGTGAAGCACCTGGTGAATACCTTTGAAGCAGTAGCTGTGCCCCATGTCAGTGCCCCTGTGCATTATCTGTGCTCACCTTGTAGTGTCAGATCTGGCAAAAATTATTCAGGCTCAGTTTGCATTAGAGTGCAAGTAGTCCTTTATTAGAATAAAAGCAGTAAAACAGCATTTACCTGCTTTGGCTCTGTGAATCTCTGTTGGAGCTTGGGGTGGTATATTGGGGAGGGAAGGATTGCTCTGTGTTTACACTATTCGCTGCTGTGAGAGGCAGTGGACTAGTTGGGCATTTTGTTTGGTGTAGTGCTATGATCATGTCCCTGTTGTGTGGTCCTTTAGCCTTACCTTTCCTCTTGCTTAGAAGCAGCAGCTTGTGTTTCTGGGCCCCATTATCCCATGCTTAGTGTAGTGGACCCATCATTTCAAACAAGTTTCTAACAGTGTGTCAGTGGTACCCAAACCTTCTCCAAATGGGCTTTGTAATCCTAGTGCAGCAGTACAGTTGTAGTTTTACTCTGTGAAGTAAATGTCTTGGCTCACTCAGTGTATCCCTGTTTTTTTTTTCACATGTTTTGTCATCTTTGAAAAAGTATTTCCAGGATCTAATGGCATTAAACTTAATGGTTTTAAATTAACCCTGATTTAAAACTGCTTATCTATTAGTGCTGTAGTACTGTAGAACAGTCTACTTATCCTGACTCTGGTATCACAGGAGTGAAATATGGCAAGATGCTTGTTCTTAAAATAGCTTCCAGAAGGGAGAGGAGAAATGGGAACTTGCTCTCATTTCTGTACTGGCAAAACACAGTGAAACTGTTCTGAAATGCAGAATCGATGAGCGTGTGAAGAAATTGGAGATGAGAAAGCAATGAATGCATTGTAAAGAGAATTTCTGCTGCTTAAATCCCTTAAAGCATGTGCATAAACATCATCTTGATGTAGGTTTCTAGGTTTTCTTAGATGCATGCAATAGACTTCCTCAAAAAAGTTACAGAGAAGCTTAAGTTTTCACAAAATAATAAAAAAATAATGTTGGGATCTAACAGTTAAAAAACCCCAAACCAACAACAAAAGGCAAGTAAAACTTAAGAAAGAAGATGGGTAGCCCAGATGGATGGAGGTTACCAGAAGGATCTCGGAAGAACTTGTGTTCTCATTGCATCATCTTGGAGGAATGAGAGCTCAGGGATCAATGGAATAATGATCTCGGTATCCAATTTACAGTCAAAAAGGCAAATGGCATACAAGGAATATCTAGAGAAGCAAATGGGAGTAAAACTGCATTATCTTATCACTTTAGAAATCTGCACGTTCATTATCTTCATTAGGAAGGCAAATTTGGAAATGGCACATAAAAGAGTAAGAGGTCAGAGGCAGCAAGCAGCGACTGTGCAGTGAAGGATGAACGAGTTTGACCCCTCAGCTTGGAAAAGAGCTGAGTTGGGAGATACCAATGAAACTACACTCAGTAACACTTAGTCTCTAAAATTATGGAAATGACTAGGGAATGGTTATTCCAGAAATTAAAATCTATATTCAGAAATATAAATTAGCAGATGTCAGCCATCTTATAACCCTAAACACAGTGATCTACAGTCAGCCTCTTACTTTTAGAATAATCTCTCACCTACTGATAGTATTTTGGTTTCTGGCTACACCAATAAAGGTATTACAGTATACATGGCTTATCTCTTCTGTCCCGTTTCTTCAACTGCAAACAAGTACCTTTTAGCTCCTTACTATTAATCTGTATGGAAATAGCTCTTATATAAATGTGCATATTCACACATGCTTCCTTCTGTACAGGACAATGTCCTTTCCACTTAAACTTGAATCTTGTGTTGATAAGCTTAATAGGTTCCCTTCTTTCTATCTTCTGATGTGTCTTCCCTCCAGTTCCATCTGTTCCCTCAAGGGATTCCCCAGAAGTCTTTTGGAGCTTGTGGAGCTTCTGTTTGAATAACCCTCTGTGCTCATTAGGAGAGTTTTTCTGCTCTCAGAAAGATTAATGGTCTTTATGATTTGAACTGTGCAGGTTCAAGGTTAGCCAACAGGCCAACAGTCAAAGCAACTTTAACTTTTTCTTTGCCCTGGTACATTTTCTTGCCCTGCTTCAGTCTGAGCAGGTGTGTGAGATTACCCTGGAGATGAAGGTGCTGTTTCCATTTAGAAATTAAAGATCAGTTGACATATAATTTGCAAGTTGGGTTATGACTGTGAGAAGGCTGCAATCTGTTACTTTTTTTCTAAACTGAGAAATTGGTAAAGCTTTGCCATCTTCAGCAGAAAGGCAGTGCTTCTGGTGTCAGGAACATACCTAGAATACAGGGAATTATAAAGAAAAGCTTGAACGTAGCCTCAGACATACTCATTTTTAGACTGGTATTGTACTTTGGTGGTCACACTTGAGAGGAGTTGTCATACAGTATTTAGTTAAAATGCATTGCCCGAGTTCGTGATAGGTTACCACTTTTAAACTTCCTGTAATTGAGGAATGTGCAAATGTATGCAAGGGTGTCAGTTTGTGTCTTATAGTAAGAAGAGGTTGACCAAATCTGCCCTTTCCTCCATATGGATCTGCTCAACAATTCTTGTCAACAGAGACAAGAAAGAAAAACTGTAACAGATGGACTGTGGATTAATCCAAACATTAGAGCAACCTAAGATACAGTAATCAACATCAAGTTGTCTTAATCACTGGTTGTACTGTTTTTGCCTGAGATTTTCCCTGAGCCCCCGGAGCAGTTGGGTTCATTTTGATGACTGAAGCAAACCTAAGGAAACTTGCATTAAACACAGGATGTTTTTATCAGTCTGGCGTGCTAAAAAGATGGGCAGGAGATTCATGAACAGGGTGCGGAAGACCAGGCAGTTTAATCTGCACAGATTGGTAGGTTGTCTGAGTATGGATAATAAGGTAATAATATTTTATATTAAATATTTATACTAAAATATGTCATTATAGAATAATCATGTTGGGGTGTTTATTCATGAGTTAGTTTCAGCAGTAAAATCTGTACTTTTTCTTGACTGTGTGACCTATGTGACTCACACTTGATCAAGAACTATCCTTCAGTCCTGTCTCAACTGAAAGCTAAAGTAGACTTCTGGTATATCTTAGCAAAAAGGGTTAATAATTTTTTTCCACAGTGTTTGAGTCGTGAACTCCTGGGCTTTAGCTTAGAATATGGTATATGCTTGTTAATGAGACTTACATTTGTTATGCCACTGAAGGTTTATTAAACCTAGAATTCTGAAAAATAAGACATAAACATGAGCTTGTATCTACATTTTCAATGTTGTTTTGGTTCCCATCACTAGAGAGTTAGTCTTATGTTTGAGTATTTAAATTGACTTCTGCACCTTTCATCTCTATTTTTTTTTGTCAAAACCTAAATGATACTGAAAATAAAATAATTTCCTACAATTTTTTAGGTGATTCTTAAATTTTTTCTGTGCAGTCTATCAGTTTATTCCTTAGGGTCCATGCTTATTTTAGCCAATATGCTGTTTAGCTGGATGGTGATAAAACTAATATAAGACACATTTCAAATACTTTAGCGAGGTTGTTGTTTAGAAAGGGTACTTGAGACATAACTGCTGTTTCTGTTTACAAACAGTTTTTGTTACTGTGGCTTTTTGTTTTGTAGGTATATATTCTGTTTGTAAAGTTATATCCAGGAAACCTTCATGTTTTAGCTTGTCCCAGCAAGCTGATAATACAAATTTGTTTAGATACAAAGTCAGAGGAATTCTAGTACAGGTATTTGTTGATTTTTACATTTAGTCATCACTGTGATTACTATATCGTGCAATTTATTACTATATCGTGGCCAGAGAATGAATAATGTTACTCTACAGCCACTAGAAATGCAGATGAATCTTGCAATAAATGTATTAAGTTTTACAAAGGTATGTATACTAACATAGAAATCTTTGTGATGTTTTGTTTTGGGAGGGGATTCTTCATATGTTCTATTTTTTAATTTTGATTTTTTTTCCCCAATCTGCAAGTTCTCAATTCTTGCCTTGCAATGAGTAGTTTGATTTTGGTTTTTTTTGGTTGGTTTGTTTTGGTTAGTGGCATTTATTTGCTTTGTCTTTAATTTTATCATCATCATCAGTTCAATATCGAGCATATGGAAAACAGATAGATGGAGGTGCTCTGCTCCTTTTAGGACTTCCTGAGGTTCCCTGATGAGCCTCCCTGTTGTACCTCTTGACTCTGGATGCAGTCATTCACAGATGCAGTTCCAGCTGCCACATCTGTGTTGATGATTCTCCTTTTTCTGGGTATTCCCTTTTCTGTCCAAATAGAACTTTTTCCAATTTTTTCTTGTAGATGTTTGACCCTCTGTTGAAATGCTCTTTGACTGAAACAAGCCCTTGTTTTTATGGCCTGCCAGTTTTTTTCAACTGTCCAAGTGATCATTCTTCTAATCTGGACTCCTTGTGTTATCCTGATGTTGTGCCATCTCCAGAGCTATGCCTTGCCTTTATCTTCAGGTTGCAGTGGAACTGGTAAAAATCGGGGTTTGTCTCATCCCTACAGTACAGGCTCCTTCCACAAATAACTGCAACTGTATCTGCTTAGGCGTCAGCAAATCTTGCTCGCTATCATTACCATCCATATGGAGTGTAGGTGACACAGATTGCTGTCTTGCATCACCAGGGGGATTGCATAACCTCTTCCTTAAGTACTTTTCTGGGTATCTGTCTCCATTGAAATTAAAGCATCATTGCTTCACTTTCAGGAAGTTTTTTTGTGCATATGTTGCTTTCCTGATGTGCTGATTTCTAAAATCTCTGTGTCAGTGATGACGCTGTTCATTGCTGTCTGGGTGGGAATCATCCTTGAAAAAAACTACATTAAAACACAGCAGAACTCCCTTGTCTTCAAACAGACGGATAAAATAGTAAGAAAGATATGTACTTGGTGCATTGCTTGTCCGTGTATTGTGGTACTTTCTTTCGGAATTTTAAACAATACTCTTCCATGTGACTCTCCATTTGGAGCCTATGGAGAGAGAAATGAATTCTTGAAGAAGTTTTTTCAAAAGTTATACTAATTCTTGTGCTATAAGATATTTAATAAAATGTATAGCAGTGTGGACATTCAAGGCCATATGTAGAAAAAGATAAAAAATATTTTCACCTTGACTCTTTATAGAAAGACTTGGAACTCAGAGCATGTAATTTGTAGCTTGTTCCAAATACCTTCAATAGTAGCCAAGGATTAATGAATTTCTCCAGTAATAAATTCATGGCATTTTCAGACTAAGTATTCTCTTTGTGTCTGGAAAAAGGTAGGGCTCAGCTCGGGCTGCAGTCTTCTTGTGAAAAGAATTCTCATTATACAAAGCTTGCTCATTTAAAAGGATCATTGTGTCTACTATGTCTCAGGCATTTCTTTACCTCCATTATCTCTCTTATGTTTGTAGCTTTGAGGACACTGCACAAGTCAGACCGAGTTTCATTTGACTTGCACTGATAAGCCATTGTATTTTATAAATATTAATAAAGTCTGTCTGAAAGGTGTGCTCAGAATATTGGCATGTGGTTTATTATTGAGCTGTACCAGTGACTAGAAGTAAATGGTGCATTGATCTTAGTACGACAGATTTCAATTAATGGACTTATTATTTCTGCTTGTAATACAAGCTCTCGGGAAAAAATTGTTTCACAGAATAGGACAGCTGTCCGTAGGGATTTGTTAAGCAGAGGATTATATTGCACCCCAAAAGTATGTGGGGGAATTTGGTAATCCACACTAAAATGCACATCATGAGTCAGAATTAGAATTATGTGGTTGTAAGTTGTTGCAGCATTGTAAGGAATTTTTCTGCCTTTGTTCATCATATGGAGAGTTTGCTGCTTTTTAAAAATGTTTGCCCTGGTGCAGTGATTATGACCGTAGAAATAAACCACAAACTGCTGTTATCATTTTGTATCGGCTTTCCAGAGACAAGCTTGTACTGAAAGCCTTGACACTTCACTGATTTCATTAGTCATCTCTGATGTGAGCTGGAGGGCTTTTTTTAAAACAGTTGGCTAGAAAAATTTGAGTGATGAGTTCTGTAAGGTGACTTGAATTCCATATAATCTTTTAGATGATTATTCTGTGTTCTCTTTTACTGTGAAGAGAGCAGAGAAAATGCACACCTCTAGCAGTAATACTTGTCGTGTTCATGGTAAATCAAAATAATTTTACTGAAAAGTCATTACTGGATAGTAAGAACTTTTCATTTTTGAACTACTCTTGTGCTACTGAGAAATAATTTCGGGTCACAAAAAATATATATATTTATTGTTTTCATAATAGTCACAGAAATTTGGAAATAGGGATTATGAACGTGACATTATTTACAGAATAAGAACAACAGAATGTGCACTCTTAGTGTTTTATCTTACTCTCTCTAACCATCTTGCTGATTAAAAACAACCAAAACCACAGTAGAACAACCTCACTGGACATCCTCTGATACCCAACACAAAATCAGTGTTTTATGGCACTGTGATTCCCTCTCTCTTTAGTTATTTTATGCACTAAAGAAGGGAGGAAAACAAGAAGTAACCAGCGAACAGTTGGTTCTTAAATCCTTGTTTTGAACATGGTGTTAAAGTCTTTCTGCTCTGTGGAGTGTTTTCAGAAAGACAGAAATCAGTGAGCAAGTGCAGTTATGCTGCGTGCTCCCTGTTTTGTTTGCTTCAGGTTCATAATTTATGCAAGCAAGGGAAAGATGCTATTGGATCTTGCTACAGGCAGTGATTGAAACTTGGTTATTTTTGATCTGTGCTTTCTCCACCCAGTAGCTGTTATCATCCACCACCATCCTCATAGCTGTGAATTTGTAACGTTGTACTGTACCTGCTACCCAGTTTCCCTTAAATATCTCTTGTCAGCTAGGAAGAGAAAGCAAGGTTTTCATCCTGTGGGTTCCGAAAAGGGAAAAAAAGAAAACCTCTGCTTGCTTTTTTTCTTTTAATTTTTTTTTTTCCAAATTGTTCGAGATTATATTCATCACTGTAACCACAGGTAGAGAGGGGATGTAAAGGGTGGAAAGCCTTGGAAGAAAAATACCATCAGCTATCAAGAATTTTGTTTTCCTGGTTAGTAAATGATGCTGCTGTAATTCTATCTGCAATTTTTTTTTTTTCCCCTGCTCATTCACCACTCAGCAGCTGGTAGGGAATTAAGACTGCCTGGCAACCACCTGCAGAGCTGCAGAGATGAATTACATTTTCGGAAATAACACACTCCTCTATTCTCGTGCCAGTCGAGGCAACACTGGCTCAAGCCACAGTTCTGTAGGCCCAAAGCAGAAGCAGTGGGCAAAGAAAGGCTCAACAGATGAGTTACGGAATGAGCCTTCCCGGTGGCAGCAGATAGTGGCCTTTTTCACTCGGAGACATGGGTTCATTGACTGCATTTCTGTTGCTGCCAGCTCCACCCAGGTAATGTGCCACTTGTTAAAATCGTTGTGTCTGCATGTTTTCTGCTTACTTGCTTGTCAGAAATAGCAATTATTTATAAATGCATGATTTCATATAATCTTTTATTTATGAATGGTGTTTTCTGTCTGCTTTCATTTTCATACTTTACAGACCTCTGTATAATTTGTAGCGTTAAAGCATGAAAATGGAAACACTAATTGAGGTCTGATTTTATTTAAGTTATTTTGCGAGTGGTGAGCCTCCAGCAAGTTTAAATATGAGATATTTTAATGAAATAGTGAAATATTAAAAAATGTACTTTGCATTCTGCTGCGTGGCTCTGGAGGGGAATAACGTAGTTAAGGAATATCAATTTATAGCTCTAGCAAGTTGTCAGATGAAATAAGGAATACGTATTTAATAGTTAAGGAATTTAAAGCATTAAGTAATTTAAAACCTTAACTCTAGGTAGCATATAAAATTCTAGTCTGTAGCAGCTTTCTAGGTTTTTTGGCTGCTAATAATCCTTAAATGAGATGAAGGAATGCCTCCCTTACATACAGAATGTACATTTAATAGTGCAGTCTGTAAGAAAAACATGACATTTTCAGCTTCAATGTCTATCTGCTCTAAGTGATGTTTTTATTAGTTGCCGTTAAAAGGTAAAAATAAGGAAGCTAAATGTTGAGTGTGTGGCTTTGAGTTTTTAGGGTTGATATTGAGAGGAATTTAAACTTATTTACATTAGAAAATAGGTGTATCTGGATATTATGACAAAGAAAGATCTATGGAACAATGCTGAGATGTCAACATTATTTAAAAATGTGAGATCAGATTTGTTTCACTTATTGCGAAGTGAAATTGATCGTTAGTCAAGATATTTAAGCTGAAATGCTACAGAAACTTGTAAAAAGAGGAAAAATTTATCCTCAGACACTGTAATTTTATTAGGATAATTTGTATCTGTTGTTGGTAGTTGTTTCAAAGAAACTGGCACTTCCTCTGAAGTCTGCTTATTGTTCCCTGATTTTTGCTTATGAATTTGGAGTAAACAATAACTAGGAGAGTGTGGAGGGGGATTTTTACCTTCTTGTTCTAAGTGTACATGATCTGGAAGACAAATCCTGTAGTTTATCTAATGGGTCATTATACTGGAAGTGATGCATTAGGTAGACATAATAGCTTTCTAGTACTGTTATTATTTTTTTAGTCAAAATCTACAGTATTAACCTTTTGAATAAGTATTATATTTGCTCTTGTTTGCTTAATGCTTGAAGAAGTAATGTTAGAATGCTTGAAACTTGCAGTTGGACTGACTAGTAAGGCCTAGATATTTTCTAATAAATAAAATATGGAATAGTCTCTGCTTTGAGTGAGAGTTGGACCAGATAAAGATCCTGAGATTCCTTCAAACTGAAGCTGTGATTCTGTAAATATCTCAGTGTTTGTTCTATTTTTCTGCTATGAAAAAGACTGCTTACCTCTGTGAAAGCCTGCCAAATTTTCTCATAGCTCTGACAGTTCTTCTGTTAAAAAGAACTGCTTATACATGTTCATGGCCAGAAGGAGAGGAAAAAACATAAAATATTTTGAAGTGGTTGCTAAAAAAACCTTAATGAGCATATTCAGAAGTAATGCACTGAAAACATAAAACCTTGTTTAAGCCACTTCCCCTGGAAAGATGCTGTACTGTGTGCATACCTTCTCCTACCATTGCAGTTTAGCCTCGGGGAGAGAAAAAGACATTTGGAGACTGTGGTGCAATTTTGTTTTTCAGTTCTTGTCAGTTTGTGTTCTGTGTTGTAATATTCTGGAAACTTTTGATGTCTTTTACTTGTTCATTTAAGATACATCCCCATCATTTGAATGTAATCACATTTGCAGGGTTCAAATAAATAATTGGATATGAGGTACTTCTCATTTCAGCCTAGTCTGTTGAAATTCTACTTGTGATCATGGACTTTATTTCCTCTTATTGTTGTGACATCATGATTTTTAACAGATACACAATCAATGTGATGGTTTTCAAAGTACTGGTCTCCTGCTTCCCCTGTGAATGTGCTACAAAGCCCCGAGTTTTAGCTGTCCCTTTGTTTACTTGGCTTTCTTGGAGGGCATGAAATGGTCATACTTGCTTTGTTCTCTTCATTACCAGTGACAGGGAAACAATCCCTGGAGATGGAGCTGCACATGCATGTCCTTCTCTGGTACCTGCTGGGGTCACCCTCACCCAGCAAGGTGGTCAGAGGACTTCTCCTAAAGAAGAGACTTTGGATTTTGTAGTAGGGTATTTTCTGAGAGAAGGATCTTGTACCCTAAAGAAGCTTCTCGCTGTATTTGTCACTTGGTCTATGCCCAAAAGAATGTACGTGTGCCCAAATGTGTTGTGCCCCACTAACTACACCAGTCTCCTTCAGGAGTCTGGGGAGCTGATTTTACATGCTCAGGAATTTGAGGCCTTTATTGTTTCTTCCTACTCATTCCCTGTGATGAGGAGTTAGCCACTCAGAAGAAGCAAGGAATTTGATTAGGAGTTGGTCTTTGAATTTTTTGTCAGCAAATTTATTAATTTCTGTAATAAAAGCCAAATCTGTGGTATAAAATGGAAGATAAGGATAAAACTAAGCATACAACAAATTTATACATGTCAGGGTGAATAACTGTACCATGAGCTTCGTAAATACATGGTCATGCAAATGAGAAATACGGGGTAATTTGAAGTGCTGCTCTAACAAGAGATATGCAGATTGCATCAACGAAGGTAGCTGTATGCAGGGCACTGCTTTCCCCCGAGGTCTTTCCAGAGCTCTCGGAAGCTCCTGTTTCTCACAGTGAGTCCAGCTATCATGTCTCAGAAAGCATTTTAACTGTCAGCAGTATTTGGCCCATGTTGTGCTACAAATCCAGAAACTGATCTGTGTGAAACTCACATGTTGTTAAACTGGTTCTAACAGCAGTGCATTGAGGTTATTCTTGGCACGTCACTGAGTATGATCCGCTGCCGGCATTGGATACTGAAAAATTGTTTAGCTCTTGGAGTATTCTGTGCTAATTTGTACTTCTAATTTCCAGGACATATTTTAGGAAAGAGGAGATGGAGCAGGACAGAAACCCCCTCCTAACTGCACTTATCAGTTTCAAAAACTTAGCTTTAAATTTCATAGCTTATCAACTGCTTTTGTGAATTTTTACCCCAGTCATTTCTTGACTTTATGTATCTTCCTTTTAAGATCTTGATAAAAGTGTTACTGTATAATTAGTCCTAGGCTATTGCTTTCAAAGTCACTTAAAATAATGGACGTAATTCTAGGAAGTACAAGGTGCTGTGCCTAATCAGACAATAACACAGAGGTACTGTAAGATGCATTAAAAAGATAATGATTAAAAAAATCAGGTGTCTACTCTAATCCCCCATGTATTGTATTTCTTGCAAAAACTGATTTTTAAGAGTGATATTTATAATCCTTTCTATATTTTGGTATCTTTAAGTATTTATATATTGCAGCTAATACTGAGATGAAATTGTGAGAAAGCAGATTTAAGTAGTATGGGCTTCACTATAAGAAAACATGTTCTGAAATTTAAACATGAGTTTTCCTGTACTAAGTTTCATCATTATTCTTGATTTTTAGCTATGTAATATCACTTATTTGTAAAAGCGTGAATTTATTTTGCAAGTCCTAGTT
Source organism: Sclerurus mexicanus (assembly GCA_013396755.1). NCBI lineage: Eukaryota > Metazoa > Chordata > Aves > Passeriformes > Furnariidae > Sclerurus > Sclerurus mexicanus. Next base: position 2,973,891 of record VWZF01000181.1, on the reverse strand, counting down.
TTTGCCCTGCTTGTGTTTTCCATAAGATGGCATTGTAGCAGAGATAAAAACGGTATGAATTTTTTCTATAGGAGAAATGCATTAATATGTGTTCTAATCAATAGGCTAAAAAGTAGGAAATTCATAATAGTTTAAACTTGAGTATTAAGGGGCTGTCTCTGGAATCTTTGCATTTTGTAAGCATTTTCTGTGTATGGTGGAGATAGAAACTTCTCAAGACTGTGAAGTTTCCTTGACGTTTTAGAGACCTGTAATTTTAGAATCACATTAATCTCAATAAATCTTAAGAATATCTGACATGCCTTATGTGATGTCATGTAGGTTTTGTTAGGATCTTGCTGGTTCCCTCTGTAGCCAGTGGTCCGTCTCTCCTGAAGCCAAGCAGGCGGCCTGTGCAGTGCCTGGGCTGTGCTGCTTCCTTGCCGAGCCGTGTGTGCCCGCTGGGCTGGCATGTGCAGCTGGTTACCTTAGTTAATCACCTCAGGCAGTGGTGATAAGCACTGAACTGGTGCTCCCGCTACCTGCTGGCACTGCTTCCTGCCACGAGGGTTTAGGTTCCACTTTCTCTCCTGTTCTCTCAGAGCTCTGTCTTGCTCAGAGCTGATAACAGAATTTCTTCATATTTCTGTTTCATTGTATCTCAAGAAAATTACTTTTTTCTAGAATGAGTCAGAAATCTGGTAAACAAAGAAGAAGCAGACACAGAATTTTTTGCTTTTGGAGTACTGCTGCTACTAAAGGGGCTTTCTGTCTGCGCTGTGCCCAAGACACTGAATCTTCAGGCAAGGCAGGGACTGGATCCCATCTTAATCCATTGTCTTCAACTCCAGCTGGTAACTCAGTTGGACTAACAAGGTCTTGCCATATGAAGCCACGTGCATGGAAGCCTCTGAAAGAGGTAGGACTCTTTAGGCTGTTATATAACTTTGCTAATTTATTTTATATTGTGATAGTTGCCCTCTCAGTTGAGGCTTGTATTGATTGACAGTGTTTTGAAAGGCCAGTCTGTCTTTCACCAGCTGTCAGATTACAGAACAGCTCCAGCACGGCTCCTGTGGTATAGCATTTCTGTTTTGCTGCCAAAGCTGCTGTATATGTTTCCATTAATACAATTATTAACTGAATTACTGTCTGACAGAACCACTGGATCTAAAGTGAAAACCATTCTCTTCCTGTTCTTCCATTTTTGTCCACAACATCAAGGGCACTTTGTTATCATTAAGAATGCACTGGATATTTCTTTTACTTTTTAGAATTCAGTTCAACAGAAACTTCTTTGATGGTTTTAGAAAAAAACCCAAACATCTAGAAGACTTTGTCTTTTAGAATGATCTGCATCCATGTTTGGGAGCTGACATGGTTTCATGTGTTGTGCAGTTTAGGAGTCTTGTAGTTTATACCCAGCTCAGAGTCCTGGTAAACTTTGTGTCCAGTCTTTCTGGGATTGATAACTCAAAGAGAGAAATTGTCTTGTTAAACAAGAGAAATTGAAGCCTTTATGTGTATACTAGCTATGCAGTATCTTTGGAGAAGGATTTGATTCTTTTTCTTAGAACCTCTGTTGGGGCCAGTGCTTTTCTCTGTATTTCAGAACAAAGGAGGTACTTTAATTTGTATTGATGCATAACAATTGCTTATTAAAATTTTCATTGAAACAGGTAGGCTCTTGAACTCCCTTATCTTTTTATTTTTTTTGTGAAGTATTTTCTTTAGTTCTATTTTCTGTATGAATGTTTGAATCATTTTATCTTTGCCAGATTTCTTTTCTAGTTCTCAGAAGTGGTCCCACCCTGTATAAACCTACTCAGTGTTAAGTAAACTCCTAGTCCCTGATAGGTAATTTGTATTTCTCTATTCCTTATCTATCCTCATTTAAGTTTCCTAGTATGATTTTTATTGTCACGTAATAACCAGTGACTCCTGTTTCATATCTTTCTACCCCCTCTTGAGACCAATTTTCTTTATTCTACTGGTAGATTTTGAGACCTCCATAGTATGGAATGTTGCTGTTGCATGCACCTGGACCCTGAATCCTGAATGTACTTTTTGAGAACCTCTCTTTTCTGCTTTTGCCCAAAATAGCACTTAAGAAGACATTTCTGTACAAGCCAAAATTAATTATGTCAATATTCTTCCTGAAAGTAGTTTGTCATGACAAAAAAGAGGAAAAAGTGTGTTACCTACTCTTTGATATATTGAGAAAGCTTCAGTATCTTTTAAACTATGCTATTGTTTACTTGGGGTCATCATTGGCCTCTTATGTGGTCACCTTTTGCTACTATTTGAGTTTCTTCCAGGAACTGCTTGGACTCCAAGACAATAAGCCCAGTAGCACTCCCTGACTTCTAAGCCTACTGGAAACTGCTGCTAGAATAGGTGTTAAAGTTGTAATCCCCCCTTGACCAGCATGGCCATATGACCATGTGGTGGTTTTATCCCCTCAGAAACTGTCAAGAATCCCAAAACTGCTGCAGTTCTGTCACTTGTCTTTTGAAAGACTTAAGGCTCCCTTCCATGTGCCAGGTGTTTGTGCACACACACACAGAGTACTCGGTATCAAAAAGCACTCTGAAGGACTGCAGCCAATGCAGAGCAAGGATTCCCTGCTGTCTATCTTGTATAATTTTAAAAAACCTTTGCCACCAACCGGAGTGCTTCTGGACTTGTTTTCCAGTTTGGTATTCCTCAGGGTGTCTCTGTGCCATTTATTGCTATTCCATGTGACTTCTTGTCAGTATTGAATTTCATCTCACTGCCTATAACCCACTTCTCTAATACATCAGCCTTGCTCTGCAGCTTGTTTCTGTTGTGCATTTGCTGCTCTTTCCTTTTTGTTGGCATTTATCTGCACATTAGGATGGAGTTGAGGTGACGTGTTCTCCAGACAGATAACAGGCATTTATGACTCATTTTGTCTCTCTTGTAAGCTGATCTTGGCATTTATGAATTTTCAGTCTTTTGCTCCATTAAACTGTTACCTGTGTATACTCTAGTCCCTTCCAACAGTCTCTTTTTTTGAAATTATGCATCTAAGCAATGATTTTCATAAACCCAGATCACCTTATACATACTTTCCATAGAAAAAAGTGAGGAAAAAGTAGTTTAAATCTTACAAGGACACTAGTAAAATAGAATTGCTTAATCCTTGTAGTCAACTCAAGTTTGTGGTTTTTTTTTTGGTTTTTAAAGTTGCAAATGCTGTTTAAACTGTGTGGAAGTTAGTAGTGTTGTTGTTGCTGAAGACTAGCATCTATGCAGTTGTCAGTCTTCTAATAGGACTTCAGATACTTTCTGGGATGCAGATATAGTACAGGATTTTTCTTTGATGATGGAATCTTCAGTTTCTTCCCACTGCTTTGTGTGGTATTACTGGAAACTGCCATACCGTGGGAAATGGGAAAAGTCTTTTAGCCTCTCTGCCTTCATTCTCTTTATCAGTGCTCCTCATAGTGTGTGTATTTGCTTATTTAAAATTGTTTTTCCAAGACTGATGCCTGTGGAAGTCAGTTGAGCAACCTGTGTTAAATTCCTCCCAGGTAATAGTGTTTGATTTTCATAACAGAGTAGGGAGGGGAGTAAAGGTTGCTTGTGCTTCTGATGTACAGTTCTACTTCAAAGCAAATGTAATTTAGTAAGTAAATTGTAGTTGTTTTTCTTAGATAACTAATTGCATCTGACTACCCAGTTTGATGCAGCAGGTGAGAAGGGAGTCAGCTTTCCCACTGGAGAGAGAAGGAACTCTGGGTTCCGTCTGTAGCATGTATGGTAACCAGTCTGAAATCATGGCCTGAGAAAGGATCCTGATAAATTCGGAGTGTTCAGAAAAGGGATGATAACTGTAGATGGTATTCAGGAAGACCTGCTTTATAATGAGAAACTTAAGAACCTCTGCTTAGTTCATCCGAAAGAAAGTCGGAAGATGATATGGTCACAGACTATAAATATATGGGATAGATTTCAGGAAGTAGAAAGCTTGGTTATTTAGTAGAAAATGCCATCTGTATACCAAGTCAGATAGAAACTTAATTTTAAAGAATGATATTAACAAAAGAAGTATTTGAAAAGCTTAGTGGGACATGGTGTAATTGCCAAAGCAGGCTAATAAATTAGTATTTCCTATGTAAAAAGCATAATGCCAAATAAAATTTCTACTTGAGAATGTCAAAATACATAACAGTCTCTGATCCAGCATCTACTATAATGACTTCAAACTGCTCTTTGGAAGCTGTAAACTGCTGGAAAACAATTGGTATATTTTTTAAAAACTCTTTTTATTGCACCTCTTTGCTATTGCCTTTAACTTTTCTTTTAACTCTATAATTTAAGAAGGTGGATGCCGTGGGGGAAATTGGACTGTACAGCTTCTTAGAATTTGAGCACATTAAGCCTCGTTACAGAGCAGCCCTTCAGTAGTGAGATGCTAAATCAAGGGCTGTGCAAATTGACTGTGAAATACTGCCGGTCCGGATGGTGATAGTACAGACCTAGTCTATATTCCCAGATAGGTGTGCAGTGCTGAAGTAGATGCCTATCTCCAAGCAAAAAACTAGCTGGGGCTGTCCTGCCTTGGAGCTGAGAGTAGTGCCTATTACTCATTTTACTGTATTTGAAATAATAAGGTTTAGCTGCCAATAGAATTTAGATGAAGGTGGTGACGCACAGGTGATCAATAGAAGATCGCGTTTGTTCAGGATTTCTTAAAAAACTTGTGTTTAACATGGCTGAACTGGCTGTTATGTTGTTCGTGACCTTTTTGTTTATTTTTTTGTCTGAGTATTCCGAGAATAAAAATTAAAAAAAAAAGGCAAATATGATGCCCTTTTTAAAAGGAGCTAAGCTGTACTCTCTGAGCTGGGTACTCTCTGTGCAGCTGAGCAGGTCTGATTTCCTTCTTGTACAAACTTTGGGAAATTGGTTATTATTAACAGAGTTAACAGGTAGATGGATAAACAGATACTTTGAAGAGGAGTCAGCTTGTTTTTTTTAAAGGGAAAACAAGGGAAACTTGCAGATCCTCCCAACTTCTTTGAAAGCAGGGAACATGTAGACTGAAATCTACATGCAAACCTGTGGTCATCAAAAGGTCCTTATAGTTACAGAAGTCTTTGAAAAAAATGGTGCTTGGATCAGAGTCTGTTAAAAAATAATGGTGCCAGGAGATGAAGGGGAAGAATGTTTTGTAGATTTTTCAATTGATTAAAACAGGTCCCTTTAACTGGGACTGGATTCCCAAAGGTCATATTTGTGAGTTATAAGGGGGAAGCTGTCAGGCAGGAGCACATGATTGATATTTTTCATTTTTATTACTTGCTTTTATTTTCAGGTTAACTAAACCAGCTGCAGAGAATAGCAGATAAAAGTGAAAGGGCACAAAAATAGCTGGTGACATTCATTGTACTGTATTGAATGAGGAACAGAGTTAGAAGGATAATCCTGCATGTGTGCATATAGTGATAGGCTACAATGAAGTATTTTTATTCCAGGAAGAGGCTTTGGAGTTGTCACTGATGGTCCTCTGAAAATGTCACCTTAGTACTGTGCAGTTATGAAAAGGGTAAATGAAATGTTGGCTATTATTAAAGAAGTAGAGAATAACAGAACATGATCTGACTACATTTTACTGTCTACTTGTATTTTGAGTTTTGTGTGGGTTTTGTTTCCCTTGTCTTAGAAAGGATTTATTATAAGTAAAAAGGAAAAGGGTAGTAAAGTATTAAGAGGAATAAGCTAATTATCTATAGGTTTATTTAAAAATAAACCAGAAAAAACCCCAACCAAACAGAGGGAGAATACAATAAAGACTTATAGAATAAAAAAAATCAAGAAGGTTCTCAATTAGAAATTCTGTCACAGTTCTCTCATTCTAAATCTCTCACAACTGTCCTGTAAAATTTCTTAGAAAATTTTGAAAGTCACTGACAAAATATTTTTGAAGGTTTGAAAAGAGAATGACTTGAGTGGAGTTAAACAGATTTGGAAAGAGCAGGTGGCACGTGGCTATTACAGAGATTGGTTTAGGAAGACCTTAACTGTCAGGTTCGGAGATAGTGTTCTGGGAAAATTACTGGGCATATGTCTAATTCCTACTTGCCCATCTGTCAGTTTTTACTGCTGGTAAGATTCTTGACCAGTTGGGCCTTTGCTTGCAGCAGTGTGGCAACTTCTGCTGTTTGTGTGGAGTGCTGTTTCTTTTAGTGGAGAGGGACATGAACTATCAGAATAATTTCTCTCTCTGTAGTGCATTGTGTTATTTGATGTTTCTGAATAAATTACATTAGGAAAAAAACCCTGAAATAAATATCTAGAGGATGTTTGGAAGCCTGGCATTAGTACAAGTTTAGTGCAGGGAATGGAATCTCAGTTTCAGGCCTTTGGGTGTCACTCAGTGATTGTGATCACCTGACCTAGAAATCTCCAAATCCCCTAAGAAAATGCTGTCTGATAGATTCATCCCCTGAGTGATGCATCAGTCATGAGATAATCAGAGTGGCAGGAATGAATCTTGAAATGTATCTGGAAAGGACTAGTGGTTAGATTAATAGTTTCAGAGAATGTCATTAAAAATACAAGTACCAGGTGAATTCCCAGCTGTTGCCCCTAAGGCACGTCTGAATTAGAAACATTCTTGGCTTTTCCTTGCTGTGCCATCTTCTAAGCACTGCAGATATAACACTGTCCATCTTGGAACCACAGAGTCTGGTATTCTAATGCAGTTGGGAAATGGCAGGAGTGCTGGCAGGTTGGGTTTTGTCTGGTGTTAATTTTTATACCATATATTATTGCTGTCACTTCATTTCAAGTAATGCAGGACTTGAAAAACTTACCTGACCATTGCTAATTTGGGTTTGAGCATCAGAAACCAGCATGAGAGATACCATTTTTTTCCCAGCTTCTTGAAATTTAAAGCACATTGGTAATTGGTGTTTACCTGTTTATAGCATTACCACTTAATAATTTGTTTTTACAAATCCATTTGTCCACTTTCTGTTTTCATAGTTTTCAGTTTTAATTTTTCACTTGTTTCAACCTATTTCCTTACCTGCTCATTTTTACTTATGTAGCAGTGCTCAAGTTTTATCAATTTTTGCCCTTCAGCTTCAGCAACCATAATCAGATGAAGCAGAGAATGTACTGTAAAATACAGTTTTCTACTTAGTTTTTTGTTCATTGGAAAAATATTAAACCCTGTGGAAGAAAAATACTGGGATGTCTGTCAAGCTGGACCCTGGTTTCAGCAGCAGCCAGAGCAGAGGGTTTGGGAAGAGTATAAAGCCAGGCCAAAGAGCTGTAATGCTTCCTCTGAGGGGTTTTTCAGATTTCTGCCTGTTCCAGTGGAGGGGATTCCAAGAGCTGGAAATGACTTGTGTGTTTAATAAAGCTGAGTCCGCTTTTCATGGACTTGGCCAGTGTTCCTATAGTGGCATGGATTCAACAGTGAAGGGGAGTAGAGTCAGGGTTATGGGACCTGTTCTTCTGCATGTTATTCAAAGTTTTTTCATGCAAAATAGTATTGGAAACAGAATTCAGGATATTTTTTTAAGAAAATAGCCTTCCCTTGGGTTGAAGAGTCAGATTTGTCTTTTCTGTTCCGTTGTTTTCTATCAGTCCATTGCTCCAAAGAGGCAGACAGTGGTTAGACTAGGTCTGCTGGAGCAATCTGAGCAAGGAGCAGCTTGGGCATTGGCCTGAGAGTGGAAACTTCTGAACTTCACATGTCAAAGTCAGCCTGACACTCAGAATTTCACCCAAGGCCTTGCCACTATTTAGAACAGCGTGATTAAAGGTACATTAAGCTTGGTATCCTGGTGTTCCGAGAGTGTGAAAATGGAGAAAGTGCTTTTTGAGTAATTACGGTAGGAAGGTGAATAATTTCAGGTCATAACCTCACTTCTTTTTTCCTTTAAACTGTTTTGTATCCAAAGATTTAATTGATGCCTATTACTTCGTAATGTTTAAGAGCTCGAATCATTAGTAGAGATGTGTTGTGTGCTGTTGCTGGTGTTAGAGAGAGGTTCAGCAGCAGCCGCACCAGCAAGGTGTGGGTGCGCCGTGCTCTGCTTTTCCAGCATGGACCATAAACTGATCCAATCTGACTTGTGTTACCACGGTGAAATTAAACCACTATCCAATTAAGATGCCTATGGATAATTGTGGACAAAAAGGTCAGTTTATCTCTTAACCTTGTTTTTAAGGATACATTGTAGTCAAACCGTGTCAACTTAAAATGATGCACAAATGTTTGTTTCTCCATTGCAAGGGTGCGTAAGGCTGTATTCATTCCTAAATTATACTGAAAAGTTCTGGAATCTTTAAAAGACTTCAGCAAACACCATTGTAAGAAAAATATCAGCCCTTATTTACTCATGGAGTGAAAATTTTCTCAAATAATGCTAGGCATTACACCTGTTAACTCTTACAGTATTTTAATTTGCTTAAGACTGTGAATGACACTACATGAAAGATGCCTATTTTGGTGTAATGTTGCAGGGCTCGTATGGTTCATTTCAGAGCCTGGATATGTTGTATAATAGTACTTAGTTTGATATTGTATTGTAACTCCACGTTGTCATGCAAGTGAGTCTGAGGAGCTTCTGGTGTCTCTGTGGTGTAAGAAGTAATAAAATCAGGTGGGGAACCGAGCTGGTGGTTGTGCATAGCAATATAAACCCACCAGACCCGCACTGAAATGTGGAGTGTGTGTTTGGGGAGAATTCAGCATGTGTAGAGATAAAATGCTACTACCACTTGTGAGTACAAAGTCTTTTGTAAATTAAGTAAGGAGTGACTTTAGTATAAAGCCATTTTATGTGTAAATCAAGTAATTAATATTTCGTTTTTCCCCCTGCCATTTATGTCCTGAGAGCTAATGGATTTTAATTAATGGGTTGTTACAGTTGACTTTCCTGGTGTGGTTTTCTGTTTGTAGTATTAATGTGAGGTCAGTGATGTTCTGCTCATGCTTAGTGTTTTCAGCAAATTTGTTCTATAAAAATATTTTTGGACAGATAATAGATTGCTCACAGAATAATAATGCAGTTGTCAATAAAATAATAAATGCTCATTTTAAAATGTGAGCCTCTAGCTGTGATTCACTGAATTCCTTCAGATCACTTCATTACTCCTTGTTTTAAGACTTCACCCTTACGTGCTTTGAGGGCAGTAGAGTGTTAAAAGTGAACCTGGATGTTTCTTATCCTGAAGAACAAACAGATTATCCTTTAGATAAATGAGGTTCACATGGATAATTTTTCTGTTATTAATAATGTTTTTAAAAAATCACTGACAAAAAACCTTTTGGAGACGAGTAGTGAGAGTTTTGACATTTAACTGAGACATTTCTAGTATCGAGATCACAGTATCAGAGCTAGATAGGACTAGGATGACTTTGGTATTTGAATGAATTATAAATACAAAATAGGCATTCTGTCTAGGTTTAGTTATTTCCTGAATAATTTAGAGATTATTGCAAATTATGTGTTCTGAGAGCTTATAAAATGTCCTATCTATTAAAGCATATAAATAGTACCTGAACTTTATCATTGTATTTTGATTTAATAGTGTTCTTAGGAGTGAACAGTGTATCACATCTCGGTTTTCTAGCACAGCATACGCTTTCTACTCTGAATTTCAAAAACTAAAATATTGACACCCAAGAGCTGGCATTATTTTTCTATAATAAAGTCTTAGAACACATTTTTTCTTTGTCTGGGTTCTTTTTGATGCTAAACCCCTGCTTGGGCTTCTTTGTGGACACATTGGCATTATAATGAAAGCTGCTGTTCTTAAGGCTGATGTTATTTAAAAGGAGCTTTCTAGGTCTTGCTTGACGTTGCAAATTAAATGCATTCTCAGTAGCACTTATGAACTTAATGAGGAGCCTTGTAATTCTGTTTTGAGCTTAGAGTGCTGAGTTGCTTGGTGAATACAGATGACTAATCTGCTGCATAGGGTTCAGTGCTAGACACTCACTCACAAAAGCCACAAATAAGCTTTATTAAAACCAATATTTGTGTACATTTTTTATGTTATCAATTTGGAATATGACTGAGATTGAACTCAGTTCCTGAGACATCTGGCAGGACAAATTAGTTTGTGCTAAGTGTTTCTGAATATCACACAGAAGAAGTGGACAGAAAGGCAAGTCTGCAAAAGTCCGATTTTAGATCTTAACAGAGAGAGGAGAGGTTGGTTGCTGAAACCCTTGTTCTCTTGAGAGTGTTACTTGTATTTGCATGAGATACTTTGCACCTGAAAATTTTACTCATCAGACACTGCATGAGAGCATTGGGTGATAATTTTGTAGGTCCAGGCTCCCCATTTCTGCTTTGTGGGTGTCTTTTTGTCTCATGCGCAAAACTCTACTTTTGTACAGGCTACCTCAGAGGTAAGTCTGCGTGTCACTCCTTTGGTGCACATTGTTCCTCACTGGGTTGTTCTGTAGAAAAAGATTGCAATAAAGAATTGAAACAGTAAATAAATTGCTTATTTGTCTTCAGATCAGTTCAAGTCGTCATCACCATCTGTGATTTTATTGATATTCTGCTATCACTGTTTTCCTCTTCACAGCTATTTATTTATGTTTAAGTTCAGAGTTTTAAAAAAGTTCATTTGAGTTCATTGTAAAATGCTGTGGGGTTTGAGGAGGAAACTAGGTTAGAGAATCAATTTGTTGACTGAGTTAAAAAAAACCCCAACACAAAACCAAGCAACCAGATAACCCTTACAGCTTAGACATATAGCATAGATCGTGGTGTGCCTTTAAAATAGAGTGCTCATGTACTTATGATTTTCAAGAGCCTAAGTTCGCTCTGAAAAAGTTGAGTCACAGCCATTCAGACTAGTCCTTTTAATCTAGAAGGGCTAGCCTGGATGCACCTCTTTCTTTCTCCAGAAAAACTTTCCTATCTTTGTTATAGTGCTTTTCTGAACTGATGTTACAGCTCCAAAGTGACTTGCCTGTCCTCAAAATCTCTTTGTTGAACTGTTGTGTACTAACCTACCCATCGCCGTGCAGGCAGACCCTGACAGGCTTCAGACTCAGCTGTTTTGTTGTTCTGTTTTCTGTTCAAACTCCCTTTGGAGAGACCTGGACATCATCCAGGGGGAGATCTAGGAATTTTTGTTCCTTCATCCTTGGTAATCAGTCTTTGTTCCATCATGATAAGGAACAGGAAGAGCCCTTGAAGGGATAGGAGAGTCAGAAACACAAATCAGAACCTGAAGGTTCTGCATCCTTATATCAGTCCAGAATGTTAGGCAGCGTTAATTGTATCCACCCATGGGTTGAGGCCATCCTGATGAAGCTTATGATTTACCCTGGCCTGAGTCTCTCAAGGTTTTGTTTGTGGTAAATCAATGTAGTGTTGAAAAACAGTATGGGATATGCTGGCTTAGATAGGGAAATATGAATGACATCCCCACCTTCATGAAGCACACGATATAAATTTGTGACACCATTTGTAAGCATGAGTGGTTTCAAAGCTGAAAAAGTGTATTTTAAATAATTTGAGTTTTTTAGCCATTGTGTATGAAATGCTCAGCTATGATATCCATATCCTGTATTAACACATGAGCAAGGGGACAGTTGAGTTTAAGTTCATGGGGTGGGAAGCACATTTTAAAATCCAAGTCTTTGTGGTCTATTGATAAGAGAAAACCTTTCTTGAATGAAAGAAATCACCAAACTTGTAGAGAAGGAAAAAACTGAGTTATGCTTCTATTAATGGTATTCTCTTTTTTGGTGGTTCTGCTTCCCATCCTGTGTATTCAGCATAGTTTACTCTCTAGACTGACTTATCACCAATGGCAGGACTCCTGCCTGGCCTGAATTTGGGCTTGTGTCTTTGCAGTTAAGATTGAGATATATACAGCACATTAGCCTGTCTGATTGTGTTATGTGCAGTTTTGATATATGAACGTTGGTTTTGGAATTTCAAGTAAATATTTGCCTTGAAACATGATTGCTTATGTTCAGATAGCTCTACACTTTTTTAGCTCTTGTGAAACTTGGATTCTTTTATTTGGTTTCATTGAAACTTTGGGCAATAAGTAAATATTTGTTTAGCTTTCAATGCTGCACTTAAAATCCTGGAGAAATACACTCAGGAAAAATGCACACGTCTTTAAATTTACAGCTTAACAACTCAAGTCATGGGCATTGTGGCACTAAGGGCCTGCCAAGGCCACAGGCTGGCACTGACTCAGGAAGGAATATGGCAGAGATGGTGCATCAGTGTTAATGTGGCTCTGTGCTCGGAGTTGCATGCTCTGGGCAGCATGCAGCTAACATGGATTAGGAATGAGGATGGATGGCAGTTGTGCTTTATTCTTATCCCGGCTGGACTCCACAAAACAGCCTGTAAATCCCTGAAGGTATTTTTAGATGAATATTGACTTCTGTGATTTTGAGGAAGATGGATACAAAGTTCTTAAAATAGCACGCTTGACTAGTGACATGTCCTGTGGCGTTCTAGGATGTAGTTCAGAGGAAAGATATGAAACTACACTGCCAGACCTTAAATTATATATCTCTAGAAAGAATATATGTCTTTTAAATTCAGCTTTGTCACTGCGTATTGAATCTAAATTGTTTCTGCCACTTCTCAAATTTTGTGCATTTTGGAAGATACTTTATTTTCTACTTTCAAGAAGAGATGAATATGGGCTTGTTTTCATCAGTCAAGTTATATTAACGGAAGTTGCTGATTTTGTAGTATCTGCTCAAAGGCAATGGAAAGGGTGAAGTACCAAATTATTTTTGGAGTATTCTTCCAGCTATTGGAATTGCTTTTTGATGTAATGGAAGTTGGTCATCAAAGCTTTAAAATATAACCTTTGCAGTAGACACTGCTGGTCAAATATTAGTACTGTTTTCTCTTCCTGTGAGTATTGTTGTTACTCAGCTACTGAGTGGGTGGTAGAGAATGTGGAAAGAAAATGATTCTTGAAAAAACCTACTTATAAAAGATTACTGGCACTTTAACAAATTGCTGCAAAGTGTGCACTGTGCACTCGATGTAGTAATTTAAAAGAATGAAATATTGATGATTCAGCTTTGTGTTCACAACAAATTGTTCAGAGTTGGTATTTAATATGAAAGCACAACCAGATCCTGAACCCCCTCTGGTTATGAAAAATCACTTAGCGCTTGATATTAGAGTAATGCTAGTAATTAATGCAGTCTGCAGAGAACGCTTGCTTTCTGCAGTCAAAAGATGATCTGCCAAACCTGTGCAGCCTTAGTTACATAACTGCATTCTCTGGCTTTGGATTGTGCATATGTCCCACTGCTTTGCCAGAGGTTTCTTTTTCTTACCACTGTGACTGCAAGGCAGGCTCTGCCTTACCTCCTGTGTGAATGCGATTGGGCAGACTGATCCCTGTGACTCAAATAGCTGATGAATCTTTTAATATCCTTCCTATCTTCTCTTCCTTTTTTCCTTGTTTCTTTTTTCGCTCTCGTCTGTTTTCATTTTGTTTACACCATGATTTATATAAGCCTTACTATGTTTTGATTATATATTCCTTTCCTTCTCTTCCCATGTTTTTTTGACCATAATGCTATATTTACTTTCCATGCTTGCTTAACATGAAATTTCAATGGATCCTGAGCTTTCCCCTTGGAGATTGCCCTGGCACCCCATGCTGCTCTGGATGAGTTAGGTGTTCTCCCTGTACCTCTTGTTCCTTGGCTGTGTTTTGGTGCTTGGACTGTTGCTCTTGGAACTACAATTGCCTTCAAGCTTTTGTTTTCTTTTAATTATTCGTACCTTATTGATATCATCTCAGGAACCAAAGGCATGAGGACTTCCAGGAAAAAACACTTGTGCTGTTAGCAGTTTTCCAGTGCATCATCTTTGTTCTTTTGCCACTGAAGTCAGCGTGTTGGAAAGCAAACTGGAGGCTTGTGAATTCCTTTGTCTTGTCTCTTGCTTTGTCTCTTCCCCTTCCCTTCTTGGAGGGGAAGCCATACAACTGAGTTTCCAAGAATATGGTGTCCAGCATCTCTTCCCCTTGTCCTCATTTTCTTTATTAGCACTCTTAACAGTTGATTTATTTTTGTTTTAATCCAGAGACTACTTGTCTATCTGTTTTCGACAAAGTTGATGCCTCCAGGAATGAAATGTTCCTTCTGAATTTGGAACATCACCTATTTTGGGATTTATTATGTACACAAGAGAAAAGCCTTATACCCCAAACTCCTTTGCTGCTTCTTTTCTACATTTTGATAATTAGACAGTGTCACGCTGGGTCCTTGTATGGAAGTAAAATGGGTGGTATGAATGCAGCTGCTAAACCTCAAGCAATCTTGAACATCTCTGGAAAAGAGATGTTTGTGGTCTACAAAAGCTGCCATTTAGCACACTGTTCCAGGAGACGATACTGATACAGAGGCTTCAACATGAGACAGGCTCCACCCAGGTAATCCCTGCAGGCTGGAGAACGTGCCTCAGAGTTGCTCAGTATTAATGCACCTGTGGAAACTTCTCAAAGGAGAAGAAGTTGTGATGTGCTGGTTTTGAACTATTTACCTTCATGCACATCCACAACATGCTTATCTTCTTCTCTGCCTTTGCCCTTCAATTAAAAAAAAAAATCTAGAGGTTTTTTGGCCTGTCTGCAGCAGAACAGCCTGTGTGTATCTGCCCATATAGTGGGACACAATCCTCCAGCTTCAAAGGTGACAGACGTAGCTATCATTCACATACACAAGCCTGAGAATGTTTGTATGACCAACACGTTTCCAATTTCCTGTCACAGAAACCTTCCTGTCTCTATATTTAAGAATATTGCATTAATGGTATGTTATGTAGCTCTTCATTACATCCATTCTGGGTAGAAGATGAGACATGGCAGCTCTTGGTGATTAGAGGAGCATCTGTCAGTACCTATTTATCTCTTAATATTCATCCTATAAATAACTGGAAATGTTTGTACTTAGGGCTGTGTGACTGTTTCTTTATTCTGTGTGTAAAAAATTATGCTGACTCATAATTTAAACATCTACATTTGCTATAGGAAAGTGTAAAGTGAGAGGGAGAATAATCATGTTTTGATGCTGTGAACTGATGACCTCTCTCCGTGTTATCCAAATACAGTACAGCTGACCTAATCAAGCTGTGTTTCCTATGGGCTGATGTTCTTCATTCTCATCACAGTCGGTGCCAGCTATTCAGATCCACGGCATGTTCCTGGGGCAGACCCATGGGGCAGTGGACAGATGGGGTGTGCTGTCGCTGACCCAAAGCTGAGCAATTGCTGGCTGTGTGTCTGCTGTTGGGAAGACTCTGTGACCATTGACTTGAGTCCACTTCTTCCCTCTGTAAGGCAGGGAAGAGGGGTGTCTGTAGCGAGCTGTCAATTTTCATGTAGATGATGGGGAAATAACTTTTGACCCTTGCCTTATTGGCTGGTAAAATCAAGAGCGTGATTAAATCAAGCTAGCTCTTCTTTGTGTGCTTTTTTTATGGGAGTGGGGGAACGAGTTGTTTTGGGGCTTTTTTGTTTTGAATATTGGAATAAAAATGTTGTACAGAGATCATGCATCCTTGGCATTAAAAACTGAATGAATAATAATTAAAAACGTGGGTTCATTCCACTGTCTTAAATTTTTAAAACAGATTTTGTTTTAAACAGTGTGCACCTGAAAGTTCTGGTTTGTCAGTACTGCTATATTTCATGGAGAGACAGCTCTTAAAATTATTAACACAAAGTAATTCTTGCTATTATTATGGTATGAAAAAATTTACTTTCTTTGAGAATTTAATGTTGAAATCTTGTAGAACATATCTGCCCATTCACAGTTCATATAGTTTTCATCATAAAGGTCTCACAAATTCATTAGCTGTCAGCCTCCATGAAGCATTCAGAAGAGTAGAGGAATTTTAACATTTTCTAGTTGTAAACCTTAGAGAAGTTTTGAGGTGCTAAAATAGAACAAAGTTAAGGGATAGTAGGAGATTATGGCAGAAGTAACCTTTTGTAGCTTCCTTATAATAGTCAAATGGCTTTTGCCCTCTATTCAGTAATTTGTGCATTGCATTGATTATTTGTGCCCAGCAAATTGACTGTTGTGTGGTGGTTCAATGGTGCTCTTAAAATAGAGTAAGAGAACACACAACATGCAGTACAAACTAAAGCAGCATGTAGGGTATCTTCCTATGACCATAATCTAGAAAACAACCCATATTTTTAATTTTCAGAGGAAGCAATATTTTAGTTTATTTTCCATCCATAGGTTTGGTTGGTTTCTTTTTTTTTTGGTGGTGTTTTTTTTTTTTGGTTGTTTGGAGGATTTTTTGGTGGGTTGGTTTGTTGTTTTTTTCCAAGAAGGACTATTTGTGTTGCTCCTCTCATGACCACTCATGGTGGTGAGATGGGAACGCTCAAGCTCACTGATTTAACAAGGAGCCCGAGAATGGAAAAACATCCAAATCCTCACGTGCAGCCCCGGCAGCCTTTCCGGCATCCGCAGAGGGCACTGGGCACTCCCGCACCTTTCGGTTCATCCACGCTGCCCGCGTCTGCCAAACACAGGGGGAAATTTGTAAACCTGCGTGACAGTGTGAAAAAGAGTCCTACAAAAAGCACAGCAAAAGTAAAAGCTGCCAGTGGCTGGGTGTCGGATGGCTCGTGTTCTAATTGCTCCTTAGGAAAGGTAGGTGCTGCTCTGCGTGTTCGTACGTGTGCGTCTTGGATGCAAACTGGGGAAAACATCTTACATGTTTCTCTTTCTGCAGTTTTATCCCTGCTCTTTCTGGTGACTTTGGTACTGAATTTTCTTTTGTAGTTCATTGCTAGAAATCAAAGTAGCAGTAACTGAAATCGCATTTGCAAAGAAATATTTGTTCTCACTGTTTTCCAATGAAGATTGCTGCACTGTATACAATATTAGGTTTTACAGTAATTACTTGAAAGTGAGGAAAATTTTGTTTGCTTGATTTTTGTTCTTTGAGGTGTATCTTTCAGTAGTTTGCGAAGAGCAGCATTATAGAATTTGCTGGCTTAGTTGATCTACTTCAGGACATGTGTGGTGCTCTGATTTACCTCCAGGTTAGTTGGTATTTCCTCACAGAAGGAGTTCCTGTGTGTTGGCTAAACATGAGAAAATGAGTATGTTCTTCCTTTTCACGACATCTGGATTCAGTGTTAGACTGAGGCATTCAGTTGATCACTTTAAGGATGGACTTTAAGATAATACCTTTCACTTTGATAAATATCAAGTAATTTTTGTTGTACTGTTGTAGCAGAATGACTTTTCACTGTAGGTGTTAGCATGTTTATTTAGGCTGGCAGATCTGTTCAAGTGAGTTATAGTTCAAGTCATGCGTTCCTACATACAACAACATATTGTAGTTGTGTGCTGCAGTTCATATGCAGTCAAAACAAGGCTTTTAATTGACCCACTACTTTGTTTCTAGTTTATATTAGTTTGTGTCCATATAAACTAAGATCATAAAATGCTTTAGTCAGATGTCTTTATTTAAAGTTATTTTGAGGATAGAGTTTGGATTGTCAGAATACTTCAGTGTATTTTTGAGAATTCCTAAAATTTACAAATGTTTCTTGAAAATTCCTGGGAAGTGGAGCGTTGAGAGGATAGTCTGGGATATGGGAGCTTATTCAGGTGCTTTCACAGATACTTGTACTGTATAATTGTTCTCAGACTGATTGTGTGTCTTATTTTAATAAAGTAATTGTTCTTTTGTTATAAGGAAGTGCCAAGTTTTCTTTCTCTGATGATTAAAAATATTTTAACTTTTTGCACTGCCCTTCCTTCTACTCATAGTGCTTGCCATCAGTTCACTGTATTCCGTGAGACATTCAAGTGAAAACAGTCTTACCTTCATTTGGATTTGCACATCCTTTGAAAGTGGATGCCAGCCTTTTTTCCTCTTTCCTCATCCGTATGGTGTTGGAAGAGACTCAACAGGAACACTGCCAGAATGCTTGGAAGAGCAAGGAGCTGCTTTTTAGAGTCAGTGGATACTAAACCAACAGCACAAGGGGAAAATACAATGCCAGTGCTAATAACTTATGAAGCTGAACCCTGAAAGAATTAAATGACTTAGAACAATATCAGTTTGAAAATAAAAGGGATATAACTTGGAAATTGTGGGAGGATTTTGGAAGCATTTGGGAATGAGAAGCCCATAGAGAGGAGGGAATTAGCAATTGGGAAAAGAAAGGAAGCAGGAAAGTGAAGCTGACCGTGATGCAAAGAGAGGGGTGCAGATTGTTTGGCCCATAAAGAAATCCACTGCAACTTGGTCAGGATTTTTTGCCAAGTCAGAGGCCAGGGAAGTGTATGGTCAGGATCCAAGAATAACTGCAGTTTGCTTTAATATTTTCTTACTGCAGGAATTGTAACTATATAGCTTTACAGCCTTAGTGTTGTGCTATATTTTGATATGGAATATGTGTATGTATGAAATTTTGGTTAACAGGGTTTTTAGTCTGTACATACATGGGAAGCCACTTTCTTCGGAATAAGGCAGACTTAAGGGGGTGGCTTATTTTTCGTGTGTCTAGGGCTAAGTGATTTCTTGAGCTCTTTGCTTTGATCTGTATTCTAAAGGCTTCAGTGGTCTTTCAGTAACTGCAGGTTTGTTGCACTGAGCATTTCCTGCGTCCTGCAAAATGCATATTAATATTTTTCTAGACCAATGTAGATTCTCTCTCGCCCTCATTTTTTCAGAAAGTTCAGATATTGTGCTCTTGTCCATAGATGTAAGAGTGCTTAAATTACACTAGCAATTACCTCTCAAGATACCAAATATATCTTGTTCTTAGACTATTCAATAATTGCAAGGGTTTTCACCAGCTGTTCATTTTGGGTAGATTGACTTTGAGCTAAAATACCCTGTAGAAACACCATATGTACATTTAATAAGGTTCCTGTATTATTTGCTTTTACACTTTAATTTGGTGTCTGCTATTGGTGTATGTTGCTTCATATTTTAAAATATTTCAAACTTTTAAAATATGTTTACAATGGTTATGTTCTGGGGTTTTGATTAATTTTCAGGATTTAGTATTTTCTTTTGTCATTCATTTAATTAAATCTAAGGATCACGAGAATGTCTTGGAACAACTAAATTGCAAGAGATTGGACCTGCTGTTCAGTTTGTAATTTTGATGCTAGTTGCCAGCAGTTTATATTGCTGACAGCTTGTTGACAACAAGTTTGTGAACATCTCAAAAATTTTTGAGTCAATGTTTTGCTCAAAATGCTATTTGTAATCTTGTTCCCTTGCAGCTTAAATGTCACTGGATTTCCTGGTTATTATTTTAATGAAAATTCCTAGGACCAAAATTCTACTAGTCTGTAGGTCTTTGATAAACCTGTGTCAAGATCTTTGAAAGATTGGATCTATTTTAGGACCTTCCATCAATTAACTGAAAGGTTTTCTTTGATTTTTGCTCAGTTTAGAAACCTTAATGTACATCTGATTTTTCCCCTTTATCAAAGAGTAATATTAACCTTGTTCAGTGCTATCAACTTCAGCCGCCGCTGCCCTGCTTTTCTCTCTGTCGTACATTGGTGCCGGGCTGTAAAACAGCCCACAAAAAGCCTGAGTGTGTCCGTGGGCATGAGCAGGTTTGTGCTGGGCCCCCCATGTCGCTGCTGTCGGTGCTGCAGGGTGAGTGCCGTGGTGGGAACCAGCTCCCCGGGCACGGCCACCTGCTCTGGGCTCCTCGACACTGGCACGGTTCAGGGGGCTGTTTGTCCTCGTTGTACTTACAGTCTCCAAGTGCATGTGCTAGGTCAGAATTGTGTAAGCTGTTAAATTTGAGTCTTGTTTGTTTTAAAATGTTTTTCTAGTTTTCACTATTTTTGACATTTTGTTGGTGATTTTTAGCCCACAGAAGCTGTTCCTTCCTCTTCTCCCATTGTCCCTGTGATCCCTGTCCCACCAGTCCCTGCTGAGACCACTGTCATCCCATCCACCATACCACAGGTTTTTATTCCTTTTTTTTGTTTTCTTTTGTTACATTTGCTCAACTTTTATTTATTTATTTTGTTGCTTAGTTGAAATTTGCCTTTTGATACTCTCACATGCAGATTTGAGATGAACTGTGAAATAGCTAAATTGGTAATACACTAAAATTTCATCCTAATTTTCATTTGTTTTATGGCAGCTTTTAGTCCATTTAAAATATCTGTATTTTCATATGAAAGTAATTAGTAAGTTGTGAAAGATCTAAAAAAAACCAAACATCCCAAAGAATGCAAAGAAGCAATAAGATATTTTGTGTTCACATAATAATTTTAGAGCCATGTTTTCCTTACTAACGTGTTATTGCTTGGTTTATTTATTAAAAAATGTTGTCTCGTCTCATATAAATACTTAATACATGTTTTTCCTCAGTTGCACTTGCATGACGCTTCTCATGTTCTTCAGCCTTTTGTTGGTGTTACTGTTTTTGGAGACATTTAGAATACAAAAGGGATATTTTACCCCCTCCATTCCTAACATACTTATACTTGACTCACAAAATGTGCTTCCTTTCTGGGCCTTCATCCCTTAGGCCCCACGATGTCCACACATGCCCCAAAATAAAAACCAAACCCTGTAAAGACAAGTGAAGACAGGAAACATGAGTTAACTTTAGTATCTTGCATGTAACTTGGAATATGTGCCAAAGCATTGCAAGGTATGGAATAACCTAGGATAGGCACCAGTTACATTTTTTCATACGGAATAACATTCTGCTTTTAGCTTTTTGTAACTTTACTGTAACTTTCAGTGCAGAAATCTGAAATGTGCACACCTTCTGAAAAGATGGGTCAGTTTTTGGAATTGTTTGGTGGCGGATATTTATTAACTCTAAAAGGAAATTAAGCGATCCAGAATATTACTGAAATATTTTTGTAGTAGACACGTCAGGTTTTTTTTTGTTGTTGTTGTTTTGAAGTTTTGATTTCAAGCTCTTGGGCTAATCTTGCAACAGGTGGTAATCTTGTCTTTGCCACATTGTTAATTTTTGTGCGATCCACAATTAGCTGAGTTTTTACAATTGGCTGTTTCATAGTGCAATTTCTAGTGGATGTGTGTTCACACAAATCTGCCAGCTGTAGTTGTCCCAACAGGAAGAGGAAGGGTTTGGTTAGTGTCAGAAATATCCCCTTCTCAGAGAGGGATTGTGCCCACATCAGGATTCGAGGTGGCCAAGCTAGTGTAGCCGTGTCCAGACTACCTTTGCAATGCCTGGCACAAAGCTTTTCTCATTCTTTTTGGGAAATGATGGTGAATGGCTGCTTCTTGATGGAGAATTCGAATAAATGCAGAAGGAACAATCATTTCAGTGGCAGAAGGGGTTTTGCATTGGTTGGCTCGTTTATGTCTCCAACATACTGTTAGAAACCTCACTAAGAGCAATTTGCTTTTAGCTAGTCCTCCTTTTTTTTTTTTCCCCCAAGATAAAAGAAAAACACTTGTCTGCCTCAAAAAGACAAAAATTCGTGGTAAACCAGCTTTCACTGGCACTCTGTGTGTTGAATATAATTGGATATTATGGAATCCTAATATTAAATACAAATATATTCCAAAATGGAGTGCATAAGAATGTGACCAACCTAATGGATCTTTGTTTTGTTTACAGCAAAAACATAAAACTCACAAATATGGTTTTTCCCTATTTATGGTAACCATAACAATAAGTTATGGTGATGCTTAGTTCATAGGTTTTTTACTGCAGGATCTTAGTTTTAATTTACTCTTTTTTAACAGAACTTACACTTGAATAAGTGGGAATATAACTTAATGGCTGAAAACAGTTTTTAGGGATAGGATTGTTTTGACAGAGATTTTTTTCATGACACTACTAACTAGTGTTTATTTTCTGTACTGCATGAAGTGTGCCTGTGCTTCTGCTGGGAGAATTGCTGGGTGAGAAGGGTGTTCGATGGTATTTTGACAGTCATAATTGTCATCCTTTTTGTTTCCTTTTACTTTTAATAGTCTCCTCTGTTAACTTGCATAGGTACCACCTGATTTTAGTACTTAAATGACACGGCTTAATTTCTGACACAGCCACGTGATAGCAGATTGATGACTCCTGTCTAATGATGACAGATTATTTTGAAAGGGACTTCTGAGTCATCACTTTGTAGCATTTGGGAACTTTTAAAAATCATTAATTCTTCTGAAGTATGTTGCTGTCATAGTAATGAAACAAGTGCAGAATATGAATAGGTTATTGTAATTGTCATATTTTGTAGGTCTTAATTTTATCTTTGGATGAGTTTAATACCAGCTTCTTTTGCAGCCTGTTAAACTATCCCTGAATTTATTTTCACACATGCGTACACAGGAGTTAAAAAAAATAATGTCTTAAATTTAAAGATAACGCCTTCAGTTTGTATGGATTTTCTTTCAGTTGAAACTATGTTTTTCACAGAAAAAGTTTCAGTAATATGAGAGACTAAAGGTTAACTCACTCTACCGGCTCCTGGCTTGCAAAAGTGCTGATACTATTTCAGATTTCAGTAGCAATAATCTCTGAGTGCTTATGGCTTGTTAATAACAGTTTTCTGATGGAAGCTCGTGCTGCTGTGTGGTAGATGAATGTCTGCTGTAGATTTGCTTTGCAAGTCACTTTTGTAGGTCCTTTCTTCCCTTAGTTGCACTTCTGGAAGTTTTCACTTCACAGTTTGTGGACTGAGGGGAAGAAATCTTCCTGATAGGAAGAAAGGGAAATCACATCCACCAAAAATTGGTTTTAAGATACTGCCTGGTAGAGCAACCTCCACACATCATACCACAAGTACTAGGATTATTAACATCACGTCAAATGGTAGCATGACTCAGGGATTTTTTGAAAAACAAGACAATAAATGTTTGAACTTGGATATAAAATATGATCTCTGAGAATGTGGTTCTGTGTCAGGAAAGCAATTTGTTCAGGGGAGAAAAAGTGTTTCAGAAGGTCAATTTTGAGCTTCTCAGGCTGAGACTACCTTTTAACAGGACTTTGAGAAAGCCAGCAAATTAGGTGTTGTACAATTATCATTAGTATCATGTTTTCTTACACTTTGTAATTTGTTCTTTATCCTTTTATTAAAGGCAAACCCCCCTCCGGTGCTGGTGAATACAGATTCTTTGGAGACCCCAACATATGTAAGCCTACACTTTCTTTCAGTTATAACTTTAGGTCATGTTTTGTGTATGTAGTTCAGATCATTTGTTACTGTATTATAAAACCTGTTTTATCCCTCTCATGCTGCTTGATTTTGTCGTCTGTCCTGATGGTAATTTGAAATCCTTAAATAGCTGTTTCATGAGGAAAAAAACCCCAGTTATAGACTACATGTGGGAGTTTCTCCGTGAGTGTGTGACAGTTCAAAACACAATTGTTTGAGGTCCTAGAGGTTCATTGTTCAGAGAACAATCTGTTTCTTCAACTGTGCAGGCAGAGGCTTTAATATTTAATGTGCCATTTCCGTTGCACTTCTCATAAACACATTTCTTCATGCAGTGGCTATGCTTAGGGTTTTAGTGCTCTACATGTTGATAAAATGGGTTGGTTCTGTTTGAAACGTTAAGGTAATAAGTGTGGTTATGTGAAGCCCAAGATTTTTGTTTGTCAGGCATAATTACAGTGTTTGTGTAGAACATCCTTCATCCAGGGGGAAGCCCCTGCAAATAAAGCTTAACTTAGTGGATCTGAGATCCCTTTAAAACTTGGAAAAGGTAGACTAGGACAGTGGTTTTTATCATTTGATGTATCTTTGCTCCTGTCTCTGCTGATGTTTGGTTTGTTAGATAAATAAATTCAAAGTTAATTAAAAAAAAAAAAAGGAGAGGAACTATAGAACTGAGCTAAAGTAGAAGATAAAAATGATGGAGGGTTTTGTTTGCTCCTGTTTATCTGAATGTTATTTTAAAATTGGATTACAGAGTTTTGTACATGGAAATAAGAGACTGACGAAATACATTAAAATTGGCTTTGTTTTGCCTAAGGACAGTGAATACAGAAATGATTACTCATCATTGTTATTTATTTAATAAAAAAGCAAGATAAAAAAAAGTGCATCATGCTGATCAGTCCTCATGAACTATTTTCCAGGTACTGTAATGCTGGGTGACAGGTTCAGTTAGCACGTGTTGTCATTCCTCAAGGACTAAACTGGCATCAAAGCTTCTTGATCGCAGTCACTTCTTTTGTGGTGCTGTAGTAATAGATCCAGTTTCATGTATTCAGAAGGTCAAGACCTCTTTCCTTTTTAATGGAGAAATATCATGTGTTAAACCCACAGTATCTGTTCCACTGAACAAACTATTAAGGGCATACTAATTTTTCAGGTACTGTGCAAAGAAGATAATCTGTTTTGTTTGGAATGGATATGGCTTCTATTGTATTGAAGGGAGATTAAAATGAGAGAATGACGGATAAATGAGCTTGATATTGGACGGCCTGTAAAAGTTGTGGTATTGCCAGCTTTTGGAGCTTTTTTATATGTTAAATAAACATAGAAAGAATGAAGTAGCTTGATATTAATTTTGTTTAGGCTGAACCAAATTCTCTTTTTTAATTCTCTGCTAGAAAGCTGTTAGATTTTAAAATGCTTTCTTCTATACCTAAGTTTTGTATCTTTATAAAACCCTGAATAGTGTGTTAAGAGTACAGAAGATTATCAGATACAGAATACCTTAAGGATAGACAAGGTACTTGTAAAAATAATAGTATAAATGTTCTTTCTTATCTTGTTAAATATTTCATCTGAAAAGGCTAGAAATAGGGAGTTGCCTGCAGCTGAATGGTATGTATGCCACTGTACGTAACTATGGAGGAAAGAATTTGAGTTCCAAGATATCCGAGTAATTGAAAAAAAAAGTACTCTACATATTAAATATGGTTAAGAATTTGATATTTCATTGATTCTGCTTGGTTTTGATTTTTGTGGCTTCTGTCATAGTTCTGAAGGCAGCAGAGAATGTGGGTATCCTTTCTAACTAGAGGACAATAAGGCTTCTTTGTAGGCTTTGGGTTTTTCCTCTAGATTTACAAAGTATTCTTCTAAACTCTTCTCTTTCTGGCCCTGTTTTAATTTGTTGATCTGTAGTATATATGTAGCATGTAGTGGTTATAAACAGTTGTTAAATGGTGCTTTGGAAGGATTTTACCCATTTCTCATGAGTATATAAAGCATCAGTCTTTGATTTTTCCCTTCCTTGTGTGGAACAACAGTTGGAAAATGCTCCTCTGTTCTTCCTTACAGTTTCTTCTCTACCCCATATCCTCTTTCTTTTTTCTTGGTTTCAACTTGCTGTATGACCTGAGGAACATCTGAGGATTTCAAGAGCATTTTTCCTTTCTGGCAGTCAGCAGCAGAGGACCCCTGCCCTACAGTATCTGTGCAGGGCAGCCTGCTCTCTGAAATAACAACTTTTAAACTTGTACAAAAGAAGTGTCTGTTTCATATATACAGAGTGGTGTGAAAATCACATGTCCCCTCTGAGCATAGTGGTCACCGTGAATCACCTGAGATTTGATGGGAGTGAAATGCCAGCCAAGCAAACTGTGTCATGTAAAGTGTAAAATTCTCTCTAAGTCTCACTTTTCTTTCTTTATAGGTCAATGGCACGGATGCAGATTACGAGTATGAAGAAATTACTCTTGAAAGGGTAACATGCTGAATGTCTTCCTGTGCTCTGTTTGAAGTGGGGTTTATGAGACTTTAATATGAAAAATTTAACCTCTTGATACTGCTAACAGCAATCCAAACAAATTCTTGCTCTCTTTTTTAATTTAGATAGATGATTTAACTTAAAGAAAAAAAAAGTAAATTCAGTTGCTAGAGCAGGAATAGAAGTTTCTATTAATATCCTTTACCATTAAGAGTAAAACAGGGGAATGATCTTCCTAAGACATACTGCCTTTAATGTTATTATCTAGACTTGTAGAGAGTAATAACAAATTATGATTTCACCTCCTGTATTGCCATTTATGATAGGCTTTAACTTTTACCATTAAGTTTTATAGTGAGATTACAAGTGACACCTTGTCACATGCATTTCTTCGTTAGGTTTTCCACGTTGAGATCTGTCTCAGTTCTCTAGAGCTGCACCGTTAACAAAAAGACAGAAAGAAATGGTTGGATCTGATACCTGTGCAGTTCTGGTGGTTACTGAGAGGGTGAAGAGGTCTTGCAGTTAGTAAAGGCAGGCAGCCTTTGAAGAGAAAAATGTCAGTCTGAATCTCTGCATCTGTGAGGATGTATTAGAGGTGGGACACAAGTTATTTGAGGGCTTCTCTGGGAAAAAGAATTTGTTGTTAACAATTTAACAAGGAGCAAATATTTATATGAATAATCTCAGATATCTAGCACATTGGAGAGGGAAGATTTCATCAAGTTCACTTCAATGTGGAAGCTGTGGGGTTGGAACTGTATTTCTTACAGTTATACAATGACTTATAATTATGTCTTTCATAGAGAACATATTTATTTTCATAAAAGTAAGTTATATATGTAGTATATTCATTAAAATGTCTTAATATTTTTGTTATCAGTGAAATTTATGTAGATTTCATTCTATAATGAGTCAAATAGATACATTAGAATAACTTTTCCCCAGAAAAGAAATGTGTAATTTTTTTTCCCCTCTATCTTTAGGGAAATTCAGGACTTGGCTTTAGCATTGCAGGTGGTACAGACAACCCACATATTGGGGATGATTCAAGTATTTTCATTACAAAAATTATCGCCGGGGGTGCAGCTGCACAGGATGGAAGATTACGGTAGGATGGCTTTCTGTGTTGGGTTACTAAGTGTTATTATTGTATTTTAAACAGTGGATAGAACACTTTCTATTACTTGTAGTAGTTTTATCATGCTACACTGAATGTTAAATAAGTTTTCCTGATGGAAGTATTTTGTAAGTAAAGAAAAATATTTGACTTGACCAATTACAGCCCCAAAACCAATAAAATCTGCAGCTAAGGGAAATTAAGCGAGCTTTTTCTGTTCCCAGATATAAATGTATTCTGTGTTCCATAGTCCTTAATTCAAGGTAAAGCTTAGGCAGGTAGGATAGGTAACTCTTGGTTACCCATATGCAGTTTCCTGATCTGTAAGATAGTTGAGCTTAATAACAATCCCCTTTTATGCTTGGTAATAATTCAGTGTCTTAATTTTTCAAAGATACCCACTCACACTGATTGTAGGACCATCTTTTTTCCTCTGTGTTGTCAACAACTTGCCCCATCATTCCAAGTGCAAATGCCTGATGTATTACAGGTTTTAGTTCTAAGAAGCTTATGTCAAGGCTTCATTTGAGCTTGTTGCCCATTGTCAGAGGTACATCTGGCAGAACGTGGTGACAGGTGGGTCAGGCATTGCACTTAGTGTAATGAGAGCTCAGTGTTACTACAGCAACATGTTAAATGGACTGGAAGGCCAGCACTTAAACTACTTGTGAAAAGCAGGAATCAAGATTGACTTGTTCATATCATGGCTTAAAACTAGTGCATGCCTCCCACATTCTGACTTTTAAAGTTCTTTCTTATAGCCCTAAACAAAAAGCAGTTTGTACAAATGCTTGTTCAAAACACTGTTTAAATGAAACATGTATAAGATGGTGCCCTCTTTGGCTGGGAATTAAATATTCCCATTAAATGTTTTCTAGTGAAACTTGATTTCATTAGCAATTAATTTTAGAGCGGTGTCTTGAATCAGTAGAATTCTGGAGATGCATCTATGTATTTTAGTGGGTTAACACATATGTTAGTGTATTATAGATAAAATATCAGGCTCCTAAAGTGTCCGCTGTGCCATAACACAGCAGCTGAACGTGAGTGTTGCTGTCTGCAGGGTTAACGATTGTATCCTGCGAGTAAATGAGGTGGATGTTCGGGATGTGACACACAGCAAAGCCGTTGAAGCGTTGAAAGAAGCGGGATCGATTGTACGATTGTATGTCAAAAGAAGAAAACCAGTCACAGAAAAAATAGTGGAAATCAAACTTGTAAAAGGCCCCAAGGGTACGTTGGAAGTGTGAAGTTTCTGTTTCACAAGAGTGATGGAATTGAAACTGTTTTGTGGAATAAGTAGTTTTCTTTTGCATGATAAAAATCTGTTTCTCTTAGTATCTAGTAATTTTTGAGTACATTATAAATTGTAGTAAAATACTTCATTGAATTACCTAGAAGGGATCCTTGAGAGTTTAAAAATAATTTAGGGAAGGTATTTGTTTCTATATGGGTAATTCTTGGACAGCGGTTCTATAAACATCAGTGGTGACGCTATACCCCTGCTGTTGTGCATCCTTCACAGGGCATGAAGAAAATGAGTTAGCTTTTGTTTTTCATGACTTATGTAAGTGTTAAGCCTTTTCTAGAACTTTCTGAAAAATTATGGAGTTCACTTGAAAAGACATCCAGTATTGCTTTAGCCGCAGCCTAATATATATATTTATGTGTGTTACAAGTAACATAATTTATGTAATAATTTGAATTTAATGAATGCAAAAAAGGTTTCTTGAGCAATGGTTTTATCTTCAAGCAGGTCTTGGTTTCAGTATTGCTGGTGGTGTAGGAAATCAGCATATACCTGGGGACAACAGCATTTATGTAACCAAAATCATTGAAGGTGGGGCAGCACATAAAGATGGCAAACTTCAGATTGGAGACAAACTTTTAGCTGTAAGTAACAACTGCATTATTTTTAATGGTCATTCACTTTTAGGCTCAGTAGGGGCAGGCTTCAGTTTGGGGTCAGCTGCCTGCCAGTGGAGTGTAGTTTCATAGCAATGGGTAAAAAAATGTCTTTTTGCCAGGAAATCAGTGATAAAATTAAATCTGCATCATTCAACATCATCTCATCAGGAAATCTGAAATTCCTTCAGCCTATGCAAAATTCCTTCAGTTCTATGCAAAACCTGTATTAATCAGCATGTTTATTTCTGATGCCTGCTATTTTTTTTCTAGAATCTGAGTGACAGAATTGTAAACAAACATGCAATGGAATTGTTTTTCTTCTCAAAAAAGAATGGAAAGGAACTCGATGTACTGGTGGCTGGACAGCCTTTAGCCAGCCTGTAGTGAAACTGCTGCTTATATTGCATTTCAATTTTTGTAATGCCTTTGAATGGCTTTTTTTTTTAGCTTCAAAGACTTTAAAGTTGAATTTTTCTATGCAGAAAGTAAAAATAACTTTCACCTTTCTTAAATCCCACCCACAAATCTAGTTGTGCAGATATAAAAATGAGAGCCAGTAATTTGTGAATGAATTTCTGATTTGTTAACGCTTGTAAGGTTACCTGTTCTACCCTTCTACCTCCACCAGTACCTGCTTCTGTAGGAGCTCTGGGTACCCCTGTACTCAGAGTCCATGGCAGCACAGCGTGGGCTCCATTGCTTTTCCAACAGTGAGAAACTAACTCTAAGCGTTTAGTGCAGAGTTTTCCAGCTGTGAAAAGACTTTTTGGATAAGTCTGTCGCTTACAGATACAGGGCTAGGAAATCTGAAGCTACTTAAAGATGAAGAATCCTGGGATTATCCCCTTACTTGAAGAATCATGCTTTTTTTGAAATAATAGGAATGAGGTCTTGGTGTTACAGTGGATAGTTTCATGAAAGCAGCTTAAGACAGGATGAGAGATCCCTGCCTGAGAATTGGGAGGAAGAAAAAGAGAGAGAATTAAATTGTTTGCTATTAACTTCACAATAAACGTACCTTTTCATATGCCATGCTGTTATTTCATCTTTTTAAATTCTAATCTTCTTCACAGGAAATGTTTTTGATTATAGGACCCCTACTTTTGACCTCTTGCAAGAATATGTTGTCCCATTATAATTTCTCAAACTTACTGATGTAATGACAAGATGATGTAGGATTTATTTCTACTAGAAAACTTCCTTCTGTGTAGTGCTTGAGGTAACACACCCTGTCAGTGCTGTGCCTGTGCACACTTAGAACATTTTGGGTGTCCTGTTTGTTCCATTAGCTCTCCAAAGTCATGTGAGCCTTCTTGATAATCATACAGTTAATACAGTTTGTTATAATCTTTTAAAATAATACTTGTCTGTCTTATATTTCACAAAGCATCTCTAATGTAATTTTATATAACCAATTACATGAATCTTAATGAATCTCACATGAATCTTAATAAAGAGCCTTAATTCCGGAGTGCTCCAACGGCTTTCAGGGAGTGTCCTTTGAAAACAGTACATTTTTTTGTGTTGAGAATTTGCTTTTCTCTTTAGGTGAACAGTGTTTGCTTAGAAGAAGTTACTCATGAAGACGCAGTGACTGCCTTAAAAAACACATCTGACTTTGTTTATCTGAAAGTTGCAAAACCCACCAGCATGTTCATGAATGACAGTTATGCCCCTCCCGACATCACAAACTGTAAGTTCAGCTTACCGGTGTGATTTAATTATTTTTCCCTTTAAAGGTTTTAACATACCCCATTTTTAGTATTGTAACTGTTTCGAGCTTTTAAAAAATTTACAGGACAAAAATCTGATATAAGGAAGTTGAGTAATCAGGAACAGAACAGCATCCTATAGCTTCTATACTGAAAGGACAGCAACAGTGGGGCTCCAAGTGTGTTTCCATGTCTGGCAGGGGCTAGTCCCGGAGACTCAGAGTTGCTCAGCACTTGCTGATGAGTACGAGGAGAACATGTGCCTCATGCTCTTGGAGACTGTGAGCAGCAACAAACAATGCACTGTGAGGATGTTCTGTGTCCTGTAGACTGAGCAAAAGACAACACTGTTTCAACTAGATCTTAGTGATGTTCTGACTTGGTTTTTCCTGTTTTCCTGCTATTTCATGAGCTTCACATACTTGAACTAAATAGACTAAATAGACTGAATTTTCTGGATGACCAGTTTTACTCATGTTGTCACATAAAATGGTTCTAGGGGAGTTATTTTAGGGTTTTTTTTTCTTTCCTGTCATTAGATTTGTGTAATCACTGATCTGTGGCACCGATCTGTTTAGATACTTCATATGAAAAAAGGAACACTTCTGGACTAAAGGATGTAGTTGAAAATAATATGTAAAGAAGAACAAACAAAAGTGCAGCACAACAGAGGACTGAAGTACCTTATAAGCTCATTGTTCATTGGCAATAGCTACAGTATCTTAAAATTCAATTGTAAGCTTATTGAATTACAATTTGGAGCTAATTAGGTTTTATCTTCATTGTCTTATTAGAAGGATGCTCTCAAAGGCTCCATTCTTTGACATAAAACTATATTCAACCTTCACTTACTTTTCTCCAGTTTTCTACTCATATATATGGTTAGAGAGCCATCATGGTATCTGGTTAGCCCAGTAACCTTTCCCACTGTTTCCTTGAAAAGCAGACCTCCTTCTCTCTCCATAGTAACTGGCCTCTTTGGATGTTTCACCTTGAATTCAGATTTTCTGGAACACTGGAAACCTGATTTGTACATAGTGTTCCTGGTAGTGTTGCAGTAATGCAGTTACACTGCTGGGGATTGGGATGTGACCAGCATCAAAGTATCTCATCTGTTACTACTGTATCTTGACTCAGTTGTTGGAATATTTACTTTATAAATCTTTTATGGGGGCAAAGGCAAAACCTGAAGAAAGTTTGAGGGAAGGAAGGTAGAGAAGGAGCTGGTTCCTGATAATTTGCCCAATCCTAATAAATCAATGATATTGGCAAGGTGGCTGTGTTGTTGGGGCCCTTGTCGTGCAGAGAATTATTTCTCTCAAATGGTGGATGAGCTGGAGACTCAGTTCATTGATGTTAATTGCATCATAACACAGAGACAGTGATATAATTTCTCACTATACGTGACTTAGTCTCACATTCATTACCTGGAGATAAATGACCTGGCCACACATGTAGGCCCCTTTTGTCCCACTACAGTCCTCCCTCCTGAGTTTCTCTCCATTTGTTTGCTCTCCCTGTGTGATTTGAGAGAGACAGTGGCATTCTGTGCAGCTCAGTATCCCATCCTTTGTGGGAAGTACCACTTCTCTCCTTTTACTGAAGTGAAAAGCCAATCTTCTGACTTTGTCATGCCTCTCAAGCTCCAGCAGCTGCTTCTGGGAACCTTTCTCCTTCTGCTCAAGCATTCTGAAAAAAATCACAGAAGTTTTCTCAGGTTCCAGCTGTCTTTTCTGTCTGTCTTTTGTCCTTTAGTGACCCCTAACAAGGTTTGTGGGCTAAAATGCTGTCTGTGCTTTTGAGTAGATTTTCTGAGTTTTGTTTCATTTAGCTACAGTGTTAACCTTCAGTTCTCTGTCTGAAGAAACTCTTGTTTTTTATTCTGTTTCTGGTAGACTTTTGTCAAGAATTAACCAAAGAACATTCCTCTGCAAAGTGCTGGGTCCTTTGCTGAATCTTCAATCTGTTTCTTTTCCTTACAACAGGAGAACCTTTTGTACCCAAGGCTCCATAAGCTTGTGTCTGTTGATCAAAGTGCAGCTGGCTGTTACTGCAGCTGGTGTGGAGGCTGAGCCTACTGCTGGAGTTTTGCACACAAAGTACACCCAGGGGTCTTGCCTGAGGTGTTTAATGACATAATTCAACAAAATCAGTTTGGTCTTTTCCTCAGTCTTTCACTTAGGGGAAACAATTGTGTATGGCTAAGATGATAGATGCTATTTTTCTAATACAGGGCAGAACAAAAGCTTTTTCAGTACCCCTCAAAATTTGCACATTTACAGTGGAATTAACAAAGGGAGACACGAATCTCAAAGGCTGTCACTTCTTTATAAAGGAATATGATAACTTTGCAGCCAGGAAGCCTCTGCTTTCTGCAGGAAGCTGGCCAATTAGAGAGACCTCTTACAAAGAAATGGTGTACATAGTATTTTATGTTGCATTTAGCAGACTAGTAGAGGGCTCAGGAGCTCTAGCTGAGGGACTCTGAAGAGCTTGTTGCAGATGGCAAATATTAAAGAGATATTTTCTGGAATCATCTGGATTGTGAGTGAGTATTGAAATAGTTACCAGTCTTCTTTCTTCACCTACTCACCTACAGCTGTTTTGAGACATGTATTTGCAATCCTCCTTCCTATTTCTGTCCATCAGGATCTTTTATGCAGGTTCTTAGGAGTTCAGACCTACCATAAAGGAGAAGTAAGATGTGCACAGAGGCTGCCTGTGGTCATGTCTATTACAAATGATGTTAAGGTAGAAAGTCTACTGCTTGAGTTCATGTGTAAACTGCTCACATTGAGAACCCCTTTGGGAGGATTTTTTGTTTATTTTGTTTCAGTGGTTTTTATGAATACTCGTTTTATCAGAAACATCTAAAAGCACAATGTACAGTAGTTGGTATCTGTACTGTCTGCAGAACATGCAGTAGATTGCTCACTAAGCTAACTTGTGTGACCATGGTAGTTAAGTCAAAAGCCCACAAAACACCAAATTCAGAATTTGGTTGTCTTAAAGACTTTCTCTCTGGAACTGCTCTTGTTTAGTTATAGGGTTGCCTCACTTGCCCTGGTGAGATTTAAAGTGCAGAGCTAGAGATATGGGAGAACTGTTTGAGAACCAGGGGCACAAATTTCAGTGTTTAGGTTTTGTGCAAAATCTGTGTTCTTTTAGTACTCCTGTAGTAGGAGCACCAGCCACACAATAGTACGGCCTTGTCAGGTGCTCTCATGGTTTTTTTTACAGGAACTTTGTGGAAGCCTCTTTATGCCTTGTGTAGGTTTGCTTTTGTAGCACTGAGAACACCAGCCTTGAGGAAGGACCTGACTGCTCTAAGCAAGTAGCATATGTAGAACTTAATAAAGGATGTAGCCAGTGCTGTTGTGGAACAGCCCACAGGTCTGAAATAATAAACAGTTACGTTGCTTGATAGCTGAGTTTTTAGTTACACAGTGAAAGAATAAAAAATTTTAACAATAAGATCATATGATAGGTGGTACATATGCTTCTGAATATGATGCAGCTTTAGGAACCTGAAAAATAATTGAAAAATAATCAAATGAAAAGTACTGTAAGTCAGTGAATATAGAATTTGCTATGAAAAATCTAATTGCTTCCTATAAATATGCATTGTTATAGCTGCCATTGACTTGCTAAAAGCAGTAGTAAATTCATTTTGCAAAATGAGATAATTTAGTGCATGAACAGAATGTTCGGAGCTGCTTTACTGTGCAACATTTGTTCAGGTTTTTTTAATCAAAACCCATTTTTCACTAATTGGAAAAGAGGTTCTAAAGTCTTGCATTCTATTTTTTGTGCTTTAGTTTTAAAATTTTCTGAGAAAAAATGTATTTATGTGCAGTTTTTCTTTAAACAAAAAGTATATACAGTGACAGGGTTTGAGGAATACATGTAAATAGTATTGTTACATTAAAATATTTACACCTTTTCCGTTGGAAAGTAAATATTTCCCCATGGTTTGGTAATCATTGTGAAAATCTGTTGCTAAAACTCCAGTGGGGTTAAAAAAGACCCAAGCTTTGAAACTGAGAGTTAGGTGCCCAAATCTCTCATCAGTGCACAGAAACTACATGGTGTGCTGGGACAGGCACAAGGAATTAAGTAGTGGGATTTCTAAAATCTTTGTAGGGAGCAGGAAGAGGAAGGTACAATGTATGTGTGTTACAGCTCTCCTAAGAAATGGTTTTAGGAGTCATGTATGTTGAACAACTCCTGATTTTTAGGGAATTCTCAATGTGAACGCTTTTTTGATCATTTGGCTTTAGCCAGAGCAGCGTTCTCTTTGCTGTGTAGACCTCATGAAACCACTGTGAGGGAGCTTCCTTCTGTCTGTGGTGTAGAAGGGCACCAGGTACGTCCTGCACTTTGATTCTCTATTTGCTGAAACCACTTATGAATTCAGTTTGCAGAAGTTCTGCACAGTCTCATGCAGCTAACTGAGGGCTGGTGTGTCTGAGCACAATTACTTACCAGCTGGTGCTTTTAAAGTGCCCAGGCTGTTAACAGTGGAATCTTGCTGAAATGCTGACACAGTCTGATACATAGGCCATGCCTGGAACTCACTGCACACAGGTTTGCTAGGAATCTGGAATAATAGAGAATCAATCCAGCACAGACCTGGGTGGCTTGAAAGCTGGCTATTTAGCAAATGTTTCCTGTATAAATACTCTTGGTAAGTTTGTGTATGATCCAAACATTCTGCTAGTGGCTTAAAAAGGAAAAGGGGAAAAAAAAAGAATATACAGATCACTTCTGCAATGTGTCGTGTCTGTTCAGTTACAAGAGCTTTGGGTTTAGTGCAAATCCTCGAAGGTCAGGCACCACATCAGCTACAGCAAGTGAGTAAGAGCAAAAAGAGTCTGGCAACTTTAATCATATTGAATCTGTGAAGTGTCCCCACCCTCCCTGTTTAAGCCTCAGAATTTGAAGCACCTACACCAGGGAAAAGATTTTCAATTGTAGAATATGTTTTGTTGTAGCAAACAGTGAGTGTGACTGTGCCTGGTGAATGGACACTTAAAATTGATGTACTTAACTTGAAAATATTGTGCACCTTCTTAATTATTTATGGGAACAATTCTCCTGGTGTAACAGAGTATTTTCCATCAGTTTAGCATCATTAAGATGCTAAATTTCTCCGTGTGTGTGTTGTGGTTCAAGTAAAACATCCCATCCACTTGATACACAGAATTCGTGGCCTGTTGTGTAAGAGGTTCCACTAAATCCTTTTATTACACCTTTCTAGTTTTAATCAGTGAAACTGTGAGTAGGGCACTGTGAACTGACTTTTGCTTACAGTTGAATTTTTTTTTTGCACGAGTTTGTTCATTCCTCTCAGTAAATTGATGCCTCTTTACCTTGAAGAGTAGAAGGTAGAATAACCCTACCTTTGTTTCCTGATGTGTGCTGATGGCTGGGCACACAAGAGTATCGCTACCAGCACCTGTGCTGTTAAAGGTGGTTTTGTTCAGTGCCTAAGAAATGTCACATCCCATCTTCCTCCTGTGGTGTTCCACACCAAAGCATTGAATAGAAGGAGACAGCTTGAAGTTTGGAAGAAGTGTAACATTAAAATGTTGTATTTTTCATTTATGCCGTGACATAGTGATTTTAAGAAACTGAAATCTTTAATTTACTTCAGACAAGTTAAAGGCAGCTTTAACAGAGATAAATCTCCAGACTGTCCTCATGGGTTTCAACTATTCCCAGTTACTATTTCTAAAAAAGTTTTATTTGAGACAAATTCAAACTGAAAAATTTGCTTACTGACTCAGTGAGGAGACTGGGAAATGTATAGACGTGACACACTCTTTTAGAAATAAGATAATCATAATGTTTCATTTCACTCCTTTGTTTCAGTTCCTCCAGCTCTTTTTCCATATTGCCCTAATGTATTTTTTTGTTGTTATTCCCCCCTCCTCTTTGAAGCTTATTCTCAGCCAGTGGATAACCATATCACTCCATCTGCCTACTTGGGACAGTCCATGCCCCCAGCATCACCAGGGCGATATTCACCTGTTCCCAAGGGAATGCTCGGAGATGATGAGATTACCAGGTAATGAATAACCAAATCTAGGTGTCAGATCGGTTAGCCAGGGAAACTCCTGTAAGATGTGTTTGTGGGCCAAGTACTAGTGAATATTGTATTTTATTTCAAGAAACAGATGTTACTTTCTTAACACTTGTAAACATTGTTGTAAAAAGAAAACTAGATATATATGTTTATATACACACACGATTTATCAGTCCAGGAATAGTGTTAAAATCAGAAAGTTAAAATGCTGCATTAGTAGACAGGGATTCTTAGGATTGGTAATATGAGCAGACCAGAGATTATTTCTTATTTTAAAGCCAGCAATGTTTGGGTTCTCCCTGCCTCCACAGACAAGGGTTTGTTTTGATGGAATCTAAATCCAGAAAGGCTGGAGAGCTCTTAATCCTTTCCCATTAACAGACAGTTCATCCCTTCGCCGATTCAGTAGATTGCATTAATCTTTTGTTCATCATTGCTGATAAAGGGAAGCTCTTGTAATTTTGTTGCCCTTCTGTTCTGCAAGTATAGGGATGTTACACTGCATTTTCAGTATGTTGTTGCTGAATTATGTGCCACACCATCATCTGACACGGATAATGTAACTCAGTTGCTGAGGCAGGGTCTCCCCAGGATTGAAACCTGAGTGGCATAAAAAGTTGGAGAATGGATTTTAGTGTAGTGAAAGGTAGGATATATCTTTGTATTTATTTTTAACTTAGGTTAGGTAGACACATAAGCCAAAATTATTCTATCCTCCTGATAGCATTATGGTTTTATTGCTTTCCTTTAAAATTACTGTAAAAGGCTGTTTTCAGATTTCTTCTGAAATGCAAGGGCTATTCCAAGAATGTTTAGGTGATTTTCTTTAAATTACCCTCTCACCTTCTGGTCTCTCCATGCCAGCAAGAAGTTTTAAAATAACACTCAACATTTATAAACATACTGCATCTTTATATTCTCTGTTTATTAACGTATTGCTGTGATCCAGAGCAATATATATAGACTTTCAAAATGTCATTTATTTATAATAAAATAGTACTCTGAAAAAATGAATATAAGAGTTGACTAGGGTGAAATTTAAGAATTTGACACAAAATTCATTTAATAGCTAGTGCAAAAACGGAGTAATTTTTATAGATTGGACTAGATGATATTTTTTGTTTGTTTTGGAAAAATGTAGCTTCTTAGTTTTTCCTGTAAATTAATAATTAATGTCTCCAAATACTTAAGGTCCATTAATTGTTCTTTAGTGCTCTCTAGTGATTTTTCAAATGCAGCACACAATTCCTCTGCTTTATTAGAAATGTCATTTTCTGAGATCATTTATGCTTTTCTTGTATTGGATCAAGTAACAGACTAGTAGCTTTTTGGAAGGAGCCTTTCTGCATTAGAAGTTGACTGGCCTTCTCTTGATCAGTATTTCTTCTCTCCTCATTCAAGTCAGGAGGGGATCCTATAAAAAGAGTGCAACAACTTGGTTTAGGTTTAACATTTTCAATTGGAGTTGTTTCAAATAAATTGAAAATGTATTTCAGAATGCCACAAATTCTCATTATTTTTTTAAAAGGGCTTATGCATACTTCTGGAATTGTTCTTTGCTATATTTATTGCTTGACAAACTGGAGTGAAAATAAAGGAGTAATGGCACATTTTTTATTAATGGAGTTTTCATTAGAATTTGTAATTTAAGTTCCAGAGAGGGAAAATAGTGTTTTGTTGAACAATTTGGAAAAGTGTTAAATAATGACATTTAGAGCTGAATAGGATTGTAGCATAAGGAATTTAGCATATGTACAGTTCACCTAACAACAGGGAGGGGATCTTATGTTGCATCTACAAGGTTTTCTAACTGTTTATTTTACATTTCATTTGTGTCTAGTGACCAAGATTTCATATTTCTTTCTTTCATCCAGGGAGCCTAGAAAAGTTGTCCTGCACCGAGGATCAACAGGTCTTGGTTTCAACATTGTTGGAGGAGAAGATGGAGAAGGAATTTTCATCTCTTTCATCCTTGCAGGAGGGCCAGCTGACCTGAGTGGAGAGCTTAGGAAAGGAGATCGGATAATTTCTGTAGGATTCCTTGCTTCTTTTATTTAAACAGCAACAAAAGTATTCCCCTCCCTGGATATTAATGCCAGTTAAGGACATGCGAGGAATATTTTTAACTGAGCTAAATTTGAGACGATAGCACAATTGCCAATATACTTCCAAAGTATCTTTGAGGACTTCAGTCAGCCTCAGTTTCTCATCTGTGACGGATTAAAATAGCACTTCCCTATCTCAGAGACATTCAGTGAAGACAGTAACTTATCTCAGTCTGGTAGCTGAGCTGTGTGTGTGTCTAAATTGAAAGCATACAGGCTTCAGAACTAAGCCCTCTAATGAGACAGGGA
The DNA here is from genome assembly GCA_013396755.1 of Sclerurus mexicanus. NCBI lineage: Eukaryota > Metazoa > Chordata > Aves > Passeriformes > Furnariidae > Sclerurus > Sclerurus mexicanus. The sequence goes on along the minus strand of VWZF01000181.1, from coordinate 2,935,075 downwards.
CACTTGGCAGTAGTGTCCATGGCTGTGTGCTTTACTCCATGGAGTAACTGTTAAACTTCCCTGTTAGTCATAAGAAGATTCATCTCATACCTGTCTAAGGGCTTTTTCTATATTAGTATTGAAAGTTATAAAGATTTTGTGTGTTTCTTTCTGAAATTACAATCTATGAAGAATTATTTCTTTGGACAATTACATTGTAGTTTGGAAGTTACAGAAGAGGTATTTTATTCCTTAACTGGAGTTACTAAAATGCTGATAATAAAGCACATCTTTAGTTTGAAAAATTTTGGTATAAAATGTGACACACACATTTCTACTTCATTTTTTTTTCCCTGTTGCTGTTTTTAAATCTGCTGCATTGAAAACAATGCCAGACCCATACAGGGTGTTGTCTGTCATTGGATGTGGTGCCATAACGGGTCTGTCCCTGAACATCACAGAAAGTAACATTTTCTGTGTCTTAGAAAGAAAAATCTTAAACAAGAAGAAAATTGACCTAGTGAATACAAAATCCTTAACTGATATACTGTGAAGGTTGCAGTAATTCTCAAGAGGGCCATATGTGAGAGAGGATTTATTGACTTTTGATTTCAGGAAGGATATTGAAACCAGAGAAAACTCACATGGCATGGAAACTAGTTTGTGTCCAGTTACCTTTTTTTCCACAGATCTGTGTTATGTGGTGATAAACACCAGCATTAATTTTGATAAAGAGCTTTCTGTATTACCTGTAGGTAAATGGAGTAGATCTCAAAGCAGCAACCCACGAGCAGGCGGCAGCAGCCCTGAAGAACGCGGGCCAAGCAGTGACTATTGTGGCTCAGTACCGTCCAGAAGGTAAGGGGTGCCTTAGACATTCAAGTTTCCTTGTTCACTTTGAAGCTCAGAGAAAGATACTCCACAGTGCCCTCTCACCTAACCCCTCTTTCGAGGAGAGAGGAAACAAATAATGTTGTCACATACATGTGGCCTATCCTCTCCTTGGCTCTTCAGTGTTGTAACAGGGAGCTCAAATTGTTGCTGTTTCTTGCTCCTTGGGTAGGGATCCCTCACCTTAGTGAAAAATAAAATGTGTGCTTTTATTTATCAGGAAGTCAGAACTCTTTTCCTCGTAGAAGAAGAGAACTAAGCAATTTGGATGTTTCCTACTCTTTCTGCAATGGAAGTAACAGCTTTATTCATTGCCACTTGCCCAAGTAGATGACTTACTTTCTTGCAATGTGTATTGAGGTACCTGACTGACTGCTGAGATTTTGAGTCATTGCACAGAGATTTGCCCAGAGCAACATACGCTGCCTCTTAGACATTTCTCAATGACTGTCACTTGTAGGTTTCAGACCTAGAGCTGTACTCATTACCTCATGGTTACTGAAGCGTTCCGAACAAGACTGTATGAAGTTGAGCTGTATTGAGAACACAGTTCTCAAAGACTTATATGGCCCATTTCAGAGGATGCATGGGGGAGATGTTATGTTACTTGCCTTGTCTGACACGTTGATCAAAGAAAAGATTTTTTTTTTCACACCAAGATGGTTGGTCTGTGTGACTACCCTTTCTTTCCGAAATTGTGCTTAAAATTCCATTTGGAGTGATGATGTTGAAAGCACATTAGGGGGTTACTCTACCCTTTGGAAGTATGCCACGAAGGAAAAGCATAACTAGGAAATTGAGATCTATTGCACTTTAGTGGCAAAGCATGAATTGGCACATGGCCAGCCTACCTCAGAGAGCTTTAGTTTCTACTGTCTTTACATCTCTGCTTTATTCTTAATGCTTGTAAAAAAAGTTTGAATGCAAGTTGAGCTGCCACCTTCTTCAGGTCTGGTGTAGGAGGTAAGTTGGATCAGATATTCATTGTTCATATTGTGGAAATTAGTGAAGAGAACGTTTCCTTGAAGGTTACTGTTTGCTTGTTAACATAGAAAAGCAGTCGCTTTGAGATTTGATTTTCCAAATAGAAAATACCATCCATGTGATTGAGTGCACTTGATAAAAGTGCATATGTTCTTTGGTCATCTTTTCCTGAATTATAGCTGCACGTGGCTGCCTTTTCCCTTCACTTGATTCATTTGACAAAAACTTTTTTTATATATATGTTTGTGTATAGTTATTACCACTTTTTGTTTCTGGAAAAGGCTAGCAGGTATTAAAATGAAGAGTTTGTGAAGTCATTGATCATAGTTGTTTCTTAAATGCCTTCATAAAGATGGAGAACATCAGTTATAACTACTTGTATTGCATCTGTATTTTATTTATAAATCCAGCAGGCTTTTTTAAGAGATGCTTACAGCTAGGACAGATCAAGGGGATTCTAGACATCCATCAGGGTTCATTATAACTGAATAAAGCAATTCAGTATGATAGGGGCATTTGGAAGACACTTTGGACTGTCTCACTTGACTCGCTGTAATTGTGACAGTTTGTATGTTCATAAATATGGTGGGGAATGCTAACGTATGTTTTTACATCCTACCACACTTCCAATTTTCCTGTCAGGAATTTCCCATTTGTCTTTCTCCTCACATTTTTGGGAAAGGCAGATTTTGCAAGCAGTTGTCTCATAGGAATGCCTGAGTTAGGCTGTAGGGTTGAATTTTCCTTACCTGTCTCTTTACATCCATGATTTATCAAACACTAGTTACTGGACTTGCGGTAGGCTAATATGGCTCAATGAAATTGATTTTATTAATGGCTCAAATTATGTAACTGCTGCCTTATTTTCCCTTAAATCTCCAAAATGTTCCTTGGTTATAGCAATGTGTGAAAACACATGTAATGACATTCCTAAAAATACCCTTCTTGGCATTTTTTTACTTTCCAGCAGTGGAATTTGAGAGATGCCTTACAAAATTTTTCTGCTGTCCTGAACCAAATTGCAACAACTTATCAGCATTCTTTGGAACAGCTAAAGGCTGAACAGGGAATTGTGTGTTCTCCTGTTTACAGAGGTGGCTCCTGCATCAGGCACCACTTGCTTAGTACCACAACTGTATTCCATTGACTTGTGCTTTCTCCTTGTAGATTCCAGGCTTTATCTTGCAGCTTGTACAGGAGCTACTGTTGTAAACTTGTCACCTTTTGGGTTTTATTCATACATCCTTCTGTGGTACACAGATGCTCATGGGTGTGGATACAGAGTAGTTGCAGAGATCAGTGGGTTTGGGTATCTTGGGGCTGGAATCTGTAGAGGAGGGGGTCCATGGCAGGACAAAAGCAGGAGTTTGTGAAATGGGGAATTATCTTGTAGAAGTGTGGTTAGGAATCAGTATGTTCTCATTTCCCTCTTTATTTGGAAGCTTTTTTTTATTCCCCCACTTGTACTACAAATTTCTACCTCCTTTCAAGACATCATTCATGAATAGAAAAGGATTTTGCTTTGCTGTGAATTCCACTGGAAACGAAATGCTGTGACCTGCAGCAGCGTCAAAGCAAGTGATGTTACTTCAGTACAGAAAAGTGTTTTGATAACCCATTTTAATTTGTAGTGGTTTCTGATCCATTTAATTTTCCTGTTGCTCCCTGGCTCTGCAGACACCTCAGTACTACACTGCTGTGTCTCAGGGTTTTCTGCAGAGGTAGGATGGCAAGGAAAAGCTGTCGTGTTAGTGTGGGAGAATGAGAGGAAGCACTAGGCAATTTGGATATGTGTGTGTCCTGGGAGTGGGGATTCAGAGACGGGCAGAATTATGATCATGTCACATATCAGGGATACAGGAACTTGAGTCTCAGTGCTTGAAAGGAATGTAGTGAGGAGAGGAGCAGCAAGGGGGAAGTATAGGACTGTGCAGAGGTGTACAGCTCTTGGAGGGCTCTCCATTTCACATTGACACCCATTGTTCCGTTCATTCAAGTTAAAAGGTCATCTGAGACATCCTTATGTATTTTGAGTATGACATAATAATAATGTTTCCTCCAAGTTTAGAATTTCTGGAAGGTCAGGTTTTGCCATTCCGAAAAGGTATGAGGTGCCAGTAGGCTGCCATAATGCATTGCAGTTTGAGTGCATTTAAGTGTTTAAAAATAAGAAAATAAGCTAAATAAATACAGTAAAAATACGAAGATATACTTGATTGAAATTATATAGAAAATAATTGAATTCATTAAACTTTTTTCATAGTTATATTCTGCTAGATCCAAACTGGGCTGTATTTAGTGTATGTATAACATTAATTGCAATTACATATACATTAACTGCAAAGCCTCGTCTTGGAAGGCCTTGAAAAATCAAGCAGGCAAAGTGTACTGGCATCAGCAGTCATTCACTGGGAACCTCACCTTTCCCCCAAAATGGGAAAATTCAGATGAGCCTGTCATGACAAAAGAGGGTAGCAGCCCTTACGTTTTCCCAAGGATCCACCTGACATATCAATTTTAAGTATAATTTTATAATTTTAAGTAGTACAGCAGTTGTTTGTTTAGTGAGTTAACAATTGCCTGTTATTTGGAGCTTGGAATCTACATTGGTCTTCTTGTAATTCAGCTGGTCAAGTCCATTTCTATACGTCCAATTCTTTTCTGAAAGAGAGGTAAGATGTTTAAGTGATCGGATTAGCTTTCAGTCCTTAGGTGACTGGGTAGATCAGTGTAAGATTAGGAGAAGGTGGAGCCAAAACATCAAGAGAATATTTTAAGGTATTTTTTGTAAAATGTCTGCCTCTGAGCCTACGTTGTTCATATAGGTAGTTAAGGCACATTCTCAGTTTTATTGATGGAAATAAGGATTCTCCAGTTTAAAATTTATCCAAGAGTTATAGTTCAATATAAAATATTCCTAGTTTGATAGTCATGGTTTTTTATGAATTCTTTTTTTTTTTTTGAAAGATTGTATTTATCTACTGAAAACAAGGTTTGAGTATGACAACATTCTCTCTTTTCTTTAAAACAAATTAGTCAAAAGAGGAAAAAAAAGGAACAAAAAAGGCTTTTATTAGAGCCAGTCAATGGCCAGTGTGTGGCTAATTTTTCTGTTTGTGGTGCTGCATTTATGAATTGTTTTCTAGTGGAGTTTTTGGGAAATGGCAGCATTTTCATATGCATAAGCAGAGATTGTTTTCTGAGCATTTGTCTTGACATATATTGTAAGTCTTCTCTCTGTAAGCTGGGGTAGCACAAAGCCAATAATGCTTCCACAAAACTCAGTTTTCAGTGATTGTTTTTTACTGAGGCTGAGCTTCCCTTGCTTTCTAGTTGAGAACATGGATTGTCTTAAAGGTCAGTGCATCCCAATTTCATAAAAGGAAGTTTTAAAAAAGAAAAGTACTTAAAGATAAATTTGCCTGGCTACATGATCTCTGGTTTTCCATACTTCTGGTCTTGCTTGTTTTGTATCTGGTTCTACTCCTTTGCAAGTAATCTAGATTAGTCAATTAAAGCATCTTCAAAACTGGACCCATTAAGATTAGTAAAAGGGGTCTGCTATATATAGCCCTGGTAGACATTATAAGGGGCTTACACATGTTTTAATCCTTTAAAACCTCACTCCTGCTCTTTAATATACTAAATAAAATTGTTTGTGAATGCATGGTAAGCCTGCAGCAACATTTCTAGTGTATTTACCTCATCAGTGACTGAACATAGTCTCTTTCTAAGTTTTGCAGTGCCTGTGGGAGGTGTTTTTAACTAAATACAAATACAGTTTTTCTAATCCATTTTGAAATTCCTTGGCCCAGTCTTCAAGTGATTAATGAGGTACAAGCTCATTACACATTAGAGTGCATGAAAGCAACCAATACATGTGGAATGCATTGTGGTCTGTCCCAGGTAATGTTAATATAAATGACAAGCATTGAGCCAAAATAATATCTCCTCAAAAATGCTTTATGATGGTTCTATTGTGGTCCATGCATTCTAACAGAAAAACAAATGGAAGATAAATACAGGATCGGTGTGATGGTGGCCATCCTGACTACCAGATTCCATTTCTCTGATTGGAGGCACCATAAAAAAGAAAATTGAATATTCTGAGAGTTGAGAAAAGAATATAAAACAGTAGTTATATAAGATTGTCAGTGCAAGAGTCCTGCTTTGGCAGATCCAATGGGTCCTGCTAAAGGAGGGCTTTCCACAGACAGATGGGAAGAGGGAAGCAAGGGGCATACTTTTTTAATTAAAGTGAACTTTTTCAGTTCTATGTGGGTTCAATATATGTAAGAATCTCTGCTTCTCAGTGCTGTGCTGCCATCTGTTCCCTGTACGCACATTTGTGCGTCCTCGAGTTGCGGTTCCTTCTGTGCTGTTTGCCGAGTTTTCAGTCCCTCGTGTAGCCTTCTGTTCTGTTGCCCCGTTTGCTGGAATGTGTGTGCCAGACCAGATGCATTTTCATTGTGGCCTCATTTTCTTTTCCCCTGCCTGTACAGACAATTCACCACTTTTCTGTGCGGTCTTGTTGCTCACCAGAGAGGAGTCCAGGCGAGTTTCAGTGGTCAGGCCCTTTCTCTGAAGTTTTGATTTCTGTTCAAATAAACATTGACATTGAAAGCATTACAGTTTTCTAGGTAAAATCACTTTAGCAGCTTGGGAGCAGAGTAATCTTCCAATGACTTTGAGATTTCTATTCATCCTGTTCCTCCCAAAATCCTCTATAAGACAAATATAACTCAAATTTTAGCTTGCTCTACATTGAAGGAGCTCGCCAGATTCTGTCTGCACAGAGTGTTTAAGCTTTTCCTAAGTATGAAATTTCTTGGCACTCCTTTTTTTTGGAATAAAGCCTTCTCAGTCCCAGCCCATTAGTTTCCTTTTTTGCTTTATTCGTATGGCAAGAGCCTCTATGGTGAAATTATTCTCCTTACTCCTACAGATGTCCCTGTCACTCATTCAGCACTTACTTCCCAGAAGTTCTGATGAGGAAAATTAAATTATTGCAGGAAACTGCAAGACCAGCAACCTGAGGATGGTATATATGATAAGCATTAGTAGGAAATAGCCTTGCTGTTAACTCTCTTACATCTATGTGCTGTATAGGAGGAAATCTGATTCTTCCAGCAGATGACACATGATAGTTTGTTAACAGAAATTTGCATTTTTTTGCGCTAGCTGTTGCAAAGAATTGCAGATATTTTCAGTAGTGAACAGGATGTAGCACAAGAAAATGCTTGAATTATCTGGTCTTTTCCATGCTTGCTTTCATTTTACACAGGGGCATAAAAAAATCTTTTATGTCAGAAATCTCTGTTACCATTCTTGTACATTTGATGTTTAGAGCTTTATTTTCCAAAATACCCAAGAAACAGGTGAAGAACTTAAAAGATCATTTCTTGGGTATAAATGAGTAAAATGAGGTGATTTAGCCAAGCCCATGCAGTGCAGCAGTAGCACAGCAGGAACGGGCTGTTCTCTTACTGCATCTGATTCCTTCTCCTAAGGGATGTTGCTTTCTAAAAAATGTGGTTTTCTCACATTCCTCTTTCATTACTGTCTTGTTATCTTAAACTCTCTTGTTATTAGTAATAGCATCAGTAGTGGTGGAAATAATGGTTTTGTTTTCTTGCCAAACAACCTCATCAGTCTGATTTAGTGCTGGTAAAGTATTTGATCTGGTCTTTATTTGTAAAAAGGCATTTGGTGTTGTTTCAAAAGCTAAGATATTATTTTGAAAACTACTAGCTTTTGCTTTTAAAGGACAAAAGCTAGAGTTATTTAACACTGTTCATATTGTCATAATCTGGATAGGGTTAATTATAGATACTATTGCTAGAGCATCAGATTTGTAATAACTGATGAATGAAGTGATATATCAGAAACTGGTTCACACAATATTCTTCGGTAACTAATATTTTTTTCTTCTGTGGTTTGTTCTTAAGCCTCAGTGCTCACTGTATGATGAGTGTGTGGGGAGAAAGGGCTACAGAATGTAATAAGATGAAACATCCATAGTATTTAGCTGACTGTTGAAGGAACCATAGTTTTGAGGTTTTCTCAAGACTTTTTACTTCAGAGCCCTTTCTGTCAGTCCTGCATTTCCTGCATGGCCGTGATGCCGGCAGGCAGGGAAGAAGGGGCAGGCAGGGAAGGGACAGGGAAGGTGCAGCTGGGAAGCGCAGCGCAGTGCCCAGTCCAGCAGCTGCTTGCAGCACACGCACCCTGGCTCTCCCAGGGTTGACTTGTTATAATCTGGCATCACGTGGTCTCCTGGGGAAGGTGGTGGCTGCAGAATATTTCCTTTGACTAGGAGGGTTTTACAAGTGGGTCCGTTGATCCTGAAGTCCAAACTATTCAGCTGAAGGAAAAACGTACTTGCTCTGAGTTCATATTTCATGCTGACAGCATGTAAGTACCTCGCTTCAGGAAATGTTTGTCTGGAACAAGCTATTACTATTCTACTGCCTGCATTTGTAGCTAAAATCAAATGCATTTAGCTTAGTTTTTTTAGTACACAGTACTGCTTAAGAACACAATCCGTTTTTCCAGGATTAACATTGTACATAATTCTGTGGGGGCAGTTTGAATCTCTAATGCCATTTACAAGTGGATTGAGATTCATGCCAGAATTCTGGAGGTTTTTTTCCTTTCCTGAGCTCCCAGGGGAACACAGTCTTATTTCAGAAGACACTTTGCATATTTCCCACCTTGTAGTGTTAAATTCTTTATCTAATTCAAATCCAGTAATTTTAAAGTACAGACACTTTCCATTCCCATATCTTAACATTTAAAATTTAAATTACATAGTTCTTGATTATAAACATGTGTTTCACGTGTATGTTCTGAAGTTTTCTTTTTGTCATGGGTTAAAATTGATTTGTATCAGTCTTTTTTATTACTATGAAATTGGTAATTATTAGTAGAAATGTTTGTCTTATTTAGGAGAAAAAATAGTTACTGTGAATTATAGATTAAAACCACAGAATTTTGAAGTGTAATTTTCTTTTGTGTTTGCTATGTCTAATCACAATTATTTCAAATCTGATTTCAGTTTTATTGCTGAAGTTTGGGGGAAATTAATTGCCATACCTCTCTTTCTTACAGAATACAGTCGTTTTGAAGCTAAAATACATGATTTACGGGAACAGATGATGAACAGTAGCATTAGTTCAGGATCAGGATCTTTGCGAACCAGCCAGAAGAGATCCCTATATGTCAGGTAATCATCTCTTGCATTGTGTTTTTCTGGTTTTCTGTAGCCCTAGTATTTCTCTGTTTTCATTTTCATACAATTATTTACTAAGTATTGAACTTAACAAATGGATATTTAGATGCATATATATTAAAAATAAAGCTTAATTTATATTGATAAATGTAATGGAGCGGAAAAAGAAGTAATAGCCCTGAGAAACTTATATGGACCTTGAAAAGTGGCGCTATTATTTCCTTTTGGTCCTGGCTCTGAGATGATAGTCCTTCAGCAAAAACATGTACTTATTCCTTAAGTGTGTGTGAGGTCTTAACAACTTGCTTAGTTGAGTTTGTGTTTTTGTGGCAGTAGTCTTCATATTGTACCTTGTTCAGTATTTGAGTTCAAATTTATAGTCTTCCCTTCCTTAAGGTTTGTCAGATTTCCCTCTTATTTACTTTAGCTTACTTTAGTTGCATTTTTGGCTTTATAGAAATTGTATTTCTATATCCAATAGCATTTTGTTATGGAATATTTTTCCATGGTAACAAACAGAGAAAATGCATCAAACAAATAAACTAAGTATACTTCGTTAATTTATTCATATCGAGTTAAACATAAAGGCGGCTAAAGGGAGGTGAAAATATAAGAGCGTGAAACAGATGAGAAAATAGGTGGTTTCACAGGGAGATTGTGGCAAGGTGCAGCTTATTCATGTGCCACCTGACTCCTACATCAGTTATCATGTACTGATAAAGCATAATGTTTCAACTATGGAGTGTGGGTAGAAGGATTGCATTTTTAAAAATAGATTGATTTTTTGAAGTCTCCGAATCAGCTCATCTCTGCATTGAATCAGGGCCAGCAGTAGCCTCTTGGTAGGGGCCAGAATGTTTCAGGAGAGCACATAAGACTCCAGGAGTTCTGGTGCTTGGGTTAGACTCGGTTTAAAATGTTGATACCTCACTGATGTACTTGCTGAAATCGTAGGCCAGGTGCTGTTGACTTTTCCCACGCAAAGCAGATCCTGTTTTGTTCGAGGTGCGCTCTGTCTACTGAGCTGTGGGAGAGGAAGCAAGTCTTACATGAGAAGCAGTTACCTGAGTAACTGCATCAGTGCTCAGAAAAGTCTGAGTACTTTGCAATCTCTTTCTGAAGGCTTTGAAATAAATGTAATTACTCACAGGACTTCTGTTTAGCTTAACTCTAACAGGTAGCTGTTAAGTTTTTAACCTATTGTTTTTGTAGCTTTGCCTGGATTCAGTTTTTTTTGCAGAGCTAATCTTACTCTTTTTTTATATATATACTTCTGTCTGCCTTGAATATTTTGGGGGTCAAAACTTAAATCTCTAAAGATAAATGCCTTAAATACTAAGGGTAAGTACTTGATACCACAGTTATCCATGTCTTTGAGTTTCCACAGGTATGTGTACATATGGATATTGTGCTGAGATCTTCCTTTCTGTAATCCCAAGATTTATCGCTTTAGCCCTCATCGTATAACTAAGCCTAAACAATTCTAAATGCTTTTATTTTGCTTGGTTAGCTATAGCCTGATTAGGTTCTAAACCGCTTATGCCCATGTTCACACATTGGTCTGATATTTTAAGCTACTGACAAGCATTTTGTGTTTATGTAGCTTTTATTCCACTGATGGAACTTGTTGAGCTTTTGACTTTGACAGCTGCAGGACTCCAGGTTGGTGGCAGAAGCTTCATGGAGACTGGTGATTCCTGATCCCAGAAACGTTTTTGGGACCCGATAATCAGCTTTGTTAGAAGTCAGAACAAAAATCTAAAATGCAAAAATTCCACAGCAAAAGTACTTTTTTTCTACCCACATCTCTTAACAGAAGGTGCTGGTGGGGCTTCTGAGATCTGCTCTTGTCATCACACCAAAAGTTGCCAAAGACTGGTAGGCAACTTGGTATGCACAGAATGGGTTCACATCTGTTCTGTCTGGTTTCTGATGTAATTTTGACCACATTGAAGTAACTTTTGTGAATCTTTTCACATATTGCTAGATACTGATAGAATATGTTACTTATCCACCTTATTCCTTATTACAAGTCCCTCTGGTATAATCATACTGTACTTTTAATTGTACCAATTCAAAGCCAATTTTATTAACTGGAGCTATCTTTTTTCAGTAATAGTGGGTTTTGGATATGCCTTAAAGGGTAACAGTTATGTAACAAAATGCTGAATTGAGTGGTAAATCCAGCAGTAAAATGTTTATAGGCATTCAATCACAATTGCAGAAAATTTATTAAATAAAAATACTGTGAAAATCATCTCAGGTGATGTCTCCAAATCATGGTAACAAATTAGCAAATAAGATCAGATACATCACTGTATCCCTGTAAACTTGGCATATTTGTGAACAGTTTGCCTGTAAACAGCATTTTTTGGGGTGTTATGTAATATTAAGGAAGAGGCAATTGTGTTTGCCTGAAAACACAATTTGAAGTAAAATGACAGATTTTTCTTCTTAATTTTATGTATATCATAAAATGATGAATAGCAATCTAGGAAACAGTCCTTGGAGGGCAATACAAATATAGCAATTCAGCAGCAGCCAGTCCTTCACTCACACTGCAAACTCTCCCTCCACACCACACCCCCTACTCCCAGCTAATTCAGATGCACTGATGTAATGGCCTTCTCTTACTTTGCTTTGTATTTCTTTTGATCTTTTGAAGAGGAGAGAAATTCTCTCATATAATGTTTCTCATTTTGCATCTGAGTACTATCTATATATATATATATATATATTCATCTGCAGATTCAAAAAGCACATGTGAGATGCCTTCATGGTATCAAGTTCCTGTGATAATATGTTGATAAAATGTTCCATATTTTATCTCATCTGCTATGGCAAATCTCAGCCTACAGTGTAAGTAGCATTTAAAATTGAAAATTACTTTTACCTTTGTGCATTTTTCTGACCAGCATGATGCATTCTGAATTCAAACAATGGTGCTGATTTCTGCTTCAATCAGAGCAGAAAATGGTTACATCTCCAAGTTGAAGAAACTTTAAACTTTAGTATTAAAATCACTAGGAAATTTTAAGAAATTCAATTGAAAAAGTAAGATCTAGTATTAGCAGCAGGTGTACCTGGAAAGTGTACTTGCCTGCAGTTTAATTGGGCATCTCTGTTATTCTGATATATCAAACTTGAAGTGACCTCACCAGAGGAAATGTATTTGATGAAACTGCTTTTCATTTTTTAAAAATTATTCCATGTAACAATCTATCTTGTTGGAAGAGCACATGTCGATAATCATGTTTTTATCCAAGTGTGCTTTCTGTGTATTTTTTCTCATGTAGTCAACACACATGTTAATGATGCTAGGCCCTGCTCTCACTGCTTATGTAAGTTTATATTCAAATTAAAGAACAGAAGTTAAAAGTAGTGCTGGTAGAAATCATTGCCTGAATGCTAACAAGAAATCTCAGGAAATAAATTTCATGATGCATGTAATTAATTCAGTGACAATGTATACAGCTTGAATCTGCATTGAAAGTACATAGTGGATGATGAGCAGTTTATTTTGAGATATGAAATGATTTTTGTCCAGAGTGTCTCTTGAACAAACATGTGCAGAATAAATGTGGAGGAATAACTACTGAATGTATAATTTTGTTACCTGAAGTATTTTGGCTATTTCAAAGAAAAAAAGGGTTCTGATTTTTTTTTTTGGAAAATAATCAGGATATCTCAAGTATGTTATGGAATTAAACCAAAAGATGTTATCATGAAGGTGGCACTACTGAAGGAAGGTGGTATTTCAACCTCCAAGCTATTTCAAAATTGAAAGCCTAAATTTTGCAATAAACTTAAAGGTATTGCAGGTTTAAATATGGGTCTCTGTGTATCATGAGAGTATTTTGAAGCCAATTTAAAATTTCTCCCTTGTTCTAGACATTTTAGATAATATTTATTAAAAGCTTAATCCTCTAGGAAAAGTTTTTGACAGACACAATTCAAACCCAAAGAAATACACTCAGTGCTTTAGAAAATCAAAATTCACAAAGTTGGAGGAAACAGGTTATGACTCACAGGTACTTGCAAGGGTTAAAAAAAATTGTGCAATATTAAAAATCAAGCAAAAAAAAGGTACGTAAGACCAGTGTTTGGGATGAAGAAACAAACTGAATTTGGACAAGGACAATGACACCATTTTAATTTAGCACATTGTAATCTATTGGTACTACTTTGTGATGGGCTTGGTACCAACTAAGTCGAAATAGGGTATTGTTTAGAAAGTGCAGCACTGAGAAATGTGAACTGGAAAATGAAATAAAGTTGATTTTTTTTTTTTTAACTGTGTTATCTGAGCACTCACTTTACATAGATCCATGTACCTTTTTCAAATGAAAGAGTCCTTTATAAGGCAGAATCTTAGGAGTAGCTCTTGCAGTTTGCTAAGAGGCTCCTGTCATCATTCATTTCCATATCCTCATTAAACCCTCAGCTCTGCTGGGAGAAACATACTGCAGATCTCTTCAGCTCCTCAGGGAATCGGTCCAGATATAAAATGATCCAACAGGGAGAAACGACATCACTTTTAAACCAGATCAGTTCCATAGTGTGATGGATCATGTGTCTTTCCAGGCAGTTTTGCTTTCATAAGCAAGAAGGGGAACGGGAGTCAGTACAAAGCAGGCATGAACGTGGGTAGGGTAATAGTGGGCTTGCATAAACCAACCTTGCTGGCAAAGAGAATGTTAATAAAATTGTAGTCATGAAGCTGCTGTTCAGGTATTGCAAGTACCTATTATTTGAAAACAGTTTTACCTTAGGAAAAAGGATGAGATTCTCTTGAAACGGTTGGGAATTTTCCAAAAGAATTCACATAAGGTTCTTTGCTTTTGGGTACTGCAATAGCAAAGTGGTGATCAGATCATATTTCTAATTTTTTTTTACCTTGTGAGCTGGATATTGACTTTAATTTTAAAGACAGTACTTTTAATTTACTAAAATAATTTCAATTTATAACTTGATATAAAGCAGTGTATGTTGCAGAACTTTGGACAACGCTGTATGCTTCAAATACTGGCTTGCCTTTTTTATCCTAGGCTGACATGTAACTTGGTCTGTGCAAAGTACTTATTGTATTTGCAGGAGGTGTCTTCTGTGAACCTTTTGTAAAGCACTAGAATTTTGCTCTGCATGAAGTTTTCTCTCATTCATTGAAACTTAGAAGTGTGTGGGTACTGTGTTATGTATTCTGTGTGTGTGTGCATTCAGCCTTCTTGTAAGTACCTGTCAGAAGGATGCAATCATTTATGAACCACACAGGCAGCTTGCTTCATATTTTTTGCTATTCATACTCTCCTGATTTTTTTTCTTGCCTTTTTCTATGTTTAATTTTTTCTTTTCAATATAGAGCTCTTTTTGATTATGACAAGACTAAAGATAGTGGCCTTCCAAGTCAAGGATTGAACTTCAAATTTGGTGATATTCTCCATGTCATTAATGCTTCTGATGACGAATGGTGGCAAGCCCGGCAGGTAACTCCAGATGGAGAAAGTGATGAAATTGGAGTTATCCCAAGCAAACGGAGGTATGTCATACTTTACTGACTTTGAAATGCCTACTACTAAACATCTGATGTAATTAAAACAAATATAGCATACCTTTTCTGTCTGATGTTAATGTACCATATCAGCCACTTTGATTTTTTTTTTTTTTTTAAAGTGTAGTGCAATTCTGATTAACTCAATGAGAAGTTTGTTAAAACCCTATTTAGTCTTTGGATTCCACGTCCTTCTCTCTGTTCTCAGTATAAACTAGTTTTGGGGTTCATAATATTACATGTGGGTTTAACAACAGTACACCATTTATGTATGAGAAGGTGCACAGTGAATTTTACTCAGGTCATGACAATTATAATGAATTATTTCTACCCAGAACCTGGAAAACTGGAAAATCATTCCTTGGTAGCTAATGGAGATGAGGTGTTTGTTGGCATACTAGAGATTCAAATAAGAGTTTAGGTGCTCTGAATCTTAGTATCTGCTGTTGGCTGATAATTGAGGCCATTCACTTACCATATCATGTTTTCTCTTTGCACCCTCTGGATTTACTGAATATATATGGCCATAAAATCATCTCAGCTCATCATTTGAAAAATAATTCCTTACTTTTCCAACACAGTCTTCCATTAGCAGGCTTCCATTTTCTGAATGTGTAATAAGCAGTAAAAATGTATAGTACAAAAGTTACACCAATATACTTATGTTGTAACAAGCAGTAACATGAAGTTCTGGAGTTTTGCTGATTCTGCCATTTTTGTGTATGTTTCTGTGGTAGAGTTGAGAAAAAAGAGCGAGCCCGGTTAAAGACAGTGAAATTCAATTCCAAAGCAAGAGGAGATAAAGGGGTGAGTTAATGAAGTGCTAATTACACCTGGCCTTTTTCAGTGGTTTATGTGTGGAGACTGTTTCAAATTTGAGTGAAAAGACTGAATTCTGTCAAATAGAAATAAAATAATTCTGAGCACCAAAGCAGACTTCAATTGCCAAAACACTGCAAATTGTTTAAAGAATTAGCATAGAAATATATATTCTTATTAACACTGTATTGTAACAGGAGATGTATATACTAATCAAATATTCAATAGGGCCATTTCTAACAGCTCTGCCAGTGCTATTTATAGAGCAATGCTTGAGCATTGAGCAACCACTTGAGTGTGGTTTGTACTCTTGGACTCCCTTTATTTGAGAAGGGACTTACTACCAATTTTCAGAAAAAGTAAGAAGCTTCTGTAAGAATTTTTTAATGCATCTAGAAAACAAAGTAACGCTCAACAGGATCCCTCTGATGAAATGAGGTTTTACAAAGTACATGTTACCTGGAGAGCATAAAGTCACTTCTTGTGATGGTTATGGCTATAGAAGCTTTGAAGGATTGCAGGGAAGGGCACAGGCCAACAAAACTCAAGGCTTAATGCCGCTGGCACCCAGAATCAGCCTCCAGCTCACAGCTGGTATGTGTCATTGCCACTCTCTGTTGGGGGCAAATACTGATCTAGCTGTGCTTAAATCATAAAATAGCCAAGGTAGATGAAAAATACAACCCAATCCAAAAGAAATGCTAGTTTTAATTTTAGTCACTTCCTTGATACAGTTCACTGCACAACATGCGATTCCTGTCCCAGTACATGTGATGGGAAATGAGTGGGGAGAGAGCAGTGAGGCTACTTAAGTAATAGGGATGTTTGTAGCTGAAATTTATAGCAATTTCATAATGGCACAACAGCCAAATTTTTTATTATTTTGAGGGTAAGGCTTTTTTGCAATGTTTTGGTCATTCTGAAATTTGAGAAAGAATTTCACAACCTTACAGTTTCTACCAGTAGTACATAACCAGTAATTTCAAAACTTAGGTATAGGCATTTTAGATGTAAGAGCCTTCTAAAGTAGTAATATATTGTAATTTTTAAAAATCTGAAACATGCTTTAAGCTCCTGAGGAAATATTAAAGCTTCTGTATTTTATCTTGATAGTGTAGGCCTTTAAAACATAGACCGTCAAGTCCATATGTACATCCCTCTGCTACATGGAAAAGGTTTCAGTTATTAAAGAATTCTTTCCCTATAAGTATTTGTTTAGAAGGAAATTAGTATCTCTAGATACTTTATCTAATTGATGCACAGTTATGGTACTGCCTTGAAGATTCACTGGATTATTTGAATTTTTTTTCTGTTTTGGTGCATTCGTATTTTGGTATTGCAATAAAATGTTATCAACTGACATGGTAATTGGAGTTCGCTTTTTAGAAGTCACATATTAAAATGGCTTAAATACTTCAGATTCTTTTCATTGCATTAGGTAATTTTTCAAATGTTACCATATTCTTCGTAGGATAATTGCATGGTTTTGTAGCTTGTCTACCAATAAACTGCAAACAGTTACTGAATGACGTGTCTGAAGTAGCCAATAGCGGAGCTGGTGCCCAGTCCCTGCGTACCAGCACAGCACCAAAGACATGCATGGAACACTGAGTGGAAAAGCAACTACGCTTGCCATTGATACAGAACTGCAGTTCTTTTTCTTTAGTAACATTTCATTTTGCAAACATGCTTACACTGTTCACAATCTTTTGCTTCAGCTGTAAATGTTTTAACATTAGAGTTTCTCCTTCAAGTGTCCTTCTGTCATGATGAGACATTTCCCAGTAAGATGTCTGCACCATACATGTCCTCATGGACTGTGTGCCTTCCTGTCTGTGTATGCTAATACTCCATGAACAGGATGAAATACCAGTTTGGTACAGTTTTTGAAAATTTCTACATTAAGACTTTGAAGAATAATCCTAGTGATAGCTAACAGTAAAATCCATGTTCCTTTCATCTTAAGGAAAGCAAAAAAATCTGAAGCAGAAATGGCTACATTTTTTCTTGTTTGTTCCTTTTGTATACACATTTATCTCATTTTCTGTGCTGCTTCTGGTTTAATATATTTTTGCTTATTGTGCCTGTGTTTGATTTGCAGTGGGCTTATGAAAAATTTAATGCCATTACTATACATTTTCAACTACTAAGCAAATCTCTCTAGCTTTTTATAGTGATGGTATCTTTAAAAAATAATCCTTTGGCTAATTTATATTTTTTCCCAAAATCAGTATAATACTTTTATTTTCTCCTTTTTTTTTTGGCAGTGGAACTGACTCTGACCATTATACATGCAGTATATAAAGTTTAATATTAGCTCAGTAAGATGTAGTGTACAGAAAGTTAAAACAATTATTATTATGAAATATTTTCAAAACTCTGATGAAGAACCTGATTGTTTTATGAAGTACAATAAATCTGCCACTCCTTTTATTTTAACTGTACCAATTGCAGAGTCTCACCACCTCAGTTAAACTGCACTATTTCAGCTTTGTTACATTCATGTCCCCTATTATTTCACCAAACTGAAGGACTTGCCTGAATGAAACAATTATATAGATGTGACTTCCACTTTTTGAAATTCACATTACGGTGTTTTTCAGCATACTCAGCAAAGATCTCCTTTGCACATATTTCTTTGTTGTCCTTGTTCTGTAGATGACGTTAACCTTTTTGGTTGTGAGAAATCAATTGCAAAGACTTGATTTCAGATAGAGAAGGTCAGGAGGACCATAATCTAAATTTTTTGCCCATGCCAATTATGGTTCCTGCAAGTATACGATTAGCTCAAAATTAGATCTTTTGTCCATGTGTCAGGTTGGTAATTCTTACAGTGGAACAACAGTTTTAGTCGAACACAGATGCAAGCCAATTAAAGGTTTTATGGATTTCCTCCTTAGCCCAGTATTGCTATTTCCAGAGCTCAATGTCACTGATTGTGCTCCCATGGTACCATGTGCCTCTTTAATACCTGATAATTTTAAGTAATTTTTAAAAAAGCATTGGTAATGAAAATATCACTGGATGTTTCAGCATCTGCTATTGCTAAGCAAGTTTGTATTACAACAGATGGCCAGAAGGATTGTTGCAGGATGCAGCTTTTGTGTCGTACAATAGGCAGTCTGCTTTGGAAGGTCAAGTGCTAGTTTTGCAATTGTAGCAAAGAAGGTGGCCCAGCACTGGAAAAAACTTTGTCCTGTTTGACCCCTAGTTGTGAATGTATTTTATTCCATACTTAATGCTGGTAAGAAAGGTGATACATCTTTTTGTAGCTGTATTGCCTATAATAGAGGGAGATGAGCTCACACTGGCTGAAGATGAATAGAAATTTCAGCTGACTTCGTTATCTGTATTAGCTCTAGTTCTGGGCATAATTGCAATAAAAACATTACTGAATTAGTTATACATTGTCACTTTATTTCTTAGAACAGCAAATTAAAGATGCTGTAGTCACATAATGTCTTCAGCAGAAAACGGGGCAGATAATACTGAATTCTGTGTTAGTTATACCTGTGGACATACATGTATATGATTGAAAACACATTGATGCTCTCCATTGCTTGGACAAGGAGCACAGTAATCGCTTGTATTCACATGCGTGTATATGTATAAGTCTAGGCAGGTAACTCTAGAAATATTTGTAGCAACTGAGGTACAGAAATTCTTCAGCAACACAAGCAATTATTGTTGAAAGTTGCTGAAGTGATCCTTGATATACAGGGGTTTTGACATGGTGATTGTAAAGGCACCCTCGAAAAACATAATTACCACAATAAACGAAATGAGTTTGTCTCTTTTGAAAGTTAATCTTGGTATTGGGATGCAGACTTACATAGAGTGAAGGAATTTCTTTCAGTGAACTTGCAATGGATTGCAATTATGAAACATTGAAACACAGGTTTGAGGTTTGGATTTTTAGTTGTTTGGGTATTTTAGCTAGACACATTTCTTTTTTCCTTTTTTCCTACTTCACTGTTATTTAGTTTTATTGTAAGAGCATTTGGGATGCTGCAGCTTTTAAGTTCCATTTTTCTTTATGATATGTTGTTCATCAGTTGTCAACAAAGTATTTACAGTTTTGCCATTGCAAATGGGTAACACTGGCAAATACTCCTGGCATGTTGTTATCATATCAGCTGTTTGCAAAAGCATGTGTGAAGCCTCGGCTTTTTTTTTAAAAAATACTGTAACCCCTATAGGAGATAATAGTAGTGATTTAGTTGACTTGGAGTCACTATGGTTTGGCCATCTTACAGCAGCCTAGTTTTTTAGGTTTTTTTACACTCCCAGCAAACCTAAATTGGTGACAGGTCAGGCTGCATAGAACGACCCAGCCTGCCAGTTATTTCAGTACTAAGCATGTGAAATAGGGAGGGTATGAGCAAAGCTGTGATCCTGATCTCTATTTCTCACGAGCCGAGAAGATAGTGTGAAACTGAATATGCACTGCATAGTGTGGTTGTAGGAGTCAGCTTCCACAAAGCTGCTGGTCTGGGCCTTTGTTCACACAGACATTAGACATCCTTTGTTTTGCCCCTCCTTCTCTTCTTCAGCAGTCATTCAATGACAAGCGTAAAAAGAACCTCTTTTCCCGAAAATTTCCCTTCTACAAGAACAAGGACCAGAGTGAGCAGGAAACCAGTGATATTGACCGTAAGTATGTGGCATTCGATGGAGAGCGAAGCACAGTAGAAGGGCCTGCTAGATTGCAGTAGGGTGTTACCATGGAGACAGTTTCATGAGCTGCAACAGGCTGAGGAGCTCGTGGTGCCAATGGCAAACCAACCTACAAAACCAGCGCAACCATTTGTTTGCCGCTAAAATGCAATTTAACACCAGAGGATCCCAGTTTGGAATAAACTGGGTGATACTGTTCAATAACTGGAGGAGTTAACTGCCTTCCAGTGCTGTCAGTGATGCTGCCTTGTTTCTGACTTGGAGGAGAAGGCAAAGCAGCGATCAAAGTATGACAGAGAGCTTACCAGCTTCTCAAATCAGTCCCCTTAGACTGGTTCTTCAAAGTCATTTATTCTAATTTGATTTTCCTAATGAGAAGAGGTTACTTTGATTTTCATTGTTGTTGCTATCACAAAAACCCCATGTGTCTTCTCAAAAAGCAGTTGGATAAATTTGCTAATTCAGACCAGGTTCAAAACAAACTCTGTTCTCTGCCATTTGCATTACTGATTACACTTCATGTGTCAGTCAGGTCAAATCCTATGGACTTTTTTTTCCCTGTGATGTTCTGGGAACTGTCTCCTGTCGTAGCGCCAATTTTATATATTACTGACAATTATTTTCTTTGTGATTGTCTTTTTATTGCTTGCCCTCTGGGGACTACTCTGCAGGAGGTCCCTGACGACATGGGATCAAAAGGCCTGAGTAAGTGATCAAAATACTCCCAAGTTATTTTAACCTCCATCTGAAAAATTACTACTTTTTTTTTTTGACAGATCTCTTTGAGACTGGTGCTCTACTGGCATAAGGAGGTTGACTGATAATGGTTCATTAGTTTTCCTAGTTAGTAATCTTCTGGGGGTTTTTGCTTTCAGGAACATGTAAAAGTTCATGTGACTATCACATTAGATTTTTATTTTTCAGAGGCTTACCAGTGCTTACTTGTTTGTCCTTAACAGTACTGTGTTTTAAAATTTGATGGTTGTTTTTTAATGTCACTTCTCTCTTGTCTTTGTATTTTTATTTATTTAAAAATGACCTTATGGCTTATTACAACCATTGCTGTCATGCTTTAACTAGTTACAGTTTTCACTCTTCTCTCCAGGTGACTGATGTTTACAGCCTCTTAAAGCAAACAAAACCTTCTATCCAACTTGAATGCTTATGATGCTCTTAGTCCAGGTGGAGGGGTAGCTCATAGAGGAAACACATCACATTTGCTGTGTTTCTGTTTGAATACAGTAAGATTCAGAAGTTGCCAAGTACTCTCAGCAGATCTGTTTGTGTACACACACCCCCACCACTAAACGTTCTAAAATGACAAGTAAAAAAAGTCAAGACCTTGCATTCATCACATATATTAAACACATACACTGTTAGGTGTTTATGCAGTAGGAAAATTAGTCCCTAAAGAGATGTGACTAGAGGTTGTCAGAGGTAAGATTTCTTCCCAGGGCCTAACTGTTTGGCACAGTGCTTGTGAAATTACATGTACGAGTCAGTGTACTTCTGTACCTGGCCTCAATCATGAAATAAAAATTCTAGTAGCTGTCACATTAATTTTTCATTTCTGAAATGGCTACTTTCAAAGGAATTCTTGGTCTAGACCAGAAGACCTTAGCAACCTTTATGGCCTTATGGTTTAGATCAGAAGATCATAAGCAGCCTTTATGGCCTGATGATCATACCTAGTTTAAACTATGTAATATGGTCCAGCAATGTCTCTAGGTGATTCTGTTGTATAAACAACTTCCAGTCGGTTTTTCAGTTTTGAAGCTGCCTTACCATGTTTAATGCAAGTAGGGTTCCTTGGGCTCTGCCAGACTGCTGTTACTGCTGGCAGTTCAGGATTTACATCTTCACCAGTTGTGCCTGTTATCAGGGTATCACACCACTTGTATTCCCAATTGACAACGTCTCCCTCTCATGTTCTACCAGGAGGCTTTTAAGCATCAATTTGCCTCTTCCTTCCCACTGTGGTCATAGTTTTTCCAAGACAAGAAAATGAAATGGAAGTATATTCACATTTCTGGTACTTGCAAACATTAGGAAGTCTCTTTTTCCTGCACAGAAGTGAAATGAGGGAGCTCAGTCTAGGCAGAGATTTGTGGGTTTAAGACATTAGTTCAGTTTATTCAAAAACATTTTAAAAGGTTAATTATATGTGATTAATTTTTTAATATTTATTATTCAGTAGAAGCATACTTGCTTCATTACTGTATTCTTACCTCTAGAGTCCCCTTGCTTCCTTCTCTTCAGTATTCTCAAGGAGGAACTGCACTGACTTTAATGTATTATAAAGTCTCCTCATGACAGTATAATTGCATGCACACAGTCAGGTACATAATTTCAAATTAATTGTATGTAATTTCTATAGTTCAAACACAAGTTTTTTTATGCAGTGTTAACCTGTGAAAATTAGTATTACAAATAAACGCACTCATTGGGTGGCATGAAAATTGATTTTTTCAATCAAGTTCAGCAACATTGAAGTTGATACTTCACCAGATTTGTAGAATTTTCAGGCAGCCATAGATTTGATACCTGAAATTCTTCAATTGCTTTAATTTTTATCATAAACATATTTAACACAGCTACATACACTAGAAGAGTAAATATAAACAGCTTGTACCCAATGTGTTTTGATTACTACACAAAAGGCATGAAATCAATATATAGTCCATAATAAAAAGTCATGAAATTAATATAGATAGTACATAATGAAAGCGAAGAGCTTTGCAAACTAAAGCATTACTGGGAAACAAAATCTTAATTCAGCATTGCACTTCAAGTAACTATTTAGTATACCATAGGAAAGTGTCAATTACTGAATGTGCTACTCTGTATCTCCTACACTACAGTCCAGTATTTTCTGCTGCAAGATTCTCAATGTAATCAATAAATTGCCTGTATAAAAGTTGAAATGCACAATCCCATAGTTTTCTACACAACAAAATTCATCCTGAAGTGAAAATCTACAAACTGCAGGGTTACATGTGAACTGTGATTTCGTGTACTTTTTGTAATCTTATTTTGATGTGCTATTTAATGTTTTTCTTTTTATTAACATAAATTCCTTTCGTATGAGATTACGCTTGATCCTGAGAGCTATGAGAAGTACCTTAAAACTTTTATATGCAGTATGTATTGATTTCAGCATTCTGATATCAGTATTGTCTTTCATCTGGATTATTTTGTGTCAATTTTCTTTGCTTGACTCATGCCATCAGTGTATGTTCCTTATTTTTTCCCATTGTGTTGCAATTTCAGAGCATGTAACCTCTAATGCCAGCGATAGTGAAAGTAGTTACCGTAAGTGTTTTTAAGTTCTTTGTTTATTTAGAACCTCTGTTTTGTAGCTCTTTCTTTGGCTTTGTCTGTCTGTCTTTTCTGGGTATTTACATGTTAAATACAACTTCCCAGTCACCTTCAGGTGAAATCCATATTCCTGTGTTTGATGGAGAACTGCAAATTGTTCTATATCTTTGTTTTTAAAAAACTGACTGGAATCATTGCAAACCTCCTATTTTTACTGCGGTCTATGATTTTCTAAGTTCAGCTTAATGTGAATCTATTCGTCTTTTTGTTTTTTTAATTATGTGAGCCAGCTAAACCTGTTAAATCCCAAATGTAAATTTAATGCTGACAAATATAATTACATGTCGTTGAGCCCTAATACTGGAGGTGTAACTAAACTGTGTAATCTCTTAAATAGTTCCATAACTATTTAAATTTTTTCATAACTGATACTCAGATTTCATATATATTTAATGAAAGTACAGATAAGCAAACATGTATTTACCCTTGCTTTCAGCTCATTTATTTTGTCAAGTGTGGGTGCTTAGTATGAATTGTCTTCAAAGCATACGACACACATTCAGTGCTGAGTCAGTTATGATAAATCAACACGCCAGTTCTCCCTCTGAAGACGCGGTATCTTTTAAATACCACACTCAGTTGGCTTTTTCTGCTGCTGTAAACTGCAGTACTATTTAGTATTACCCCAGCTGCAGCAGCACTACATGTTCACAGGGGATAATGTGCTGCATGAGGCTGCTTTACTGGTTTAAAATGTCTTAAACCAGAGCAGGAACTTCAATCCTGCTGTTTGCTTCCAGTAAGGCTGCGGTCCAGACCAGGACCCCAGGAAAGAGCAGAGCAGGAAGATTGCAAAGTTGGGGATTTGAAGAGGAACATGAAAAGAAGGGAACAGTAAAAGTCACACAGTGTGACAGTAGCTCCCTGCTAACTGTATAATGGGCAGGAACAGATATAATTTGAAAGGATAATAAGGAAGGCGGTTCATTAACAGATGTATTTGTTTAGAAGCTGCAAGTCTGTTCAGAGGTGATGATCCACATGTTTTCTTCCAGATGATTACACTGAAGGAGAGAGTTTATACACATGTACAAAATGCTAATGGTGCTGTAGACTATAATTGAAAAGAAACCAGTTGAGGGAGGCATTTCTGTTCCCTGAGAATAACACAAAATTGAGCATGTATGGGTGTTGCCTTTGACAAACTTAGAAATATTAACTATTTTTAATGACATACCATTAAAACTATCTAACCATGACTGTTTCTTCATGAATTTGCTGATTCCCTCTCCCCACTACCAAGGTTTTTCTAAGAGCTTGCTTTATTTATGTTTAAAGCTCATTATTGGTACTACTAGTTAGTTTTTTACACTGTTATTACTTGAGAAGCCATGATTTTATTATGAATGTCATGGATTTGCTTATCTGAATGTATAATTCTGAGCACTTTTTATTAAAATATTCTTTTAATTTCTTCTTACTGCTGTCTAATATGAAAGTTATCTTGATTACAGATGAGTACGGTTGTTCAAAAGGTTCATTCTGTTAATATTCATTTTTCCAAAGTATTGAAAAGCAGTGACAATATATACTTTTTGCCCTCAATTAGAGGATGCTTTTTACTTGTTACTATCTCTTTAGTAGTTTGCTTAACTAATTTTTGACCTTATAGCAATGTGACTTCTCCAAAGAAGTATCTAATTATATGTGAGCTGGATCATTCATGGATGAGTTGATAGCTGGTGATTCCCAATTCCTCTCCCTAGCATAAAAGGGGTTCTGAAAGTATATACTGTCCTTCTAAAATCCATTTGCATGAGTAACTTATTGTGCTATTAAAATTCACAGGTTGCATGTTTTTGTGTCTGTCTTAAGGTATTCCTCACTTGCAACAATTTAGGCAATTAAAATGTTCATTCATGTATTTCTATAGGACAGTTTGAATGCAAATCCACTGCAAAATAAGAGAAGTATTTCTGTTAATGAAATTGTAAAATTTAGATTTAAAATATCAGAGTTATTTACTATGAAATAGAGAATAGATCTATAGAAGCAATATATGAATTTATAAAAGCCTTCATCTGCAATCTGTTTCTATGCAGCTGTGGTATAGCATTGGTATGTTCCTTTGCCTGTTGTAAGTGGCTTATGAACACCAAAGAAGGTTTCAAAATTACCCAAGGGAGTTACTGAAGGACTGTATTTTCTTCAAAGTAATGTCATATAATTTGAGCTTGTGTCTTCAGAATTATAAATTCTCTACTGTCATGGAATTAATTGTGGTTATTTCAATGCAAGAAATTTTACTCAGAGATATAATGTCAGACTAGAAATAATCTCTTAGAGAGGTGGCAATTGAGGTATATTTCAGATGCTTTCACTAACATTTAAAAAACTTGCAGCTGTCAAAGTTCAAGATTCAGTTATTTTAGTTTCATTCACTGCTAATGTGCTTGCTGGCACTGAGAACAATCCAACGCATTCTCTGTTTTCAACTTTGTCTTTAAAAATTAATTGATATAATAATAGTTATTTAGTATATACAGTCGTATTTTTTGATAGAATTAGAGTGGCTGAAGATGTTTATATAAATGCCAGTTCATGATAAAGTTAATGGAAGATCTGTACACCTTGACATACATGTTTGTCAGCCCTGTGTAAATATGGAAAGATGTTTTTGTAAAAGCTGGCTTCAGAGGATGGAGAAAGTCCGTGACATGGGTGGTGTTGCCTCTAGCAGTGAATGACAGCATGCATGCACTGCATCCAGGGACACGTGTTAAGAGCATTTCAGGAATGCTTTAAAAGTCTTCTTGTGCTTGACATGCTAATGTACACCAGGAAATTATTTATACTGTATGTGTCTTATGCTTTAAAGTTTTGGTATTTGGCTTATCCTTGTGATTTCTATAATTCATCGCTCTTGAAAGGTGTCCTTCATCAGTATCATTGTAATTGCTGAGGAATGTCTGTATCATTGTAGTCCATTGAATGACTTGATCTAATTCTGTTGGTTTAGGGAAAAAATACATAGTTACATCTCTGTGTTTACATTCTAGGTGGCCAAGAGGAATATGTCTTGTCTTATGAACCGGTCAATCAACAAGAAGGTTTGTAGACCTCGCTCAGTATAAAATAAATATAATCTGAATTATCAGAATGCTTCACGTACTCTTGTTAAGCACCATGATAAGCTTCCTTTGAACTTGTTAAGCATTGCTTAAATGAATGAATCATAAAGGCATAAATTATTAAATAAAATCACTAAATTATTTAGTGCAAAATCCAAAGGTGTGCTACTTAAATAATTTCTAGTGTGGTTTACACTGCAGAAGGAAAATACAGTTTTGTTAGCGTGAACCTTAGAAATTATAGTTTTCTTCTGTTTCATATTGCATTAGCATTCTTACTGTTTCTGCCACAGCCAAAAGTGTGTGAATAGATAATTTGTCTATTTTAGTAAACTTTAATTGAAATGTTTCTAAACCAATCTTCCATTTCTGTATAGTCTTTTTATATGGATAATTGAGGTAGTAATTGCCAAGGGATTTTTTTCAGAAAAAAAGGGAACATTTAATGAAATGGAAATCAATAGGAGAAAGTAGTTAATTATGCTTACCTTTAAAATAAAATGCTTTTGCATTGGAATGGTATCATGTCTTTTCACCTTTGTCCTGATCTTGATTCACTGTGTGAAGGTAGATATGGAATTTTTAGCGCTCCCATTCGCTACCACAGGTGCTAACAGGTGACTTACACTATCTGACACAGGGCTCATACACTTGTGAATTACTCTGATGAAAGGGATGTCCTTTGGGAATCCTTGTTGTGTGTTACCTGTCAAATAAGGTGGCAGTCAAAGTGAATATACATCACATATTAACATGAATTTTGAAGGTCTAACATCTTCCTTGACTATGGTATTGATTTACATTCTTCAACATGCTTTTGGTCTCTTTAAGGATACATATTCTTTTATGTGATAAAGCTTATTTTGCTGAACTCTTAGAAGTTGGCAGTCATACTGAAATGTAACTGCTGTTATTCCTTTATGTTTAATAGTCAATTACACTCGACCTGTGATTGTTTTGGGACCCATGAAAGACAGAATAAATGATGATCTGATCTCAGAATTTCCAGACAAATTTGGCTCATGTGTTCCACGTAAGTCTCAGCAAATACTAAAGTAATTCTGAATTACACTTTCCTGTTAATTTTTTAATAAACATACTGTATATGTTGCATTAAAAAAAAGTTACTATATTGTCTAAACTTAATAGACCAATCTTAATAGTCATCAATCTCTTTGCTTGTGAAAATTTTGTAGTATAAATGGGACACTATTTTTGGATATTGTAGGGAAGAAAGTCACTGTTTTTTGTTTTAAAAACTATTGGTTTATATTTAAAGATACTACTAGACCAAAACGAGATTATGAGGTGGATGGACGTGATTACCATTTTGTCACTTCTCGAGAGCAAATGGAGAAGGATATTCAGGATCACAAATTCATTGAAGCTGGCCAGTACAATAATCATCTTTATGGAACAAGTGTCCAGTCAGTGCGAGAAGTTGCAGAAAAGGTAAATCGGTGCCAATTACTTGCATTTGCTGAGGTGATTGTCTGCCTGTGCTGACAGGGGAAAAGAGAAGAATGGCATGAAGCCATTAAGAACCCTCTGACTTTAAAAGGAATTGGTATAAAATGAAAAACAAAGCACGTTGTCACAGATGCATTTAGGGAAATAACAAGCTTTGGAATAATGAAAGCATCATGATTAAATTATTTGAAAAGAGCTACCATAGTTTGTGCCCTCTTATTTAAAGAGAATACAGAAGAAATAATTGGAATTACAGGCTAATTAGCCTAGCTCACATACATATATTATTAACTTAATAAGAATAGTAGTGGTGGAGTTAATTAATATGATGATCCATTTGATACAGACCTGTGTAGATGAAAACTTGTAAAAATGTTATTCTTTGTGCCCCTCATGGATTTGTTGATAAAGGGAAAAGAGTAAATGTAATAAACTCAATTTAAAAAAAAACTTCTTCCGTAACTACCACTACATTTTGGAGATTGACCGTACTGTTTTTATACTGAACAGATTTAGCTATTTCTTGCAAAATCTGATTATTTCTAAATTCAAACTGAAGTTAACTTGATCTCTCAGAAAAAAAAGTGGGAAGAAGGAAGCATGTTTCTGACATAAGGTGCTTGTTTTAAAGAAAAAGATTTGGTGAAAGTTTTTTGCAAATGTTCCATGTTAAGCTAATGAGTTGTTCTACTGCTTGCAAAATACAGTGCATTTGCAGTAGACAATGTAATCTGATCTCTGAGAGAGAAGAAACAGCTATTTTCTAGGTGGGAACTCATGAGCGTGAGCACTGTCAGGCTGGACATGCAGAGGGTAAGTGTGGCTGGCCCGTGTGACACGGGGGTGTGGTTAGTGCTCTGGAAAAGTGTGCAGACCACTTGGACTAAAGGGGTGATTACTGTTATTTCTGGCAAATTAATTCAGTGGAAGCAAAACCAGGGTGAACATGGTGAGGTTCTGTGGGTCATGTGATGAAGTTTTCTTCTGCTCTCTTTTTCGCTGTATGGAATGGAACCCGGCCCTGTGGTATAGAGTGAGAAAAGGAAAGGAAATAATACTGATTACAAAATTGTTCAAGTAAATGAGCAGCACTTTGTATGGGAGGCTGAATGAAGGTGTGAAACTATCACGTGGGGCTAAATGATGAAACTGGTTATTGAACAGTTTAAATGTTATAAATCTGCTGGCAGCTGCTTCACCTGGTAGCACAGGTACAGTCCTTCAGTTCCATGCTGGGCCTGAACTTGCCTGTGTTCTTTTGCCCATATGTTTGGACTAGTAAGGTATACAAGGATTGTGAATCTTTTATAAATGGACACAAAGAGCAAAGTACTACCAGATGTCTCTGTGCTATTAAATCTCTTGCACAGGCTCCACGGGACTTTGGGTAGATGCAGCAATTTCTCAGTTGCAGCCAACATTAGTTTTCTGAGAAACAATGGCCTGTCCTTCAGAACTGAACTTCAAAATCATGACAAGGCTGCAAACTCGTTGATCTGGAGTAACTCCCCTCCTTGTTTTCTTCTCCATCTTGCTGAATAGATGACTCCTTTAAGTGGGTCTTATTACTGGAATACAAATGATGAATTTAGGAGAAGTGACTGCTGTTACTCCAAAAGTCCCAGAAACAGTATTCTTACAATAGCTTCAGTTCATTTGCTCACACTTCCAGCTGATCCCTGTCTCTCATTTCTCTACCTTCAATGGACACAGCTAAAGATACTTTTTGATGTCATTGTTCAGTTATTGTAAAAGGCACTGAGTGCTGTGCTGTGCTTTTCAATCAGATGCAGTGCAAGTAAGGAACTAAAAAATGTGTAAAACATTGTTTTAAATGCACACTGCAATTAGAGCAAAATATCTTCCTTGGATGAAAACATGATAATTGTATCATGAAGTACTTGCACTTCTTTTCTTTGTCTTTCAAATCTTTGCTTGAAAGGAATTTTCATATCCTCTTTTCTTTGGAATCACTAGCAGCTTGCAAATCTCTGTGTTTGGAGGCCACTGTAAATACACATTCATTATTGGTTTGGAATGAACTGTCACAGTTATATTCCATAAGGTCCAACACCTGTACTGTGCTGGCTATTTAGCCCCTCACCCTTTGCCCTAGATCATTTGGCACTTGGCAAAAGTTGTTGACCTAACACAGGAAATAGTGTTTTATTTCAAGAAGAAAAAATGACCAGGTAAGGCTCTTCATTCTCAATTCCCAGAGTATTGAAAGATGTGGACAGATCATGTGTAGTAAACTATTCTGCTAGTACATATAAACACCTTTTTTAAATGTTACCAGTCGGCATCCAGAGCCATAGACTGGGTGTGGGAAACAACTATCATCAGTCGAAAGCAGACATATGTATTGTTCAAGTGGGAAGAACACTTCTCTTTAAGAATTCCTGAAATAAAATTCTGGTTTTGCTGTGCAAGAGATCAAATGTAAATGATCCCAGTGATCTCTTCTGCCAGGAAGCAGAAGTGTGTCAATCATTTCAGACTGCAGTCACTTCCTTGCTTTTCAACATGTCGTCCAGGAATGATGTGCCAGGAGTTCAGGATTGGTGCTGTATGGTTGTATGAGGTTATGTGGTGGTGTGGGTTTGTATCCTGGCTCACAGACTTCTGCCATTCACATTGGTCTCCTGCTAAAGAAAAAGCTTTTCTTAATTCAGTCACCTGGCACCGTTTTTCTGTTCCTCTTCCCCTGTACCCTTCTAAAGTGGTGGTATGCCAAATTAATCCTGTGCTGCTCAGAAAGCAAAGAAAGAAAAATGTGCGAGGCGGAAATGAACGTGTCTGAGATAAAGGAGCTGAGGAACAGGAAGAGCTTTGAGATGAGATATCCCAGAGAGTTGGAAATTTATAGTGGGAGGAAAGCAGCCTTAACACACTGTCTTCCAGCTGCACAAGGAGCTGTATGAATCAGCCCCAATAAATGCCATTTACCACCTGCGACATGGTACTCTCTGTGTGGCACCTGGGGGAGCAGAGGGCTTGACTGTAGTTCCATCTTGCTGTTCTACTGTGGCACATTTCCCTGCCATCAGGGGTGGTTACTCCCTCAGGTGTGCCAGTTAAGTCACCTGGTTCCTCTCTAAAGTGCATCTGTGACATGGCCACCTCCCTAAAACATCCTCAAATTATTACCAAAAAGAAGAAAACCAAAAAAAAAATTTGTGCTGTGGTTGAAGTCCAGCTGTTCCACTACATGATCCTTCATCACTGATTGGGCTGCAACCTCTGATGGAGAAAAGAAGCAAGAAAGAAGGGTCAGGAACATCTCAAATGATGTGTGATCCCCTAGAGGAGCATTGTGGGACCTTGTGCCAGTGATAAGATCGCAGTATCATTGATGGAAATGCTCTAATTTTGTTGGCTTCAGTGGACACGTGTTTTCTCTTCCGAATTATTACACTGTGCCGCCTGTGACTTAAACCTTGCTTAGTTCCATTTTCCTTTCTCTCTCACTTTTTAGGGCAAACATTGCATTCTTGATGTTTCTGGTAATGCGATCAAAAGGTTGCAGATTGCCCAGCTGTACCCAATCTCCATTTTTATTAAACCCAAAACAGTGGAAAATATCATGTGAGTAAAAGTAAAGTACCTCAGACTGAATTGTTTGAGACTGTCATTGTATTTGAAAAGCCAACTGCAAGTTATGTGCAGACAATTGTAATATCTGCATTTTAAGTAATGTTTAATTTCCTGAGTTTAATTTTTAGGGACTTAAAGTGGAGTTTCCAATCCGAACTGAAGTGCTTGAGAACGAATGCCATTGTGTTAAATTCCATGCAATATAGTGGCAGAACAACTCATTTTCACTACAGTCTTCACTTAGGTGTTAGAATTAACCCTTCTTATTAGGGTTAATACTCAGACAACAGTTTAAAACTTTTATTTCTAAAGACTCCAAGTATTTGATAGTAATTTTAGAATGTATAATGTTTTCAATTTCAGGGAAATGAATAAACGCTTAACAGAAGAACAAGCCAGGAAGACATTTGAGAGAGCCATGAAACTGGAGCAAGAATTTACTGAACACTTCACAGGTGTGTTTTGTTTGTGACTGTTCCCTTGCCAGAGCTGAGGTTTTATTGCTTGCTATAAAAATAGTACTTGTCTAACCACTGAGATAAGGCTGAACTTTGTTTTTCAGATGATCTGTGATTATTTTGAAGTATAGGGCCATCTTAGTACCTCTACACTAATTGCAATTTAATTAATTTAATATACACAAATTTTACTGGGAGCTTAATTTAGGTTTTAAAAACTCTAAGACTTCCTACCATTTTCCTGGGTATTGTAATGCAGATGTTTGATCTGTTGACATTTCAAATGCTTAAAGCTTTTTATTTGCAGAGAGATTGCCCAGCAAAGCTTGCCTGTAGGAAATTGGTCATTACCTTTATTTTTTTAAAATTGGGAAGATGATCAAGCATGATAATAGTGAATTAAGCCTCTGGAAATTGAACACTACAGCATTATGGTACTTAGGAAATCAAATTTGTGCGTGCTGTGGAACTCACTGTGACAGCAAGGGATGGGCTGCAGTCACTCAAACTGTGCTCATTCTTTGCATTGTGGCTTGTAGCAGGGGGAGGGTGGTCAAGTCATGACCTTCAGAAGGCCAGAAATGAGCCTTCCCTATTCCTGCCCTGATAGACAATTGCTCCTTTCCTTGCTCTGACATTCCATTTTGCAGTGTTTTAGTGTTTGCTGCACCATTCACCTCTGTTCTGTGACGTGACTACTTTGCCCAGTTCCTTCCTCCACATGTCATGCAGGCAGAGCTGTGAATGCCCAGTCTGCTCCAGCTGGGCAGACACACAGGATGGGGTGGTGGCTTTGCATAGAAAGAAGACAGAGCAACCAGTAGGCTCCCTGCCCCAGTCTTCCTGCTGCCTTGTTCTCTGTGTGTTGTGCTGCCCAGCTGCCAGTTTATCCCAGTACTGTATCTTGCTCTTCCCATAGCCCTCTCTCTGTCTGCACCTGGAAAATTATGGGATTCTTAACATATAGTGAAAATTCTTCCTTCTCTAGAGTCCCTTACCAAATGGCTTGCAAATGTGTCAGCTTTGTCAGGAAACAAATGAGGGGTTTTTAATAAATGTTAATTAAATATTTAGTTAGTAGCTGATATTATCCCAGACTGTCCCAGGGCATTATATATGACACTTGGAATTTAAGGGACATAACTCATCATGTTTCAGAAACCTAAAGGCCATTTTTAGTTCTCCAGTGCCCAGGTCCATGGTTTGTTTTTGGAGTATAAAGCTTGTTGACAGAGAAGAATGGTCAGACCTCTCTCCTTAATAACCCAGTTCAAGCCAGAAATTATTTTCTGAATCTGAGATACTTGAAGTCATTACAGATCCCAATTACACTTTGGAGGCTGCCACCCATATGAGTCAGGTGGTCAAAAATAAAGTTTTCCCTAATCTGTTGAAAAATACCACATTTTGTGTGGTAACTGAAACCAATTTCATCATCAGGTTCAGTTTCTACAGACTTAAACTTGGCACTGAAGCACACGAAGAGCACCTGCTTCTTTAGCTTTGAGGGTACTGAGGTTTGGAAGAGGGGTGGTTGAACATAGCTGGAGAGGAGTAAGATGCTGAATCTTATGGCTATTTGCATTGCAAAGACATTTCTGAGTCTCTTTAATGCACTGTTGTGCTGTGAACATAATACTTGACCTATAATAACAGAGCAGCCTCCTCCCACAGGCAGTGGGCTGCAGGTGGGGAGAAAGTTTTTCGGAGATATGGGAAGGGAATGGTAGGAATAAAAAGGAAGTAATTTGCATGAAAGCAAAGCTTGGAAGAAGCAGTAATCTATTAATGCAGAGAAGAGTGAGTCTGGCCTGCCTCCAAAACTGTCTTTCATACTAAACTTTATTTCTTGGATTACTGACACTGAGATTGAGATCCTAATTAAAAAGAAGTTGCTATCTCACGGTGGTTGCTCTTCCAGGATGAAATGTGATAAGAACATCTCAAACTTCATCTTCCTTTTCACCAGACTGTACTTTATTCTGGTATGTCAGAACACACCCATATTGCCTCACTTCTAATTATTTTCTAGCCTTGGCAAAAATACATCTAACTTACCATCTGAATATAAATTACAGCTTTAACTGTATAAGGAAGCCTGTTGTCTATAAAATTTGAATCTCTTGGCTGGACGACAAACTCCATGAGTTGCTCCTCTTTTTAGCCAAAAGCAAAGGTAGTGCTAGCAGGGAGACATCCCACGGTCAGCCAGCCTTGATGTGAAGCTTCAGGATCCAGCTCAGGAATTCACGAAGTCTGAGGCTGACTGTGTGAGGGCACAGCCCTGTAGTGTCTTGCTTTGTGTTGGAAACACAATTGAGAGTTTGACCAAAAAGAATATTGGAGGATGTGAATTGACTCAGATTGGAACACGTGATTAGGAAACGGTGGAGAAACCTCCTCAGTTGTATGTATATACCTGGTAGTGCAGTGGAAACACTTGCTGTCCCCAGGGCCGTGCTTTGTGTGTCCTGCAGTACCATTCTGTGCTTCACTCCAGCACAGAAAGAAGACTGTGTCTGTTCCCTGAGCAATCAAAAATCCTCTTGCTGTGCTGAGAGAAGAGAACAGCTTGGCGTGGAGCAGCCAGGGTTTGTACAGGGCTGCGAAGGATGATTGCTGATTGCCACGTTGTGTTTTGCAGCTATTGTCCAAGGAGACACACTGGAAGAAATCTACAACCAAGTGAAGCAGATCATAGAGGAACAGTCTGGTCCTTACATCTGGGTTCCAGCAAAGGAAAAATTATGAAAATGGATTTTTATTTTTCATTTTCTAACTGACATCACCTAATACATCTGATGACTCTTAAGCCCTTCCAGTGGAGCCTGCCTCTAGTTCTTTCCAGCGTGGTTTATACCCTAACCATCACATTCTGCAGTTCCCATAATGCTTTACATTTGGTGTCTCTCTTAGTTTAAATAATTTGTATTATTGTGTGTTGTTGGTCTGCCATTTTTCAAACATGACAGTGGAATGGCCTGACCAGCTATTAGTTTAGGGTGGGGGTGGGAGGGAATTGCTTGGTAAAATTCCTTAATGTTTAAGGGAAAGTAACTTTCAAAGATTTTTCAAAAGAGCTTTATAGACATTCTTTTAAAATTTCATAACAATTGAAAGAAAAGTTGCTTTCAAGGAAGTTGTAAATTATGAGTAACTTTGCACGCTTAACTTTAATAGCATGGTTTGGTCACGGCAATCAATTTCAGATTTTATTTTCTGAGTTCAATTCTGTCCTCACGGTGTATTTTTCTTTCCCGGCAGTTAGAGAGAAACTTTCAAATTTTGAGTTAATGTTTTCATTAAGTCCCATGAATACTCCTCAAGGGATATTCATTTTCATAATTTCATCTGGATATTCTTATAATCTATTTTTTCATTTTTTTGCCAATAAAATTGCTAGGGACAAAGATGTGTAATGTTTTTAATCTTCCTTGTGAAACACTATTTATAGTGTATTACAGAAATTCTTTATAGATAATGGTCATCACACTTTTTGAGCCTAAAATACATTTAGGTGCTACGAAACCTTGTATTTTTCAGAGGAATGCCAAATTTCCATTGGCAGTAATACAGAAAACAGCTGCAGAGATGGTCATTAGGGCAATGAGAGAATGATTCATAGCCTAAAAATGTGTGTGTTCTTAGAGGTCAGATTTTAATGAGTATTTTACCCACAATAACTGCCTATTTTGTTATAATAAATATATATATATTAAACTTTCTTTAACTAAACTCTGTAACTATGGGAATTATTTTCTTTACATAGTTGCGCACACATATAAATATATATATATAAAATATATATTTTTCTTTTACCACCTACTCCTAGCTTTTTGTTTTGAATAAAAAAAAAATAAAAATTAGAATTTACCTTCCTTAATCACAAAAAAATGAAATGGGCTATGATGGCTGGGCATGAAGTCCAGGGACTATTAGTACAAGAAAAAAATACATGCAAGTTCTCCTCTTTTCTACAGAATTTCGGGTGTTTGTCTTCCCCCACCCCCTTTGTAATATGCATGTCTTAACCAAAGGGAGAATTCAGAGTCAACAATACATTTTATTTTTCTGTACGTGTTCAGCTTGGATTGCACAGGCACAAGATCTTCCATTTGCAATGCACAGAGTTCTGTGCTGAATGTTATAAATACGTTGTACCAAAACCTCCAGTAATGAAATTCTCTAATTCCCGCACTATTTGGTACCTGCCATTGCTTGTTTGCAACGGATTGTTTATAAGAGGGATGTACTGATGGCAGTCACACAACCAAATCAGCTTTGGTTTGTAAAGAATTATCAACACTATCCATTCCATTTGTTAGAAAGAGGAGAACAGCTAATAAACTTTATTGTACAATATATTTGTCAAGCGTGTTTTTAATTAAAAGAAATACAAGTGTTGTAGCATTTCAAATTAATTGACTCAGACTGTAAATGAAAATAATGTGTTAGAGGAACACCAGTGATCAGACTGGGGCAGGTGAAGTTACTGCATTAAAAGCAGGTTTAAAATTGTGGTGCAGTTATTGCTGGTGTTACATTGGATGCTAGTGAGGCTTACAGGGAGTCTAAGCTGCTGGTGCATGGCCCAAGAGAGTTTCTGTTTTGCAAGGTTTGGGAAGTTTGCTGTCTGAGACTTCCTGCAGGAACGTGCAGGGTGTCCTGGATTGATGCAGCTTTTGATAAATCATGTCATAAATGTTTAATGGAGCTAAAAGGGTACTGTAGTCTCCCTCTTTGGAAGTGACTGATCATTTGAGGTGTCTAGTGAGACCATATGAAAAGGCCTCAAAGAAAAAAAATGGTAGAAATATATAAATCTCTGCTATCAAATCTGCAAACACACCTGAGATTTCTATATTGTATACACTTCTTTTTACCTCTTTTTTTTTTTTTTTAGACCCATCAGAGAGAGTCCTGTTCAGTTGAGTAGGGTTGGGAGGACTTACTCTTTCATGTATTGGAGTGAACTTTACCCCCAGGCACTTGTCATATCCTGGCCAGATATCACCAAATACTCCACTCAGACTGAAGTCCACAGTCATTTCTTTGCACAGTTGTCATGCTGGAGTGAAAACAAGTCTTTGATCAAGAAAGCCTAAATGATTGTGGGGTGTTTTCTTTACATTTTTGGTTTTGTCCTTGAGCCCTGGCAAAAAAAGCTGATTCTGACAGGCCTGATGCTCCTAGTTATCTTGTTTTATCTTGTAATCATTAGGATTTTGCATTATTTAGTATTTTTCTGGGTCTCATTTTTCCAGTAGGAGATGCTGATATGTCTTTGATTTGGTTGCACTTTCTGCATTTCAAAGATATATTTTACAATACATATACTTCTCTTAAGACTTCCACAACTAGAGTAACTGAGAAATCCAAATGGCCTCATACTGATGCAGTACCACCCTTTTTCTGGCCCACTGAACGTGCCACAGGTTTTCTTGCTGTCTCTTAAGCCAGCTACCTTTGATTGCTATACACACACATGCTTGATGAAGTATTTGTTACTCTCTGTTACTCACTGTTACTCAGTGGCTTTTATCTAAACCAAGTGCTACAGGCAGCTGCAGTTCACTGACTAATGAGACATGAAGAAAAGGGCAGCACAAATGAGTGTTGCTCTGTGGCAGCTACACTAAAATTTACAGCAGCTTTTAACAGACTTATTGTCAGCAGAGTTTTTACTTCTTCTGGGCCTTCTCTAAAACCTTTAAAAAAATCAGAATAGTTCAGTTATTTTATAGCACTTGCTATTAAATATCAGGAGATGGGTACTAAGCATGTTCTGCACCACCTGTAGAGTGCACAGGCTTTGCTGTTGTAAAAGCCTGGCTTTCTGGTCATGTCTTTATGAACTTTGTGACAGTGCTGAGAAATGCGGTCTAGTGACCTCCTGCTCTGTCAGATAAAGTGCTTATCTTGAATCTCCTCCGGCCTCCTGAGCCCCGTGTGTAGGGAATACGCAGAACTCACAGTGAGGATTTGGTCCCACAGCCCTGCCTTACCCATGTATGCCGGTGTGAGGCTGTTTATGTCTGTGGGTGGTGCCAAAGCAGTAACAACCTCATTGGTGCCTCAGATATCTTGCAATTTCCAGGTCTGAATTTTTTTTTTTTTTGCCAGTGTAGAGGCAGTGTGAAGAGCAGTATGCCTTCTTTTCCAGTCATTGTGAGGTGATGCATGCCAAGGTAAGCAAGATAAATTGTTGAACAAAGTGCATCTGCAATTGAATACTGCTGATTTTCACTTAAGACCAGGCTGAAAAAGAGCACACTTGCAGAAGCCTTCATCTGTTGGGGTTCTGAAGGCTGAAAAAATCACAGGTCCCAAAATTTTCACCATGAAGAGCTCCAGAAATGTCTTCTGTCTTCTCTTCTTTCATGCTGGTAAGTGTCCTCCAAACTTTGGCTGTGGCATGGTGTCTCTGGGATTGACTTCTGTGTGGTGTGAGAGAGCAGAAGGAAACTAGAGCCACTTCAGAACCAATCTCATATGGCCAGGAAAATAAATAGAAGGAAAGAATAGAAAAGGAGTAGAAAAGACTGTTGAACACCATTGACTCATTGGTATCAAATGTTGGGTTTCCTCAGCTCTACTTCTTGTGGTACAGTAATGTCTGTTTGTCACAACAATAAGCAGTTCTATGATAGTTATTTTGTAAAAATAGAAATAGTTGCTTTATTTCATTTACCATGTTCTGTGCAAGATGTTGGCTTTCTCCTGTCACTCCCAAACTCTAATGGTGAATGCTGTTAATTTCAGACGGGCAAAATTTTGAATAACCTTGGGTTCAGAGACTGACCTGCTGTTTTAAGATGTTTTTCACTGGCAGTAGGAAGAGCAGCTAACTGCAGGCCTTGTCTGTGCTCAACCCCACTTCAGCTGGGTTAACTTGTAAGGAGGGAGCCAGGACATTGCCTAGATCTGGCTTTCCTGTAACAACGAAGTTCAGCAATTTGGAAGGGGACAAATAATCACCTGTTCTTGATGAGAGTGCTAAAAATAAGCAGATTAATGCTTTTTCACTATTTTGATTGAAGTATGGAGCCAAATGAGCTTTATTTCATGTTTCAGGTGTATATGGGTAATGATTTCTTCATACAGTTCATGCTTCTCCCTCCTGTGTGTGTAGATCTAAAACCAGAATGCTGAGGCCAAAGAATGGCACTTAGTGGACTTTGATACAGCGATGCTGACACCCCAATTTGATTTCCATTGGCTTGTGTTTGTGAAAAGAAAACCAAACCCCTTTATCAGTAAAAACTGGAGTTGTTCTTCCAGCCCCAAGGAATTAATGGTGAAAATTTCACCTGGGCAGATGGGGTACATGTTAAGTTCCTGTGAGTTGTGTTTTTACCATGACCCTTTTGTGCCTTTCCTCTAACCATCTTGGTTCTCAGAATTCCTGCAACTCAGAGGTGGGCAGTTTCTCCCTCTGCTAGCATATGCCGCTGCGAAAACTTCCTGTAAGTTTTCCAAGTCTGACTTAATGTTTGTTGACAGCAGTAGAGTTGGCTCCATGATGCAGTGGAACAGCAAGCCAAAACCACAGTTTCAGGGTCGGATTTTTTGGCATCAACAATCTTGTTTAGTCTGCAGCCACCAAGTCAGAGCACTAACAGAGTAACCTGCAAAGTTAGATGTGACATCTCAACTGCATGACACTGGTGGGGAGGTAGAGGGACAGGTAGGGGTCTTGGAAAACCACGTGACAAATGACTTCCAGAAGACTCCATCCTAATGGTTGATATTGTAGAAAAGCAGTGGAATGTTGTGCCCCTGCTTAAGAAAATGATCTGTGCCTGTTTGTCAGCGCAACCCATCCTTGCGTTTGCAGCCACGTGGTTTGTGCGTGGAGACATTGCCTTAAAAAAAGCATCCAAGTGTTTGTAGCTTTGGCACGTAGGAGGGTGGTGTTTGGGCCTGCTGAAAGGCACCTTTCTTCACTGATTAGTGGAAATCTCCACTACAAAACTTGAGTCCTTTCATTCATGGCACCACCCTCCCCTTTTCGTGGTTATGGTCTTGTATGAAAGACTGTTTTGAAGGGAGAAGTTTACTATTTTAGTTTTCATAATAAGCTTAGTGGCAAGGCTCTTGAGCACCTAAGGTTGCTTTTCTAATTCAGATCAAAAAGGTCTGGGGCAGGACTCCAGGTACTAACCAGCAAGTCGAGACAAGAGTTATCTTTGGACAGTCTCTTTGGTTTTGTAGTGTATCATTTTAAATGCTTTTGACTTGAAAAAAGTTGTTGTGTTCTGCAAGGTTTTAAAAACAGTCTAGATGCCCTTATTCCATGGTATCCATATTTTTTGTCAGAAACAAATGCCATCGGGTTTCAGTATTGGAGTCTGAGCCTATCTTGCATTAAGTAAAAAAACCATTCATTAGTTATGTTAATTGGAATGAAAATGAGAATCATCTCTTAAGAGACTCACTGCTAAAAGAGCCCTGACTTTTTTGCTGTTTAGGGAGGAGAGGCAGAATGAAAGGCTGGTTCTTTGGGAACCTTTAAATGGTACACTCTGTTATGAAGGCGCTGATGTGTTTTATAATATTTTCTCTTGGTGTTGTGCTTACAGCTCTTGGCCTGGAACGTATCCGGTGGTGCACTGTCTCTGAGCAAGAACTTTCCAAGTGTACGGACATGAGCAAGGCCTTTGGTGAGGCTGGCATCGTTCCCCCTCTGGAGTGCACAGCGGGGGGGTCAGCTGCTAACTGCACCCAGATGATCAAGGTGAGCTGTGGGTGACAGCAGTGTCATTGACTTAATTTCCCCATATGCCTAATAATAATAATCCATTGGCTATGACCACGGCTCTGTGGTGAGTGTCTGACCATCCAGGCAGCTGACCATAGGCTTCCTGGCATTCACGTCTCTGAAAAATCAAAGAATATGCTTTTTAAAAAAGACACACTATTCCTGTGAAACTGAGTATCAGAATGGCCCCATGTTTGGCTGCTCACATATGGCCAGTCGTTAGGAACACAGCAAAAGTCTTAAATATTTCCTCCCAAATGCTAATCTTTGATGCGGGAATTGTGTCAGATTTATTTAGCAGATATTTAAGAAGGGATGGAGCTATAAGATGCAGACAGCAGTTAAAGCTGTGCTGCTGAGCTTATAAGTAGATTGTATTTTGATAAACTCTGGATCAAACTCCTATTTCAGGGTCCCGTCATGGAAATTGCTTTAGGTACAGATGAGATGGGTGTAAACCCAAATCAAATCTCCCAATACCAGAGAACAAGACAGAGACAAAGCAGGAAGTGGGGTTAGCAAAGGGCATGCAAACCCAGCTGTAATAATTCAGCTGCCCATAGTGTGCTCAGTTTCCAAAAGGAACATCGCTCTGGGGAAGGTTTGAAAGACTGAACATGTGCGTTAGCAAAATGATGTGTGCAGAGTAATTCCCTCTTTGGGAGGTGGTAGGAGGCAAAAAGTGGATTTTGGAAGAAATGTGGAGGCAGGTGATCATAGTTGCCTTCACTGGCAGAGTGTGGGGGAAGGGAAGGATGGCTGGCTGTGTTAATATTACTGTGTAGACATGTCCAAGAATCAGGGTTTTGTGAAGGAAATGAAGGCTGTCAAGGACAAGAAGTTCAGAGCAAGGAAAGGAGGCCTGGCAGAGTGATTTGAAGGCAGATGAGGCAGATGATTGTGGCCAGAAAAAAAGGAATAAATTTCAAAAATTGGTATCTTGTAATTTTTGTCAACGGAAGCAGAATGGCTGTCTGATTACTAAAACTGCCTCATTGCCTCTTGATAAATACTGTTCTTGAGTGAGGGAGTCAAGACTGTATTGAAAAATGTTAGGAGCAGATGTCGATATATATGAGGATCTTACCTTGGGATTAGACAAGAAATACATTCTAACGTCAGACTTTCCCAGAAGCACGTGGCTGATTGCTGCATTGCACAGGGGGGCCTCCTACACTGCAAAGCAGATTGTTCAAAGGGCTGATGAGTGTCTGCTTCTGAAATACAGAGCTCACAGGATTGCATTTGTAAGCCCTTGCAAGCAGCAGGCATCTATCTAAAACCTTGGATTCCTATAAAACTTGTTTAGCTGAACTCAGAAACCTGCAGGCAGGTTAGCATGAGTAAGCAGCTTTCTGATAAAATGAATTTTCACGTCAGGCTTCAGACAAGACTTTGTCCTCGAGACCTCCTTTTTTTTTCCCTTGTGCTAATAATAATCTACTAAATACTTAAGCTGGCCTGCTCTGTGTAGGACTGTGTGGAACCCCTGAGTCTGCATTCACACTGAACTCTGGTCTTTGAGGCCAAAAAGGGAGTGGGGCACCGTGGCTGAAGAGGCAGAGATATGTTGTTTTTAACATTGCATAACTTGGACTTAGTCCTGTGAATGTGTTGGAACGTGGATAAAGGAAAAAACCAGTTTGATTGAAGGTGTTTAAAAATTGAGACATGTTTAAATATTTAACTAGGGAACCTGACAATATTTAGTGTGACCAGAGCTGTTCTTCAGCAGGTCTTTAAACACTTGTGGAGGTCATTCTCAAATGTTGTGACACACAGAAATGAAGTTCCTCTGAAAGTAGTTAATAAAGTATTACCATCACATGTATACTTACTAAAAAAATCATATGTGGAATAGTCCCATGCTTTTGCTAAATATATTGGCAAGTGCTTCCTGCAAAAAAAATAAAATGATCCCCCTTTTGCTGTTATGTCACCTCAGCAGTAATTGTGGACATTTAAAGGAGAGGTCTGTAGCCTGTAAACTAATTCATGTTAAATACAACAAGAGGCATTTTTTGTCTTGTTCTGCTATTTGTATACAAGCTAGTGATCAGAGGCTCTGCTGCTAAACACAACTCAAAGGCTCAGCTTTCCAATCAGAAAAGCGCTATTTCACATGGAAATATGGCCACATAACATAGCCCTTGGCTTCTGTGGCCTTTCCATTTCATCTGCTCTAATTTCTGTCCACCACCAATTTTAGAGGCTCATTTTGCTTTTCCTGAGGACCCTTCTAACTCGCACCTCCTCTCCTCACTGTCAGGTGTCCCTTCTAAACAACAGGCCATATTTGATTCCTAAACTGTCTTGTGCTCTGACCTTGACCAGTGCAATATCACATCTGGTTACTCCAGAAAGATTGTCTGTTCTCTAAGATGGAAATATCTCCCAACCCCAACTCCTCTTCAGGTTCCCTTGATTCTTTAAAGCTCTCATTCAAGAGAAGCAACTCTCAGGACATTTACTGTTTTTGCTAATTAATGAATATCATCTTTTTTTCTCCTTTGAGCCGAACAAGTAAAGAATTTCAAATTACATGGCAACTTCAAATCTGATTTAGGTGTCAGCATCACCATATTACCTATGCTCTCCTGTGATCCCTTAAGAATTTTCCAAGCTTTTTATGTGTCTCAGCCTGTGGGAAATTGCTGTGGTGTGCTGGGCAGCACAGTCCCAGCTCTGCTTTAACTAGTGCTTTGCAAGCTCCAAAGGGACGGGTAAGCTAAATCACCCCCTCCAGTGCTGAACCAGAGGTTAAGCAAACTGATAAGAAACTTGGATAAGTTTAGAAATGCCAAATGTCACATTGCTGATTGTTTTCTTGTCTCTGTGTGAGACAGGACTGGGTTCAGTACACAGAGGGGGCTGGGTCCAGCTGGCCAGAGGTGTGTGTAAAGCAATTTTCTCAGCCTTGCTGCTGGGGAGAGTTCCATCCTGTACTATCCAGAGCAATCCTGCAGCAGGATTCCAGCCAGCTTGGTGCTACAGTCAACAGAAAAGATTCGGTGTTGCTGGACACCTTCCCAGCACTGGATGCCTCAGATTTGTGTTCCCCCAGTTTGAACAGTCTTTTTAGATGCTTTCCTCCTGTTCAGAAACACATTGCCACCTGCTCCCTCCTCTGTCTGTGTGCCAGCATGCTTTTTAAGGTTGCTTTTGACTACATGTCGGCATTAGATTTTGCAGCCCCAGAAGATACTATTTTGAACTATTATGTGTATGATCTCAAAAGTATATTTATTTAAATCTTCAAACTTTGAGGCAGTAGCTAAAGACACAAATGAAACTCCAAATTGCTGGGCCTTAAGATTCATCACAAATCTGCAGGATCCGTTTCTGAGGTTCCTTTGGACTATTAAGACCGTGAAGCCATCATAGCACAGGGCTGGTCTCTGCATTGTTTCTAAAGGAAGGCAGTTTTGAAGGTCTAAAATCCCTCTTGGTAATTGTTCAGAAATTTGAGTGCCCTTAAAATAACTGTTTGGAGAAAAGAA
This sequence comes from Sclerurus mexicanus, assembly GCA_013396755.1. Lineage (NCBI taxonomy): Eukaryota > Metazoa > Chordata > Aves > Passeriformes > Furnariidae > Sclerurus > Sclerurus mexicanus. Next base: position 2,890,711 of record VWZF01000181.1, on the reverse strand, counting down.
AACACACAAATGCAGATTAAGGGGCCTCTTCTTTAAATTTGTGGGTACTCTGGCTGTTGATAAATACTGATAATTAAGTTTTAACATATATTCTGCCCTTGCATCTGCACAGGATGATTTGGCAGATGCAGTGACACTGGATGGCCGCTTGATTTACCAGGCTGGAAAGGAGCATGGTCTGAAACCTGTGGTTGGGGAAGTATATGATCAAGGTACATTCTGACTAAATAACTTTCAGATTACTTAAAATGTGTAAGAAAAAGCTCATATTTACTGTTTCCATTTTATTTGGGGTTCTCCCCTGTCAGACTCTAAATGGTAGGCAGTGGTCAGGTTCCTCCTTGCCTGCTCCTGACTGTAATAGACTCTGTGGGGAGAGGAAATGCAGAGCTGTGGTCACCAAGTCTGTCCTGAAGCAGTTGGGTCAAAACAGCTGTTCCTGTAATAGGCTTGTTGGGTTGGGTTTTGTTTGCTTTTTGCTGTCTCACTGCTTACTGTTTTCTCTTTTCCATACTTTTCAGATTAATGAATTGCAAAGTGTAAATTTTTAAGGTTTATCTCTCAAAGTTGTACATTAGAATAATTAGATTTTGTTTTCAGTAGTGTATATGATTAACTGCTGGAGGAAAGGAAGTGCTGATTCTGCTCCTTGTCTGGGTGACCTTAAGCTTTGAGCTCCTTTCAAGACAGAGACAATAATGCAGAGGCTGGCTATCTTCATTAGTCAGGTTATGAGCCTCAAATAAAAGAAAAGTGAATGACATTTAATGATAAAGTCCGATTGAATGATCTTACGGTCACTTCAGGCCCTCAATTCTTGACTCTATGAATTGTATCAAACTGTAGGACAAAGAGAATGAAATGAGCTGTGATGCTCCAGGGACGTCAGCCCACTCTGCTATATTGAAATTAAGATCAACTGGGGAGTAAATTATATTGGTTTCAATTCGATCAAAATATATATAGACTCATAGAGAACTTCTTCCAGAAAGGAAGAACCAGGGTGACCTTCACAGTTAGAGCAGATTGCCTGTGGACTTTAAGACAATCCACACTGAAAAAATAATGGGGGACATTGATTCACAGTCAGCAGGTTCTCACCAAGGATGTGAACAGTGTGACTTGCCTGTGAGTAGGGGGACCACACGAGGCCACAGATAATGTATCTCACTGTAATGCTGCTGTGAGGCTACTTAGCTTGCTTCTCTTTCTTCCTACACTGCAGAGATTGGAACTTCCTACTATGCTGTGGCTGTGGTAAAGAAGAGCTCCAACATCACCATCAACAGGCTGAAGGGTGTGCGTTCCTGTCACACAGGCATCAACAGGACTGCAGGCTGGGATGTGCCAGTGGGTTATCTGACTGACAGTGGGCGCCTGGCAGCAATGGGGTGTGACCTTCCGAAAGGTAAGAGTTACGGGGCAAAGATCTGTTCTTCAGCAATGCCTTTCCAAAGGGTCCTGGGACCCTGTGTGTGGGCAGAAATGTGTGGTTCAGCTGCTGTTTTGTTCCTCGGCTTTGATCATTCTTGTACAAGGGAACAGACCTCACAAAGGTCAGATGAAGACTGCAGGGTTTTCTTTTTTAAACTTGGAAACTATCTTCTAAGAAGAAAATGACTTATGCCTTCTAAGTCTATTCAGAGATGTGTTAAAATGAGATTGTAAGCTGTTGTTTGTTCATTGCTAAAAATGTCTCTAATTTTGCATTTAGCTGTAAGCGACTATTTCAATGCAAGCTGCGTTCCTGGAGCAAATGGTGTGAACTACCCCAAATCCCTCTGTCAGCTCTGCAAAGGGGATTCAGCTGGAGAGCACAAATGTGAACGAAATTCCCAAGAGCAATACTATGACTACAGTGGGGCTTTCAGGTAAAAATCATGTCTCTGTCAAATTTTTTTATCACTGTGTTCTCTCTACAGACACCAGTCCAGACCTCAGTGACTGGAAATTAAAGCCACAGAGCTTCCACTTGATCTTGTTAGAAAATCTGCAGTTTTGTTAGGACTGCCATGCTTTTGACCTGACTGAACAAAAGTAATTCTTAACCCACTATCACGTATTAATACCTGAGTATCAAAACCAAGTGGATATTTACCATATATACTGGGCAGGGAAAGCCCTATTTGCTGTTTGCTTAGTCCAGCAGCTGTTGACATGATCTGAGTTTTTATTTCAGTATGCTTTACCAACTTTATCTTTCCCAGTAAAACCTGATGGCCCTTCGAGTCTGAGAGATGAACTGCTGCCCTACTTGGCTGTTTCAGTCATCCCACCTCAGCTGCACTGCGTTACTGAGTTGCTCTGCCCTGCATTTTTGCACACCAATCCCTTATTTTCCTTTCTCCTGTCTGCGTGCTGTGTTGCAGCTCCCAGTCCCCGAGTAATAGCATTAACTGAGCAAGGGCTGAATTTGCTTACAGGGAACACTTGCTTCTTCCTGCATATTCCCCAAAGGATTGTTTGACTGCCTTAGACAGAGAACTGTCCTGGACAAAAAAGGTCATGGTGTTTGTCCCAGGCAGCACTGAACATGTTGTCCATGTTCACCCAATGACAATGATAGTTTACTTCATGCTCTAACAGCCACTAGTCTCTGCCTTGAGCAAAACTCAGCACAAGGAACTAGGTCAGAGTCTGTGTCTGATGGAATGCAGCACGGAGCCCTCAGGCTGCCAGCAGTGGCCAGTGCACAGGAGCTGGGTTTTGTAATGCATCTTTGTGTTTGGATTTATATTTATTAGGTGTTTGGCTGAAGATGTTGGAGAGGTTGCTTTTGTGAAGCACAGCACAGTGCCTGAAAATACAGATGGTGAGTAATCCTGAAGCTTGTTGAATAACTGCTGCAAGGTCTGACATACAGTATCTGTAATGACAGTATAATGCCAAATGTTTGATGTATTTTGAATTGAGGAATCAGCAAAAAAATGCTTTAGTAGCAAAAGCATATGCACCCACAGGGCTGTGCACCAGGAGATAGAGGAGTCCATAGGATTTTATTACTTTTTTTTTTTTTTTAATGCTTGGTAGTTTTCAGTAAAGGTTAGAGGTGGAAACTTAAGCTGCTTTTGCAAAGAGAGCTTCAACAGCAGTAAACTTCTTCTATATAGATCTGGGCTATTAGATTGCTCCAGCCTACCAAGGGATTTCAGCAGAGACTAGCAGAAATCTAACAAGATGTGACCTGCCCTATCTGGCGCTAAGTGAAAAACCACCTTGAGCATAACATTGCTTTAAAATCATGGACCTGTCTGACCCAGGGGAGAATAAAACCAAAAAAATGTTGCACATGATCCTAAACTTAGGGATGCTCTTGATGCTGCTGCAGACCCCAGGACAGCTGAGTGCAGTCTCACAGGTGTTAACTGTGCGTTATCTCATCAGAGATGCAGGACTAAAGGACCATGTGGGTGCACAGGGTGTGTTGTGCAGTCAGGAATAGTTCAGAGATGCCCAGGAGGTGTGTGTCCTGCTCCAAACTGTGAGAGTGATGTTTAGAGAAGGCTTGGATTCACAGAAGCATCAGCCCCACCTGTGGTCTGTTCCATAAGCATGTCCTCTCTGATTTCAGGAAGAAGTCTTTTTCCATGGGCCCGGCGGCTTCGCTCCCGGAACTTCCAGCTCCTGTGTCGCGACGGCAGCACAGCTGACGTGATGAAGTGGAGAACCTGCCACCTGGCCCGAGTCCCAGCTCGTGCCGTGGTTGTGCGGCCTGACACAGATGGGACAGTTGTCTTCCAACTCCTAAACCAGGGACAAGTAGGACACCATTTTTTCATCAGTGTGTTGCATTTTAGAAGGGTTGTCCCACCCGTCTAGATGAATTGAAGACCAGATATCTGGGCACCTTTGGCTCTGTGGGGTTTGAACGTGTATGGGATCTCACACATCCCAGGTAGAGTGATCTCTGACTGGTGCTTTTTCCTTCTTTAACTTTACAGCAAAGATTTAATGGTGTGGGCGCCAAGTTTCAGATGTTTGACTCTGCAGCCTATGGTGCTCAAAATCTTCTGTTCCGAGACTCCACCACAGAGCTTGTTGCAATCACAGCTCAGAATTACCAAGCATGGCTGGGTGACGAGTACCTTCATGCCATGCAAGCTCTGAGCTGCAACCCCAACAGTAAGTTGTCTGTAGATTCCCATTTATAGTCAAGAACAAAGATAGGTGATAGCAGAGATCATGTCAAGTCTGGTTTTTCTCCTCACTTTTGGAGGGTTACGGCAAGATGCCAGTCTGGTCTTTGCGCATGGAGAAACGTCACTTTTTGACCTAGAAACAATGCCACGTTGCAGAATACTTTCCTGTGCAAATTGACCCACGTTGTGTTATAAGATGCAGGCATTTTCTGTCTTTTCTGGTGTGCAAGAGACAATCTGGTAATCTGCTACTGCTGCTTGGGACTTAATTTCTTACTTGCTGACATGGGGAAATAATGCACTGCTGTGCAAATCCTCAGGTAGTCTATAAAAGTGTATGAATGGGTTCCTAGCAGAGGATTTCCTCCAGAAGATGAGGGAACCCTCAGCTGTGCTTTATTGAAGCATTATGGGCTTTCCTGCTGTCAGAAGAAAGCAGAAATTTCGTGATATGCATTCTGGGAAAATCAGGAAGACAGGTTGTAAGGAACTTTGCCTTAAGAAGCTCAGTAATCCTGGCAACTGAGCTCCAGACATGCTCCATGCTGTGGCAAACCCCTCACCTCCCAGGCTTGTCTCTTCTGGGTGCTGCTCCGTGACTGCCAGGTGTGAGGAAGGCTGTGTTCAGGGGACTTTTTGCTGCACTCAACTAACACATTATGGCTGTGCTTAATGGTCAGCAACTGTAGGAGTTGTTCCGTTGTAATGGATAGGTTTGCAGTGTGGGCATAACTGCTAATCTGGAGTGCTCTGGTTCCTGATCAGGTGTAAGTCTGATCTGGAGGGATGGAGAGCAACACAGAAGCAAACATTTTCAATAACACGTATGGGACGTGTGACAGTGGGCAGTGGGAATTCCTCCTTGTTTCTTGCAAAGTGAATGCAGCATTTGCTTTTCAATTTTGTGCAGCATTGCCAGAAAGCCTGAACTGGTGTGTTGTATCCACTGAGGAGATCTGGAAATGTGGTGAAATGGCCGTTGCCTTTAGGAAAAAGAATTTGAAACCAGAAATTCAGTGTATTTCAGCCAAGACAAAGGAAGAGTGCATGGAGCTGATCCAGGTAGGCTGCTCCAATCCTTGTGCAATAAACCAAACGACCAGAAGCTGCTCTCTGCTGGATTAGAGGTACCTGTGTTCACTCAGGTGACCAGCAGGAACACTGGATTTCAAGGAGGTAGCTCAGATGGTATGGATGGGCCTGAACCCTGATGATCTTCAGCTGTGATGAGGGCAGTTGCCCATCTTACTCAAGCTTGTATGTGTGCAATCTCCTGTCCCTTTTTCACTGATGATGCTTTATGCATGTTTTGGAGATTTCTTTAGCAGTGTATTGGTTTTTTGCTGTAAGCCTTGCCCTTCAAGGTGGAACAAATGTGATGCTAAAGGTGTCATCATTGTAGCAGGGAAAGTATCTGCTGTTTTTTCACAGAAATCCTACTTTTTCTTATATTTTTCAGAAAAAGGGAAGTGATGTTGTAGTTCTGGGTGGAGCTGATATTTACACAGCTGGGAAGACATATGGCCTTGTACCAGCTGCTGGAGAAAGTTACTTGGGTAAGAAGGTTGGAAAACATAAATATAGACCTTATTTTTCCAGGTTGTTTGAAAACAGCTCTAAAAGCACAGCGCTTTGTTCCCTAGCTCTGCTGGGAAAGCTGTTTTCAAAGCATCAAGAATTATTACCCTCACATCATGGACAGAGGAGGAAATAAGTATGAGATGCGAGTTATACAGTGAGGAAACTTTTATCTGTCCTGCTGCAGGAACAGGTTTAGTCTTTGACAGTTTTGAGTCTTGTGTTTTTTTTATTTGTCTTTTCAATTCTGAAAAAAAAAATAATTACAATGGAAAAAATGAGTACTCAAAGTCAAAATATTTTTTTAACAGAAACAAAAAATACAGAAATCACACAGTAGATTCTAGTTAGAAGCAAATTCTTCCTGCTTCAGAGTCACTGATGAAAACTGGGCTTCTGTCATGATGTCACTTAAGGTAGAGTTTCAATGTTGCAAAACTCATTAAAGTTTTAATACAGGTTTGAGGTTTTCACATAAAAGTAACTTCTTAAAACAGATATGCTAAGTCACTAACGACCCAAATGTTCTTTAGAGGGATGTATTTGTAAGAGCGGGCATTAACAATAACACTTTCCTGCTTGTCTCTACATTATTCAGCTCAGCTGTGTAGCAGTACCAGCTCACAGGCTATAGGTGAATTCAGCAGTGTGTGGTAGTACAAGTGAAGAGTAATTACATGTACATCCAGACTTCCTGACTAGCTGAGTGTTGGTGCAATTGAAGCTGACACCAGATAAGTGTAATGGATCCATAGATGATCACTAAGCAGTGGGAATGCTGAAGGGAAGCTGTAATGTGTTGTGTTTTTTTTCTACAAGCTAGTGACAGCAGCAATGCATACTATGCTGTGGTGTTAGTGAAACGAAATCTGTCCAATGCGTTCACCATCAGTGACCTGAAAGGGAAGAAGTCTTGCCACACAGGACTGGGAAGAAATGCTGGATGGAATATTCCCATTGGCATACTAATTAAGAGGGGGATTATTAAAACCAGAGACTGTGATATTCCTCAAGGTAAGACAACAGTACTACGTATCAAAAATACAGTAATAGTCTAATGATAAACTTTTAATTAGCAAAGTAATTTTGGTATTTCATAGCTTTATATTAATCATATCTATTTCTGAAGGGATGCTGTGACTTTAATATAATGATTTGAAATCATAAGTTTGCCACCAAAGTGGACTAGTGGAGGGATCTAAATGAGAATCTTACATCTAACATGAAAATATTCTTTTCCTTTATCAAAAAAATCTTTGCCTAATTTAGGTTGGACAGGACTTTTGGAGGTCTTCTAGTCCAACCGACTGGTCAAAGCAGCTCTGGTAGTTCAGATTGCTCAAGCTGTGTCCAGGTCAGATTTGAGTAACTCCTAGGATAGAGATTACATACAACATCTCTGGACCCTGTCCCAGTATTTGACCATCCTTGGTATAAAGAATTATTTTCTTGTACCTAATCAGTATTTTCCTTCTTGTAACTTTGATCTGTTACTTCTCATCCTTTTGCTCTGCATTCCTGAGAAGGATCTGCCACTGTCTTCCTGACAAAGCTGCTTTGTAAGTGAAGACAGCAATACACTGTTAGTTGTCTTATCTCCAGGCTGACCAAACCCACCCCTCAGCCTGGTAAGTCCAGTTGTGCTCCAGCCTTTTGAGCATCCCAGTCTCTTTCTAATGTATTTGCTCTGGAATGCCCATGTCTTTCTAACACTGGGAACCCAGAATGTGGCATAGATGTCAGAGAACCATTGCTCCCTGACATTAACACACCCCAGTATGGCATGAGCCTTCACTGGCACAAAACCATGCTGCTGATTCTTGATCAACCTGTTTTCCACCAGGATCTCCAGATCCCCTTTTTTCAGAGAGCTGGTCTTCAACCTGCCAGCCTTTCATGGTCTTACTCCATCCTAAAAGCAGGATTCTGCACTTGGCCTTTGTTGAACTTTGAGGTTCCTGCCAGCCTGTTTCTCCAGTGTGACCAGACCCATCTCAATGGCAGCCCTGGCCTCCAGTGTATCAAATTCCCAAAGTTTATTCATTTTCAGACAGAGTCCATTGCTTTTTGTATTCGATGAACTTTAATTGTATTGTGTTGTCTTGAAAATCCTGCTTTCACACCTGACTGCCTTGGCTTTTGCTTGAGGATATTGACCCAGATCAGATATCAATAATAGAATAGTCACAGAAAATACAGATGTATCCCCTCTAGGAGGTACTTTCAGTTCTGGATATCACTGCAGTAAATGATGCATCCCTTTATCTCTGTCCAGAATTTTACTGTGTTTATTTTCAAACTGCATTAGGTAATGAAGCAATATAGCACAATAAGGATCTGGGACCACAGAACTCCAGGTTCTAATTTTGTATGCCTTTTTTCTATCCTGAGAAACTCTTCAGTTCCATTACATAGTCAGCTAAATAGTGCTTTGAAAAGATTTAAAAAGTTCTAGTTTGTGAATTCCAGTAAGGCAGCTGTAACTTGTATTTCCAGTGTTTTACTGAAGCCTGCATTGGTTATAACATCATGATGGTATAACTGCTTTTTTTTTTTTTTTGGGAAGAGCCCACACTTTTCACTCCTTATGTTGGTTTGTGTTTCCTCAGCTGTGAGTGAGTTTTTCTCCGCCAGCTGTGTGCCTTCAGCTGAGCAGGACAATTACCCATCCAAACTCTGCCAGCTCTGTATTGGGGATGAGAGTGGAAACAATAAATGCAGTGCAAGTGACCAGGAACGTTATTACAGCTACAGCGGAGCCTTCAGGTAACTAATACACATCGTTGTTATTTAGTCTGTCAGCTTGGAAACATGCAAGGAGGAGCTTGTTTCCATCCCAGTCAGCATGTGCTGTAAATGAGGTGGGACATGTGTCCCCAGATGTCTGCCCCGGTACAGATCGTAAAGCATTACACTAGATCATGTCCATCCTTTTGCCACCTTCCTGGTCCGCAGACAACCAGATGACCAACAGCCTAACCCGTATGTCTGGGTACAGAGCACTCACCTAGTGAGGACCATGTAGATTGTCATCAGTCTCCAGTCTTGCTTTAATCTAGTGTGGCAGACAATCTGCAGCTCTGAAAGGGCAGGTCATTCATAGAGAACTCCAGCAGGGAAGCAGGCACACAGTAGCCAGGATCTGGCTGCTCTAAGTCCACACAGAAGTGACAGGCTAGTGATGGGGAGCCAGGAGTGTGTGCTCACTACTGATTCATTGGGGGCTGCATCTGAAGGTAGTTTTCTGAACAGCACAAACAGCTATGGCTAATGTTCAATTACCAAATCCTCTCCAAAACAAAATATATTAAAAATATAGGGGGAAAATAGTATAAAATGGAACAAATATATTGTATTACATTGTACATGTACCCAGGGGGAAATACCCAAAGACTGTGACACTCTTAGATACAGAACAAGCACTTCCTTTTCCTGACCTTCACCTCTGAAGGTAATGGTGCATGTAACAGCTGGCAGAAAGCCATCTTTTTCCTTCAGGGGAGGAGACTTCAACAACAGCTGCCTGGTAAATAGTGAAGTGCTAGACTTAGATAACTACTTTTTGCAAATCTATTTAGTTGTGTCCAGCTGCTCTGCTGTGGTACATGCCTTGCAGGCAAACTCCAGATCCTCTGCTGTACTTCATGGATTAACAGGGCCAGCTCCTGCTCACCAGATGAATGAGCAACAAACACTCTTACAGGCTGCATGAGCCTTGTTCATATTTTAAGCTTGTGCATTTGATAATAGTGCCCATGCAGGCTCACTTTATATGGAGATCACTTTTTGGTTTTAATAGAGAAGATGTTTAATTCATTGAGTGAAGTGGAAAGTTTTAGGTATTTAGGTATTTAAAAGGATAGGATTTGGGTGAAAAAATGGAGGATCACAGTCTTCTACAAGGTGGGAGTGGGTCTGGCTCTGACACTTAGGTGATCTCTGAAAGAAGAATGAGTTATGGAAGGTGATTGAGATGAGCTTAAAATTCACCACCAGATTTCCAGATTCCTTCAACTCTGGCTGTCTTCAGACTAACTTGACTAAAGGTATGAGAAGCCGTTCAGTTTGTGTGTTTCCCACTGCCTGGGGCAAATTAAACTATGCAGAGTAATAAAAAATCTGTCAGGAACAGCTTTTTCTGGTGGCAAAATGCACTGCACAGCACCTCCTGAGTCCTCATTCTCTGCATGACGGTGTCAGCCACATTGTGACAAGACCTTTGATTATAACTGCTGATGTTAAACCAGGTACAATTGAAATATATGTATTTTGGTAACTGTTAGCAGTAATAACTTTCTCTCACATTTTGTACTGCCTAAGCCATGCACAGTTACAGTTTTACATCTGTTTGATTGATGGGTTTAATTATCTTGTTTCAGGAAGTGCTTCTGGAAACGTTTGTAGAATAAACTACAGGGTACCAGCACTGAACTGTTACCCACAGATCATCTGCCAGCACACACTGCCCAAAATACCTGGGAAGATAGATTTTTTTTTTTTGCTAGTTCACACAGCTCACTGTTTTGAGGTTGATGTTATTGAAGTATTTCTTGCTGAATGCAGCAAGTACTGTGCATTTCTCCTGTCTGTTGACTTCATATTTTTGGCGTAACACAAACCTCTCCAAAGAGCCTGTGGTGCCTGTTGCACTGTGCCCTAGAGCAACAAATGCTGGTAAAGGTGTGTGTTCTACTTCTCTGCCCTGGCACTCCTTATAGTGGGATACCACACTCATAGGAGACGAGGTGATTTTAGGGTAGCCTCCGCATGTTGAGCTGTTTCTGCACTGAACTTAGCTCTGGAACAGTACCCTTAGAAGCTGCAGTTAGATTAACTGGACATCTCCAATATACAGGGCTGTAAATACTGCACTGAGTATCATATAATAGGTGTTGTATTTCTTTGCTCATCTAATACTGGCCTTTTCTGCTGTTTCTCACACTGTTTTTAATAAAATATTTCTACTGTATTCCTCTCATAAAATTCTTGATTCAGAATAGTTTTATAATACTTTGCAAAAATGTTGCTTTTCTCTCCTTTCAAGATGCTTAATTTCTGCTTTTTCTTATTAACTTTGGGTCCAGTACATTTTTTGCATCAATGTATGTAAGCAAAATTGTATGCTAAATCTATGAGTTATATAAAAAATGTGGTTCACATAAAGATGCTTTCAATTGAAACTATATCTTTGACGTCCTTTAGGTGCCTGGCAGAGGACTCTGGGGATGTGGCCTTTGTGAAGCACTCGACAGTGTTTGAGAACACAGATGGTACTTACTTGTACAAAACTGTCTTTTATAATTCAATTATTTTCTCTTGCTCTAAAGCATTCAATTAGTGACAATTACCACTTTCTTTTTTTCAGGTAAAAACACTGAGAGTTGGGCCCAAAACTTGAAGTCCAGTGATTTCCAGTTACTGTGTCCAAATGGTGCCCGTGCTGAAGTCACCCAGTTTGCTGACTGTCACCTGGCTCAGGTGCCAGCTCAAGCCATTATGGTCCACCCAGATATCAATGTTTTTGCTGTATATGGACTACTGGACAAAGCACAGGTATTAATGCATTTATTTTAGTGGGAGTTATATATGGTCCGACACAGTCCAAGGATAAAGACAACAGGACCATTCTGCTCGAGCATTGTGGCACTGTGCAGCCCTGTTGTTGGGAGTATAACAGGAAAGGTAAAATACAACCCATGTAATTCCCCCAGTAAAACCACTCTGGTACACAGGGGATTTCAACTTTTTGCCCAGCCACTGGTTGCAGTAGTAATTTTCCTGGAGCTTAAGTAGTTACCCCATGACTTTTCCATGTTTCTGCATGCTTTTGAGGTCTCCAGGAAATTGAGTACATGCTAACGCTTTTCCATTCTGGGATTTTCCTAGGAATGCAACAGAACACAGCTGGGTATATTTATGCTTCAGCCATGTACAGGGTAAACCATCTGCCTGGCTGCTTCAGAGAGGTTCCTCTCCATGCCGAAGTTAACTTGTTCAAAAGCAATGCTGAGTATCTCCATGCCGGGATTCAGTCATTTCTGTAACTCTTGTGCAGCCAAACCCTACATTACACAACAATATTTAGGCAGGAGAATTTGCTTTTAAAACTACAGCTCTTTCCAGATAGTAACTAAACAACCAGAATCACAAATGCTGTTGTAATTGCCAGTGGCAGAATTCTGTATCTAATCTACTGGAGCGTCTAAAAGCAAACGCATAAGAGATTGTGCAATTGTGTATGAATCTTTCATCTACAAAACAGTTCCTATTGTCTTTTCATGTTGTGCAGGAGGAACATGGCACTTAATCTTGCAAAATACTGAAATTTTTGTGTTCTTTTCAGGCCTACTTTGGAAACAGCAGCAATGTAAATGGATTCAAAATGTTTGATTCTTCAACTTTTCAAGGAAAAAACTTGATCTTTAAGGATTCTGCTGTTGAGATTGTGCCAGTGCAAGAAAAGAGAACATACACAGAATGGCTGGAGAGTGAATATGTTGAGTCCCTTGAAGGGATGCAAACACCACAGTGCTCTGGGGCAGGCAATAATATAACACAGTACTCCCTCATGGCTACTGTCCTTCCCCTTCTTGTTTTGTGTCAGATGCAAGGCTTGGATTAGCACGCTCCAAATGGCAACTTCCAGGCCACCTCTGCCTTACCACCTTCTCTTCAGAAAAGCTGATGTTTGGATAACCTGCTGTGCTAACATTTTAATGCCTCTTCCTGCCTCTTGCAGGGCAAGTGCCAAGAGCATCTGCTCGTCAGGGGAGTGCGGTGGGGCTGGGAGCTGCCCCATCTGTATGGATGGGGTGGAATTTGGGGCAGAAGCTAGCAATACAGTATCACATGGTTTACAAGATCAGTCCAAAACTGGAGCATCTCTGCCATCATTGCTGATGTCGAACCACCCAGGCTTCCCAGGTAGTGCTAGATGGATACTGGGTTTCTGACCTGTAGAAGAATTTCTGCATCTTGGAAGGCAGTGTCAAAAATCTTGTCTAGTGCATCGTCTCTGGGCTCCTGGCTGGTTATGTTCACACTCCACATCCCTGCTTAACCCATCCTACCCAGTTTCGCCTGAGCTCTGCTGCCATAGAGGTAAGTGCACAAAGGACAGACAGACAGTGCACAAAGAACAGAGACCAGTCTACAATACAGCTTTTGCCATGGATGAGGTCTTCCACCTTCCAGTAGAAGAAAGTAGGAGAAATTTCCAAAGACACTGGATGAAAAAGAAGCCCAGAGAGACTTGGAGGGGACTACCTGTTGACAGAGAAAAGAACAAAGCCATATGTGAGCATTCACTGAGCATGTTGACTTTCCACACCCAGTACTTGCACTCTGGTGAGAGATGTCCTGTGGTGTTTCATCTCTGATGCAGTCTCCATCAAGAACCTCGTGGCTGTCCTCCTTCCACACAGGGCTCTTCTGGGTGCCCGTGCATGAAACTTGCATTTACTGCAGGTTAAACACAGTACTTCACTTCTGAGTAATCATGTCTCTTTCTACTGGCTGTAGAATTCGGGTTTTATTTTTATCCATAGCTGCACTAACCACAAATGTTGTTGTGCTGCTGGCAGGCACTGTCCTCCTACCTGCAGCAACCACCTCGTGATCCTGGGATGAACAGTCATTTGGTGTAATAAAAAACATAAAACCAGGTAGTAATCATGTAAATAAGTGAGAATAAATAAACATGAGAAGTAATTACACTTTAACCAGACTCCAGCCTGATAGTTGAACTATTGTCTTTCTGGGACGTGAACATTTGTGTTTCCCTTTTGCTCCCAGGTTCCCGGGGCTGGAGCAGGACAGACCAAGCCTGGTCCCCAGCTGTGCCAGTGGGATGAGCGTGTGCCAGGGATCTGTGATGGTGCCCAGTGCTCAGACCCACAATTAGTGGCCAGCCTTCCGCAGCCGCTGTCCCTGCTGTCCCTTCTCGCTGTGCTTGTGCTCAGGTATGAGACAGCGGGCTGGGCAGGAGCCAGCGGTGTGGCCAAGGCAGCCAGTGGCACCCGGCCTGTATCAGGGATAATGTGGCCAGCAGGACTGGGCAGGTGACTCTTCTCTCTGTACTCTGTACTGCGGCATTAGTGAGGCCATTCTACTGTGCTCCTCCATTCGGGAAGCACATTGAGAGGCCGGGGTGTGTCCAGAGAAGGGCAAGCAGCTGGGAAGGAGCCGCAGCACAAGTGCGATGAGCTGTGGCGGGGGGCGCTGCCCCGAGCAGCGGCAGCTCGGCCCCTCGTCTCCGGCGGGAGGGCGGGGCGGGCACTCCGCGCATGCGCGCCGGGCTCCCGCTGCGGCACCCGTGCCGCTGCGCGCGCGCCCCCTGGCGGCGCTGTGAGGGAACCGCCCGCTGGAACCCGGGGAATGAGGGAGCGCAGGGTGAACCCGCTGGAACCCGGGGAATGAGGGAGCGCAGGGTGAACCCGCTGGAACCCGGGGAATGAGGGAGCGCAGGGTGAACCCGCTGGAACCCGGGGAATGAGGGAGCGCAGGGTGAACCCGCTGGAACCCGGGGAATGAGGGAGCGCAGGGTGAACCCGCTGGAACCCGGGGAATGAGGGAGCGCAGGGTGAACCCGCTGGAACCCGGGGAATGAGGGAGCGCAGGGTGAACCCGCTGGAACCCGGGGAATGAGGGAGCCCAGGGCGGCCCCGCGGGCGCGGCCCGGGGCGCTGCTGTGGGCGCTGCTGGCGGCGCTGCGGGCCGCGTGGTGCCTCCTGCCGCAGAGCGGGTACCTACACCCCGACGAGTTCTTCCAGGCGCCGGAGGTCATGGCAGGTAAGGGCAGGTAAGGGCTGCGGGACCCGCCGGGGCCGTCGCGGGGATGCGCAGCCCCGGCACGGGCGGGTGGTCCCGGGGCATCGCCGGGCTCTCCCTCCTCCCCACGGCGCTCCCTCCCCCCCACCGCTCTCNATAGTTGAACTATTGTCTTTCTGGGACGTGAACATTTGTGTTTCCCTTTTGCTCCCAGGTTCCCGGGGCTGGAGCAGGACAGACCAAGCCTGGTCCCCAGCTGTGCCAGTGGGATGAGCGTGTGCCAGGGATCTGTGATGGTGCCCAGTGCTCAGACCCACAATTAGTGGCCAGCCTTCCGCAGCCGCTGTCCCTGCTGTCCCTTCTCGCTGTGCTTGTGCTCAGGTATGAGACAGCGGGCTGGGCAGGAGCCAGCGGTGTGGCCAAGGCAGCCAGTGGCACCCGGCCTGTATCAGGGATAATGTGGCCAGCAGGACTGGGCAGGTGACTCTTCTCTCTGTACTCTGTACTGCGGCATTAGTGAGGCCATTCTACTGTGCTCCTCCATTCGGGAAGCACATTGAGAGGCCGGGGTGTGTCCAGAGAAGGGCAAGCAGCTGGGAAGGAGCCGCAGCACAAGTGCGATGAGCTGTGGCGGGGGGCGCTGCCCCGAGCAGCGGCAGCTCGGCCCCTCGTCTCCGGCGGGAGGGCGGGGCGGGCACTCCGCGCATGCGCGCCGGGCTCCCGCTGCGGCACCCGTGCCGCTGCGTGCGCGCCCCCTGGCGGCGCTGTGAGGGAACCGCCCGCTGGAACCCGGGGAATGAGGGAGCGCAGGGTGAACCCGCTGGAACCCGGGGAATGAGGGAGCGCAGGGTGAACCCGCTGGAACCCGGGGAATGAGGGAGCCCAGGGCGGCCCCGCGGGCGCGGCCCGGGGCGCTGCTGTGGGCGCTGCTGGCGGCGCTGCGGGCCGCGTGGTGCCTCCTGCCGCAGAGCGGGTACCTACACCCCGACGAGTTCTTCCAGGCGCCGGAGGTCATGGCAGGTAAGGGCAGGTAAGGGCTGCGGGACCCGCCGGGGCCGTCGCGGGGATGCGCAGCCCCGGCACGGGCGGGTGTTCCCGGGGCATCGCCGGGCTCTCCCTCCTCCCCACGGCTCTCCCAGCCGGGCAGGAGCGGGTCCGCAGGGTTGGGAGGGCGGGGGATCCCCGCTGGGCGGTCCGGAGCGAGCGGCGCCAGGAACAGCATCCCCCTGGCAGGGTGCTCGGCTCTGTGTGGAAATGAACGGAGCTGCACTGAGGTGTCTCTTATAGCAAGTAGTATCCCTCCTGCTGAATTACTGAATACAATCTATTATGTATGTATGTATTTTTCTTTTTTCTCTTCCTTTATAGGAGATATTTTAAATCTACAGGTCTATTATCCTTGGGAGTTCCTTTCGAGCTTTCCTTGCAGAACAGTTGTTTTCCCATTAATGACATCAGGAGTTACCTACTCGGCAATCAAGTCTTTGCAGCAGCTGGACATATGTTCAAGTTGCATCAACAGCTACACTCTTCTTGTATCACCTCGCCTTCTCTTTACAATCTTTTCTTTCATACTTGACTATAGTGTTTATCGGTTAGCTCCGTTCTGGGAAGCAGATCTGTGGAAAGCACTGGTACTTCTTGCTGGATCATACGTCACTCTGGTGTTTTATACAAGAACATTTACCAACACGCTCGAAGGACTTCTCTTTGCTCTTCTCATGGTACTGGTTTCCTCAAGAAAGTCCAATGGCAGCTCAGTGGAGCCTACAAGCAGCCCTCTCATAGGTGTTATAACAACTGCTGGGTTTTTCAACAGGCCAACCTTTCTGGCATTTGCTCTAATGCCCCTGCTTTACTGGGCAGGCTTAATTGTTGATTCTCAAAAGAGCATTAAAACTGTCATAAACCACTTTTTGAAGCTTATCCTATGTGCATGTTTTACTGCCATTGTTTTCATAACAGCTGACACCTTTTATTTTACCTCCATGAGCTTAGACACCCTCTACAGCATTAACAAGGGCAGCCTATTTGATGTAATAGCTCAATTACATGAGAAAATGGTAGTAACCCCCTTCAATTTTCTCAGCTATAATCTTAATCCTCATAATCTTGCACTGCATGGAAGTCACCCACGAGTTACACATTTTACAGTCAATGGAGTAATGCTCTTTGGGATCTTACATATTCTGGCCATTGGTGCTGGTTTTAAAATGTTAAAGACATATGTCTATCAGTTAATACGGGTCAGATCATGTTACCGTGGGCTGCCTGGGCTATCGGTGCGTTCAGAGGGCAATCCAACATTACTGCTGTTTTATTTTGTTCCTTTGGCATTTCTTTCCCTATTCAGTCACCAAGAGCCTCGGTTCCTCATTCCTCTCATCGTGCCATTGGTCCTGTTCAGCGCATCACAGAACAGAGCTGTACAGTGGAAACACCTCATCATCATTTTCAATCTTCTCGGGGCATTCCTGTTTGGGTGCCTACACCAGGGAGGGCTGATACCGTGTTTGTTTCGCTTGGAGCAACTCATCCATTCTCCAGCACCCTCAAACCATCCCAGGCACTATACTCTACTCTTTGCTCACACCTACATGCCTCCAAGGTTTCTGCTTCATATCAAGAAGACAGATATGCATGTAGAAGTCATTGATATGGCTGGGTCTGGAGAAGAAACCCTGTGCCAAACAATAGAGCAGCAAGCAAGCAATTCTACCTGCAGCGACTGTCATGTTTTTGTTATAATCCCTGGTACAGTCAGAGGCACAATTACAAAATGTGGTGTCTCGTTCAAGAATGAGACTTTGCTATTTCCACACTTATCAATGGAAGACCCACCACAAATGCCCATCCTATCCAATGGAAATTGGAGAAGTCAGTTAGGACTATACATTCTTCAGCTACACAGAGATCAGCACAGCCTTTAGATTTTAGGTAGAACAATATTTTAGTTTTTCACTTCATTCAGGCATTGTCTGAAGGGGCTGTGAGACCTTTCTCTTCACATGCTCACCTTCAGCACAAACAGCGGCACGGGCCTGAGTCTCTTTATTCCCATTCTTTATGCTGTTCTGCTCACCAGTATAGCCAGTTCTGGATAGAACCTGCTTAAAATTTTCCTGATGAGAGGATGAAATCAGAGCCCACCAAAACTGTGATTCAAGCTTAGCATTTTTCCACGTGAGCTGTATTTTTGGAAGATCTTATAATCTCTGACAGGGTTTGTGAACTGTGGGGCGTTTAGTGATAATAGGTATTAACTCAGCTGTTGGAGAGAGGTTACGGGACTAGACAAAAACTGGTCTGATGAAGTGAGGTTTTATTTTGTGTTCTTAAAAATTCATTAGTCCAAACTGCAGTCACAGTACAGGCACCAGCACTGTAACACTGCCTTGGGTGGTTTTGCCTTGAAAAATCCCCATCACTGATCTGACAGAATCTGATTTAGAATATGGAAGCCTAAGTACTTGTACTAAATCCTAAAATCCAAGCTTTGCCTGTTTAACCTTCCTTGCCACAGTTCCATCCTCGTGGATGTGCTTCACACGTAATTCTCCCGAGAGCTCAAGGAGGCTGCGATGGGATGGCATCACAAGCCTCTCGGTGTTCCGCCGGGGCGCTCCTGCCCTTGCGCGTTCCCGCCGCGGTTCTCGCAGCTGTCGCTGCTCTGTCACGACTGACTCCGGCAGAGGGGAGCTGAATCACGGAGCTGCGCAGACAGAAAGCGGGTAATTCGGAGGGATTTGCTACTTTGTGCCCTTGGACCAGATGGGTCTCTGAGCAGGCTCACGGCAGGGTCAGAGATGCACAGTTCCGCTGCCGGGGAGCATGTGCGTGCCGATCCGAGGGAGGAGCCGCATCCCCTGCACCCCCTCCCCTTGCTTAACTGCTCCCTATTAAATCAGCTTAGTGGGAACGACAAATCACATCCTGGCTCTCCACTGGAGCGGCCTCATCTTAAATTGAGTTACAAATAACTGGGCTTCAGCTGAGAACGATATATATGTGTAATAGCACAGCACAACAGCCTTTCTTTTTGCTTACATGACCTTCTGGATCCAAAACATCCTGGCATGGAGGGAGATGCTAATTTGGCACATGCATTGTAGGTCAAGCCTCTCTCTATGAAATAAATCTGACACTTGAATTATTTCTGCTCACAAAGGTGGTAATGCTTTTGGCAATTCTTCACCCACACAGCTTTATATAAGGTCTTATGAGCCAGGTTTTCAATAGAGACAAGAATACAGGTTGATGCCAGGCTCTAAAGGGATGCTAGGAGAAATACATATGTAAAGGATTTGTCAGTATTTTTCAAACTGTAGGTATGACCTAGATTTTTAGGGAACATAGCTCTTGCTGTCATGTAAAGCATTTTGTGTTGTCTGCTCTGTATGTTCATCCATCATTCCTAGCTGCTGACATGCCTGTAAAACTAAAGGTATTTGGGGGGAGAGGGGGTGCATGTGTTTGTACTAATGACTCACAAACTAATGGAAGAAGTTGTGAAAGAATTGTGACACCAAATGTATTTTCCAAGTTAATTTCCTTTTTGCTGTCTCGGAGGACAGCCATGTGCCACAGCTGGTATTCTGTGTCCTGCTTGCTGTTTCCAGCTTTCTTAAACAGCTTAAATCTGGAAAATTATTTTCAGAGAACTTACGAACTCTGGCAATCTGAGCGTGGTAGATCTTGGAACTCTTCAGGGATGTAATGGAACACCGTTTCTGTGGCACAGTGACTTCATGGCTGAACAACTAATCTGCAACAGAGCCAGGAAGAGAACCTGGACTACAAATACTAACTCAGACTGACAATTTACTGCTTTTGTCTTGCCAACCAAGTCTTTGTAATTTACACCTTAGATTCAATTTCTCCATCCATGCACACCTGAGTCTTTGTTGGTGGGAGGTTTAATTTTACCAGCAATACCGTAAAACTGTTATCTCAAGTAATGTACACGGTTCTTGTCACCCGGGGTGATACAAGGAATGGAAATGATTCTTGACAGTTAACCAAGCCTCAAGTCAGCTGGACCAAGCAGTGAAACATGCTCTGAAGGAAGGTTAACTGCTTTAGTTTCATACATGTTGTCAGATACAGCATCTTAAGCAAACCAGCCCAGTGCATCACGTAGGATGGGTGTATCCTTGTCCATGTCTATATTTAGGATGGCTCTATCGGTCATTTTTATCCTGTATACCCTTCTTGCTACCATAGATTTGAAGTGTGCTTTTAGGATAGCTAGTGAATCCCTTTTACCTTCCTGTAAGGTGAGCATTATCCTATCCATCACCATCGACACTAAAAAGCCCTTTTTGTATCAAAACTGTATCAAATGTATCATATTACCGCTGTATAGACAGACATTGTTACAGGCACTCCCATGAGCATTGTGGTTTTATTTCAAGTTTCTTATGAAGCACTTAAAAGTGACAATCTTCACAGCGTGTTGGATGATATTTAACGTGAGTCTGAAAAGTGACGATCTCGACAGCGTTCTGGATGGTGTTTAACATGAGTCTGCTCGTTCCTGAGAACGGCGGGACGCGTAAAACGGCTCTGAAATGAGAATCCATCGCACCGATGAGCAGCAGCAGCAGCAGTTCCGCGTGTTCCGCGATGTGGGGCGCACCGGGCAGTCCGCAGCTCGCCGTCCGTGCTCCGCGGGGGGCCGGGGAGGCCGCCGAGGCCCGGCCGTCACGATCGCCGTCCCCCGCCGTCTCCAGCGCCCCGGCGCGGGGCAGCGGCGGCCGCTCCCGGCCCGTCCCGCTCAGGGCGCTG
>VWZF01000181.1:2858740-2870424 GCA_013396755.1 Sclerurus mexicanus | reverse complement strand
CTGGCCGGGCCGGGGTGGGCCGGGGGTAACGCGCTGTCCTTGCGGCCCAGGGGACGCGGTACGACCAGGAGCGGCTGCTGAGGAAGAGCTGCACGCTGTACGTGGGGAACCTCTCCTTCTACACCACCGAGGAGCAGATCCACGAGCTCTTCAGCAAGAGCGGCGACATCAAGAAGGTCATCATGGGGCTGGACAAAGTGAAGAAAACCGCCTGCGGCTTCTGCTTCGTGGAGTATCCTTGTGTGGGCTGGCAGAAGTGGTCAGGGCGTGGGTGAACTGCTCTGCACTGCAGGCTCTGAGCCACGGGAAAGTTCGCGGGCAAAGATAAAATTAATTCTTTGCTAAAGCGTCTGTGGGGGTCGCAGGGCTTTGCTGGGTTCACGGTTGGACTGGATGGTCTTACAGGTCATTTCCAGTCGTGATTGGAACATACACTGTATCCTGAGCAGGGGTAGCAAATTGCTTTCACTGTGACACTTTAATTCAGACACTTTTTAGATAACTGACCTAAAGTTAATTCATATTCAACCGGCCTTTTTAGGTAGTTGACCTCTGCAGTAAATTCTCTGTGCCCACGTTTCTGTTGACATCTTGCATCCCTGCTGTGTGATATCATTACACGAGAGGCTCTGAAGATCATTCTGTAACTGGTTCCAGTGAACTTGCCGGAAAGTTTGCAGCGTGAACCGAGCGTGCATGGGGTTTGCCACTCATTAGCAATAGAACTTTGTGTTGTTAAGGGTGAGCATGGTTGATGAATTTAATCCAATCTGTGCATTTTTATGCACGTTGCTCTCATTCATTAGCAGTTTTCTCAGCTCACGTAGCTTCATAAAAGCTGTTGCTTCTGAAAGTAAGTGAGCAGGAGCCTGGTTCCAGCAAAGACTTGGTTTTGTAGCTGATTTGATACTGTTCTTTTTTCCATGTGTTGAAAATAGAAGTCCGTTCTTTTTCATTAACCTCTTCCTAAGGTATTATGCAAGAGGAGATGCTGAAAATGCAATGCGATACATCAACGGTACAAGACTTGATGACAGGATCATAAGGACAGACTGGGATGCAGGATTTAAGGAGGGAAGGCAGTATGGCCGTGGAAGATCAGGGGGGCAGGTAGGTTGTTGTACAGCCTGGGTTTTTAAGGTGACTTCGCCAGATGTCTTGGTTGTGAATGAACACACTCAGAATGATTTCAGAAACAGCAACTTAGGAGTAATTGTTTAAGATAACACTGTACCTTAGTGTGTAAGACATGTAATCAATGGCAATGTTACATGTTAAGAGCAAATAACTTTTTAATGTATTTCACTAAGAGCACTTGCAGAAACAACTCTTGGCTGCTCTGGTAGATAATGCTTGTAAGTAAGCCCAGAAAATGTAAGTCTGTCCAGAGCACACAGGACAGCAGTTGTTTTATCCAAAGTGGAGCAGTGGCAGTGACTGTTGCCGCTGAAGCTCAAGACTGGCCATCCTTGCTTGGGCTGCCTTGATTGAAGAGTCCCCTGGATACTACAGAAAAGGAATTTGGTTCATGCTGTTCTGGGCTTCTGCATGATGCACTTTGCCTTCTGTTCTGTCACTCAACTCCATGTGGCCACTTACGTGTTCTGAACTCAGCGTGACTGTATTCTGATGGTGTAACAGTTTTTGAGAAATTGTCTTTACTGGGTTTCCCTTTTCCCCTCCTTTGTAAGGTCCGAGATGAGTACCGGCAAGACTATGATGCTGGAAGAGGTGGCTATGGCAAAACTGTTCAGTGCCAGTGACTCATCAGACTTACAGGAGAACCAAATCTGCATTGTAAATTTCACCAGACACCAAGTAGGTCTGTTGCACACAAATTTATGTCACTAGTATTTCACAGAAACTCCTGTCCTTGTTTCTGTGAGCACATCCTATGTTCATTACCTCTTCTCTTTTAATACCAGGATCCAAAGCATTGCAGAGGACCTGGAAACAAAGTTTCAAGCAATAGAATGTGTGAGGCTTCAGTCTCTAAATGCTGCTGTAACTTAATGTTATGGTGCTTTTTTTTCACTGAGAAAACTTGATTTTTCTACCACTGGGTTTTGTTTACATTGGTATCACAGGGTGGAGAGCAGTGATAAAGGATGATTGGTGGATGTTTCATGGATGAAAGGAAAAGGCAAAAGAGCCTTCAAAGGAAGTGGAATTTCTGGGGAAATTTTCCAGTTTCTAGGGAAGACTGAAAGTTGCAAATTTTCTGGGTTTACTGGATTAGTATCCTTTTTCACTCATGCTGTTCCTGGAACACTTAGATGAGCAGCCATAATAAATCAGATTGGTAAGCCCAGAAATTATGAAGTGAGAAGCAGCCTAGCAGAGAGCAGGAAACAGGCCCCTGTCTTCTATTAAGTATAACGTGCCTACAAGGGTGGCATGAAGGCAAGTACAGTTACCCCCAAAAATGGGGCATTTGAGGAACTGTGTGTATAATAAGAAATTTTGTTCCTAAAATACATTTTCTATTTGAGAAACTTGATTTCAGACAAAGGTGAAAACAGAAACCTCTGGGAGGAGCCTTACTTTCTGCTGAGCCTCTACTTTCTACTTAGCCTTACTTTCTACTGAGAATGGTAAAAGAATTGCAGGATTGCACAGATTATTTTGTTTTTCTCCTCTGCCCCCCCCTGGATCCTATTCATACTGCTGGTTTATATGATGGGATTTTGATGTACTGCAGAGATATAAAAATTGTGATCCCAATATTTATGAAATTGACCGCTGAAATGGAATAGTTTAAAAGGAACTGTTACAGAGCTTTAGAATTCTTATGGGCTTCTGAGTTCCTTGGAAATGGGAATTCATAAAGTTTTGTCCAAATCCCTTGTTGTTTATAACTCTTTAGAAACCTTAAAAGTATCAGGTTATCTAAAAGTTGATCTTTACTCACTGTAGATACTGTTGGAAATATCAATGTATTTCTTGTGTATGGTTGTCACAGCTGTTACTGTAAATTGGAAATACAGTGAGATAGAACAACTGCTTACTTAGGAAGTGTGGTTTTGGCTGGGCTTTGAGGTTTTTTGGCGTGTAGAGTAAAACCACAGTTTTGGGATCACTTGGTGCAGGTCTGCAAGCAAAACTTTGAATAAGTTTACCTTTTCCTATATAGCACATTTGATTATGAGTTTATATCCTGTAATCTGCTCGAGGACACTGCTGAAGTTTTATTTTTCATTGTATCAATTTTGTATAAAAAGTGTGTTACCAAAAACTCTAAAGTCACTTTCTTTCAAATAAAGATGTAACATTAAAATGGTTTGTTACTTTTTTTTTGTAACTGAATTAGTGAGAGAATGGAGCTATATTCAGACTCGTGCCTTTATCCTTTGTTCTAGTGTCTTTAAGATGGAGAGAAGACATATTCTTTCCCTTGACTGGATTTTTAGTCTTGTTCAGTTCTTACTCTAGATGCTAAAAGATATTTGGTTAATGCTCTTCGTTGTGGTTTGAATTTTTTTGGATTACAGAACAGAAATTAAATTATTTACTGATACTGAAGTGAATGTAAAAGTCTTTCATGTGTAACAAGTGATTTTCAGGGTGTGCTTCCTTATAAAAATGATGTTTAAAATTATATTTTATTGTAAGTGCTGCAAGACAGTCATTCTCAAATGAAATGAAGGTGCAACTAGATTTTCTTTCACAACAATCACTGTCCTTTGCTGCATATGTGCAATGTCTATGGAAGGATTGTGTTTTAAAGTTTTCTTTTTTGAGAGAGATTTCAATCAAAATGGGATTTAAAAACATGTGATATGTCATGTGGACTCTTAGACTCTCAAAAGTGCATATAAAGGAAACTGATTGAACCCAGTTTGATTTTTGCCTTCCCTGACTCCTAACAATTCTGGCTCTGCTGAAGTTAGAGCTTAACAAAAGAAAGTGAATCAAGTCTTCAAAACTTCACTGGGGGCTTCTTCAACTTTGTGACATGCCAGTGCATTGGGATTAGGTTCTCTTGGAAAGACAGGGTTTCCCAGGATTTTTAGACATGCTAGTTCTTTATATACACTTCCATGGAAGTTCCAGCTTTGTGTTAGCTTTTCTAAGTACTTGTTCATCATAATTAGCTGCTTCTGTGGAATTCTGTCCATAGAGAAAAACAGCAGCTAAGAATATGAGTGAAAGCTTAGATAGGCCTTGATGAAGGGGAGGCTGTTAGAAATGAAGTCAACAAGAGCTTCCATCCCTCCCTCAGACTGGTGCAGGCTTATGGTGGGGTTAGTTATGTGCCTCTCTTAGGCAGCAATAGCTGCAAATAAGATTTATATTCTCAGCATTTGAGTTTTGGTATAACAGGATAAAATCAGTAAATTAGAGCATTAAAACCCTTTGTTTTCAATGACTGATAAAATAATCCCACTTACCAGTGTATCACTGCAGGCTTGTTCCAGGGTGGTCTGTATGTCAGTCAGGTTACTTACTGTGCAGCAGACAAGTTCCTGCTCAGGTTGGTGCCAGCACAGTCACTGTTGGTGTTAGTGGTCATTTCTACACAGGTAATTCTGACAAAAATTTTCAGCTAATATCCAGCATCTTGTCTTCAGTATCTTGTCAGATTAGCCTTCTTGTGAAGGTAAAAATTGATGGAAGCTACTAAAATCAACATGGTTTGTACATAGTTTCATCTCTCGATGGAAGACAATCCCATGCAAAGGAATGCAGTCCACAGGGACTGAACAGCTCATGAACTGTTGTCTATTTGAGTTTCTAAAGCACAAGTTGTACCTTATGCTAGAGCATGTAAGTGAGGGCAAATTAGGGTGGCCATTTTTCTCTACAGTTTCTGGGATTTCTGCTCCTGGGTGTATTTGGCACTTTCAGGTAGGTATAGGGCCTAATGCCACTACAAGTGGAGTACTAAAAAATCAGTGAAGACTGCAGAGAGAAGTGTCTTGAGCTCCAAAACATTGTGTTTGGTAAGTAATGGCCTGATTTATTAATTGTATGCTTTCATATGTCTCCTGCCTGTTCCTGTCTAAACCAGCTCTTGTCCAGGGGATTGAATGTACTCAGAACTGCTCTGTAATGCAACAACTCTTTTTCCCTTTGGGATAACTCGATGGTGTAAATGTTTCTCATGGCTTGGGGAAGGAGGTCTCCCTGCCCTTGTCTGGCTAAGCCTGGGTGTTTGTCACTGCTTCGTCTCTTTTCCTCTGCCATGTAGACAGAGGAAGGTTATCCAAGGTTGGCTGTGTTTGTATCCCAAGGTTGCATTGATTGTGTGAACTGCAAGCAGGCCTTGCTCTGTTCTCAAAAATGTGTGCCCTGTTCAGACTGGATGAGAAGCTGTTGGGATATTTTCATTTTGGTGGTCATCTACTCAATTTTTTAATTGTACAGCCCTTAGGGGATATGTACACACAGACTGCACTGCAGGCAGCTGAAGTTCCCAGGATAGTGTGTCAGGATAGAGAAAAATAGATCACAAAAGTCCTTCACTATCAACTGCATACTTATAAATTACTCTTAAGCGTGGCCCAGAGAGGTCTTCTGGTGCTCCTACTTTCGTAACACTTCACGGTTACATTTGTTTTCTGCAGTACATTGTAGATCAGGATTGAGCAGCCTTCTATGTTCCATTCTAATTTCTGGGCAAATTGTCTAGGTCTGGAGAATCCATAAAATTATAGGATTTGTAAGTTAAGACTGTGTAACTTCACCCAATGTCTGCACCACACCTCTGTCAGTAGAAGAGAGAATTACATGAGAAGAAAGTTTGGTGACCTTGACAAACTGCTTTCTGAGAGGAGGAGAGATGAGCTCTTGTGTCAGGGTTCCACAGAATCACCCTCCTGCCACTCTGCTTCCCGACCCGCGTCCTGAGACAAACATGTCCTTTTACTTTAGTGAGGCAGTGTTCTCCAAGATTATTTTAGCTTCTACCTGAAGGCTATTTGAGTGTCTATTTGGGTTCTTTACTGGAAAAAAAAATCCCAAAAGATAGATATGAAGCCAAACTGTTCTTTGCAGCACTGAGTAGCTGGTAAGTGTAGATGTGACAGAAATCGTGAGTGTCAAACGCCTGAGGGGCAGCGCGTGAGGTGCCCGGGGGATCCCTCTGGTGGCCACATCGCCACATGAAGTTACAACCTGCGGGGAGCGGTGCCCGGCTGGCGCTGCCCTTGTGCCGTCTCGAGATTTTGCTTTCGTTTGTGTTGCAGAAATGGCCAAAAACCTAATTTTCATCTGGAGACTCTTTCTCAGAATGGAGGCAACTAGACTTCAGGATTTGTGAGTTCGTAGCCCATCGCTGCTTCTCTGTTTAGCAGCAGCTCAGTTACTTTAAAAAGTGTTGCTGTTCTGTTCAGCTTAATTGATTTCAAGTTGGTGCTTTTTGTTGCGTGTTGGATTTTCTGTAATGCCCTTGTTTTGAAGCGTCTTAAATTACTTCTTGTGAAAACAAAAGCCTTGTCAGCTTGTCACGCTGCCACAAGGTGTCACGAGAAGCCGTGTCTCTCCTCACGATGAGGGTGCGCTGCCAGGATTCCCAGTCAGCAGAGGAGTTGTGGAACGAGCTGTTCTCGAGGCGTCTCATTTCACCATGCAGCTAAGGCAGCATGTCCATTTCTTGAAAAACATCTTTCGTATTAGGATTCTGCTTGAAACCAAAGTAACTGGTGACTGAAGCAGCAGAGTTAGGAGTGCCTTAAGCACTGTAGAGCTGAAAGGTTCCATCTGTAGTAGCCACAGCTGTGCAGGCTGGCAAAGGACTGGCTAGTGGTTTGGGTTTTGTAGGGTTTTTTCCCCCTTGAATTTACTCCAGTAAGAAGAGGAATATGTTTCCAGGAACTGGAAAGAACTTCTTTCCATTAAATATGCAGTTTTACTTCTGCTTTAAATTTCCAGCTGAATTTGCTCTTTGGAATCTACGTATTAATTTGAAAAAGCCTTTAAGGAGCAACCTTGCAATGTTCCCTCCTACACAACTGTCGGAACAGATGTGTGGTGGTGTCTAAGCTTGAGGGGGGAAACTCGGGAGGTATTTTTTGAGTTACTCAGGTCTCTGACAGACACTCACCATGTCATGGTGGATGTTTTGATGAATTGTTTTATAGAGTGCAGTCCTGACAGGAACTATTTTTATCTCCCATAGAGTTCAGCAAGATCTGTGTGCATAGTGCTGAAGTACTGAATGTGCTTTAATGAACTTTACTTATTTCTTCCTAAATTAAACACGTAACACACTGACATGCAGGACAATTCCTGAAAGGTCTTGTGGGAGCAGCATTGACTCTTCATTTGTGTCTCAAGGTGAGTCAGGGAGGCTGAGTGAAATAGCATCACAAAAGTAACCCAAGCTTTTTGGAAAGGATTCAAAAAATATTAAAAATTCCTCAGGATTTTGTCCAAATTCACTTTCAGGACAGAATTTTTCTCAGAACCCAAGGCCATGATGGCCAGCAAATATTACATGGTCTACAGAGTTTGACACAGAAAGACATTACTTTGGAAGAGCACAGAAAACTGGAGGGATGTGAAGAGTGAGGGAAGAGTACAGCTGATTTGTGCTAATCCAGTAATTCAAATTCTAGACTCAAAATAGTCAGCAAGGCAAAGTTAATAAAACATTAAAGGAGGCCCAACAACCTGAATATAAATACATGGTATTGATTCTGTGTTTGATCACAAATTTTCCCCTAAATATATTTAATTGAACTAAAACAGGCATGGGAATGATCCATTCCCGGTTAGAAAACAGAATCACTTTGAGGTACATGACTGAGTGGTGCTGCTCCTCATGCTCTGTGAGTTGTCTCCTGCCTCAGTACTTGACAGGCTGGAGTTCGCAGACCCAGAGTTGTCCTGAGAGGAGAGAAAATACATCATGCAAAGCTGTGTGCTGGAAGTACCAGAGCTTAAAGGTGCTCAGGGTTGTGATGGCCCCTGGCTGTGGAGCTGGGCCCACTGGAGAGGGCCTGGATGTTCAGCCGGTAAAGCCTTCAGAGCATAGAACAACTGTACTGTGGCTGCCTTCTGTGTGGATGACACCACAACAGAGCCCCTGTTTTTCCCTTTTTTAATGGTTATGGCAGGTGCCTGCTCCGTTCAGGAAGAGAGCTTCATTGCAGCTGTTAAGTCTGGGAGAATTTGATATATTCTATGGGTATACAGATACATCCACACGAAGCTTAGTCTAGATTGAAATTAACATGAGGGTCCTGGAGTCTATATTTCAGTTTTTAATATTTTACATTTTAATAAATTTGACATATTTAGTGCACATAAAGTGCAGAATTACTTCTCAAAAATTACCTTTTCATTGTTAGCCAGAAATTTATACTGGGCTGTGCAATTTAACAAGGAAGTTCTCTTAGCTACATATCATTACAATCCTAGGAAATTAGCTTCTTTGTGATTTCCAAAGGCCAGGGTAAGTATAGTGTAATAGGACTTTTTTAAAAGCAAGTCTTATTTTATTTTTAAAATTCTGGTGTGTAATGGGTTTTCTAATTTAGAAAGCATATAATACAAGTTCATTTTGTGTTAAGAATCTTTAGAAGTAGTTCATTATTTCTAAACATTTTTTATTGCTGAATATGTTGTTGCCAAAACTGCTGTCAGTGACAGTATAGCTTACAGCTGAGATGTGAAACTGCAAAGGAATAGTGGTGGAAAAGCTAGAAATAAAATCATTTCCTATTCAGCTTTCCTTTTAAATGGAGGAAAGGTGTTACACATTTGTAAAGATTATATTGTTGCTTTTCAGACATGATTCAAAGATAGGTATTGAAAGAGAGAAAGCATAAAACATCATTGTGTCATTAGGAATTCTAGTTCCATTCAAATAGAAAATGTTCTATTTCTGATCCTTAAAGAAAGCCTTCAGGTCATGAACAGCATTTCCATTTGTGGAGAAAAATGTCAGAATCGTTTTCTGAAAGTCTGTATAAAATGAATGTTCCTTTTGAACCCTTTATTCATTCAGTTTCTGGGCACATTAAAAAAAAATCATTGAAGAATTAATAGAAGTTACGTGTAGAATTACATAAAAGCTCCTCAGTGAAATGCCAATGTTTTGTACAGTATTCACAGCTTAGTTTTGGAGTGAAATAACTGTTGATTTCAGTAGGCCTGAACTTGTTAGTTAAATATACCGCAAGGAGGACCTATTTTCCTTTCATTTTCTCCAGGGTGGATGAAGAGTGAATTCACAGACTTGGTGGCATTACTGTGCATAGGCCTGGGAAGAGGATGGGGGCAAAGTGTCTGCTGTCATATGTGAGGGGTAGTTTTTTAGGAGAAAACGATCTCAGTTTCTAGATTGGAGTGACATAAGAATATTTCTGCTAAGTGTTCTGAGCACTTGAACTGCTAAAACTTTACCTATGTGAGGTTATTTTCTTTATGCACGCACATCCTGTGAACATAAAATTGAAAAGCTTTTTGCATCTATTGCTGTATTTACAGTTTGTGATCTGAGAATGTTGCACCTTTGCAATGCGGGAAAAGGGACCATGTTGATGAGTGACAAAGATGCAACAATGACATCATTGCTGTGCTGCATCACAGCACATTTGTCTTTTTAGTTCTCTTTGTCATTTATAAAATTTACTGGCATCTCTTGATTTTTGTAGCTGGCTGATTAGGTTATGGGCTAACTCTGGTAGGAACACAGATGCTCCGAGCTGTGTCACTTCTGGACACAAACTGGTGGATCACTGTGACACTGAGCTCATGTCAGGAGCAGCAGCACAGGGATCTGTGGAAATGACAGCCATTACTCCTGAACTGGGTTTTTTATTTTTTTATTTATTTTTATTTTTAAAATTTTTTTATTACAGTCTTTATGCTGGTTCTTATGGCCTAAAGAGAAACCTGAATATTTGATTTTTCCCCATGAAGCCAGGAAACTGGGAGATGATTTTTTTGTATTAAAGTAACATGATTGATACTTTCCTTGAAGAACTCCAGTTAAATATCTTAAGTGTTCTGCTAAATGCTGCAAGAAAACACTTCTGTATTTGTTAACTGTTAGAGTAAGTTTTGAAGAAAAAGTTTTAGGTGTTTGGTAGTATTTCCATATTTCTTTGCTAAGCTGCATATATTCACTTACTGATAGAAATTCTCTGTTTTCTGTGGTTGCGAAGTTTGCCACAAGTAGCCTGGCATCTTTCCTGTAAAGGACAGGAACACAGTCCCATTCTCAATAGTGGCATTTGGCTGTTTCCTTTCCCCTTGCAGTAGATGCTGTATGCAGCTGTAATGCAGCTGTTCTGAGTGCAGTGGGAGCACAGAGGCAACCTGCTTCAGTGCACAGCCCACATCTGTCCTTGGGAAAATTCAAAGTGACAGGAAGCATGCTGAGGCCATATGTCCGCAAAGTAGAGTTCAGAGCAGGCTGAACTGTAAGCACAGGTTTAATTTCTAGCACAGTTTTTGAGGCAGTTGTGTCTGGATCGTTAAGAACAAAAGTTTCCTTCTCTGAATTGTCATTATGTGTCAGCATTTGCTTGAGAACTTGGACCAAACTTGGAAATACCTCTCCCAGAAGCTCATGTGTATCTCTCACACAACTGTCAGGACTTACTGCATTTCCTTCATTTTTGTGTGTGTTACCTGTTTTATATGTTAAAGAATCCAGAACTGGTAAGTGTTGCCTTTGTTGAGCCTTTGCAGCTGTGATCTGTACTGAAGGGACATTTCCTCTGTGAGTAGTCTGGTATCTCCAATATCACTCCTGTGAGACCTGGCATGTGGACAGTGCATTGTCTGTAAAGCACTTCATCAGGTCTGAATTCCTTTTGAGTTTTGGAGCCCTGTTGAATGAACTGTTTGAATGTATTTGACTAAACCATAGCTTGATGTGGGAAAGATGACAGCTATTTGATGTGATTCTTAATCAAGAAAACAGAATGTTCCTTTTCTATTTATCTAACTAAAGGAGTAGTATGAATCAAATAGAGAAGTTTTTCTTGATCCTTGGTTGACCTGCATCAGGCAGAGATTAACTTCACAGGATCACAGAATAGTTGAGGTTGAATGAGACCACTGAAGGCCATTCAGTACAACCCCCTGCACAAAGAAGGGTCACCTAAAGCATGAAGCAGGTTGCCCAGGGGTGTGTCCAGTCAAGTTTTGAACAACATCTCCAAGGATGAAGACTCCATAACACTTCTGGGCAACCTGTTCCAGTGTTTGAACATCCTCAGTAAAAAGGTATTTTCTTGTGTTCATACGGAGTTTCATGTGCTTTAATTTGAAAATATGTTATCAATCAGTTTTTCGTGTAAATTTTCCATGTTTTTGGAAAGTGATGCTGAAATTTGAAGTGTTGTGACTTTTAATGTTGATGGACCTTTACTTCCTCTCCGCATTTTCTTTCAGTATCTCTGCCCTAGCAGCTTACCTGCTAGAATGTCCTTTCCAGCTTAAATTTCTCCCATATGTTCTTTGGTTTATGCTCCAAGCTGCATGGATGATAATATCACATTTGATTGCTCTTCTCTGCATCTATGCAATTTGACCAGCAGTGCTAGTGGGGGCCTTCTGAACTAAGGCACAGAAAAGCTGTATATTCCTGCCTTGCTGGGACTTGGCTTTGGGAATGTCAGAGGTACCAAATATTGCTGTGTTCTGCCTCAGAGTCCCACAGTGAAGTTAACTGGGGTAACTCTAATGCTGTTGGAGCTGCTGGGTGCTGGGACTGACCCCCCCCC
>VWZF01000181.1:2722703-2857680 GCA_013396755.1 Sclerurus mexicanus | reverse complement strand
GATAATTCTCTACAGATTTTCATGAAAGAAACAGTTAATAATTTATCACCAGGCCTAGTCTTTATGGCTATTTATGATTCTTCCGCTTATGAAAGTAGGAACGTGTGGGGCCTCAGGAAGTAGCAGAACTCTGGGAATATTTTGAGAGATGCTACTGTAGTGAGTGTGAGAGCCTTAAATGTAGGGTCATTTATAGAATGATTTATATCAAGTCTTGGTCTTTAACAGTAATTATAATCTTCATTGAGTTCAGATTCGAATTAGCAGTGACCTCAGATCCAAACTATTTTCCAGTGATGGGACAGATCCAGGGTAGGTTTTGAGAAAATTCGCAAGAGCACACCACAGCTAACATAATTTTAAAAGTATGTGATACGAGCTTCTGCTTGCTACTGTTGTCATTAAGGCAATGAATGGTTGGGTGAAAGTACATTTATATGGATCACCTGGCTGTTTTCATTCTAGTCAGCATTCAGGCTATGTAAGCTCTAATGCTTGGCCCATCTCTTCTGTGTAAAGATAATTTTAATCAATAAGGCAACCTTTACCTTATGTTGATTAATCTTCTTGTGCTTTTTCTTTTTTGACTCCCCTGACTGTATCAGTTGCCTTAATAAAAGGTTTATTTCTCCTGAATTTCTACAATTTCTCTGGAAAAATTTCTAGTGACCTATGATGGACTGAGAACATGACTAAGAACATTAAAGAGAAATAAGAATGTATAATTAGGGAAGAATAATAAGGAAGACATCTTTGAATACAACCTTCTTTACTAGTCTTTAGAACTCTATTCTAATACAAGTGCTCAAGGACATAATTGGCAATATATTTAACAGCAAGTAAAGTCTCTTCACAGGTTGGCTTTATCTGAGATTCAGGGAGAAGAAAACCATATCTACCGGTGTCTCGGAGCTCAAAAGTGAAAGAGTACTTGATGCCTTGATCATAAGCCCAGTCGTCAGAGCCCCCTGCAGCAGGGTCTGTTGGTAAAGAAATGAAATAAAGTTTAACTGGGAAAGAGGTGCATTGAAATGTGAAATCCTTTAGAGTCAAGTCACGTAACCAGAAATGCAGAAAGGACAGATAAAAAGAAATATTTGGTGAATTGATTGATTTATCCTGCTCATGTGATTATAGGCCATTTATGAGCTTTGTTTCAGCTGATGTTTGCAAGCAAATGTAAACAAGATAAACCGTTCCCTCCTTGTCACTGTTGTGAGGAGACCACAAGAGAAACATTTGAGGAACAGCAGAATGGTGTGGTTGCATGGGGGTGTTTAGGAAGGTTTGCTATCAGAAGCAAATACCCTCTCACTGAGGGCTTCCTGAGGTTCATAAAGATGGGAAAGAACTGCAGATCTGGGATATCAGCTCCATCTTTTTCTGCTGGACAAATAGTACCCTCGCTTTCCAATAATTTGGTACAATAGACAAGTCTCTTTTGCTAAGGAAAGAGCCTTCAGAATTGCCAAGCATCACCAAAACATTTCTAAAGAAAGAAATCCATAAACCTTCCAAAAATTGTAAGAAACTGTGTTTTAAATGCTTGTGGTGGGATGGGGTTTTTTTGGTGTTGTTTGTTTGTTAGGTTTTTTTTTTGTTGTTATTTAACTGTTTGAAAAAGGAGAAATAAGGAAGAGAGATTAGTTTCCATATTTAAGTAAATTAAGAGATCTTTAATATCTCCTATAGTTAAGTTTTATAAACCTAGCTTTGGTAACCTCAGCTTGGCTTTTGGCACCGCAAAGTCCATATCCACTGCTGAATTCCCAAGAAGGATACAAGGATGGAATCGTAATTACTAAGTTTCGCAGCATGTAATGTAAAATGAAAGAAGTCTGTGTTGCTGGAGTGGTTGAAGGATTCACATCACACAGTGGAATCAAAGGATTCATCTTTTCACTTTGACTTAGAGATACTGGAAATGCGGAAAATCTCAGGTCAAGGTTCTTATGTTTAAATCTAAGCTGTGTATGATTTAGGAATTCATGCTATGCACATAAATTCCTAAACATTTTGCCACATCACTTTACTTTCCAGGGGCTCGCACACTTCCTGGGATGCCTAAGAAATGCATTATCCCATAATTTAGAAATGACAGATCCCATATATACCTCTCAGTATATGCATGTGAAGCTAGAAGGGGACTGTTTAGAAAGGGGAACTAAGATCACAAGAAAACTGCATTTTATAGCCTTAGTAGCACTTAATATAGATTGTTAGTGGATTTAGACCAGTACTTACAGATTGTTTCAGCTCCTGGGCCATATGTGTATTTAGTATTGTACAAACTGGCCAGCTTTTTGGATGCAGCACTAGCAATGGAATTCTGTAGGAAAAGAAGAATGATAAATGAAGATTTTCAGAAGCTTTCTGAGGAAATACATTGTTCAATGAACTGAAAAGCCATGCTGGAGAAGTTCTTATTTGGAAACTGCTGTTCACCTCTCAGTATGACTAGGTGTCAGTAGCTGACAAGGCACAGCTTGTCGTGTTGTTGTGGAAAGAGCTTATCACTAAAGAACTCCAAGCTTTAATGGAGTGTGGCCCAGGCTGTGTGTTGCTCTAGTGCTGTGTAGCCTCCTGTGCAGTCCAGTGGGGTTTGCACAGGCAAGGGGACAATAGGGAACAGCATTTTCTAGACTTAGAAGAGACTTGTACAAAGTTAAAACTAAATAAGTCTTATTTAGAGATAAGAGAATCTTAGAGAATAGTCATAACTTGGTACAGTAAATTGTGAACATACAATAGCCTTTCTTTTCCTTCTATTCATGCAGCTATAAATTCAGAGTACAGTTGGCTCAGTCAGAAGAGTTCAACACTGATACAAGTGGAAGCAGATTAAAGTCTTATAAATATTAACAGCCAGAAAAGGCATAAATTACCCTGGAACCATATGTAGTCTCATTAATTTAAATTCATTTCCTGTGCACAGAGGGACTCATTCAACTCCCACTGATTTCAGTGAGGATCGGATCAGGCCCATCAATAGTACTATGAAACTTTGTATGTTTGCATTAAGAAAATTACAGACTTTTCTTTGGAATGTGTGGCTTTTCCAATTCTTCATTATACAGCATGTTGGTAATAAAACATTACTAACAGATGATAAATGTGAATGATTTTTGAAAGCAGATGTTCAGTATGAGAATAAGCAATGGGTTGCCATATCTTTCTTTACAGCTTACAGCTGAATGGCTTATTATTCCAGGAATTTCCTGAAGCCCTTTCCTTCTCTGTAGGTTATACTCTGGCTTACTTCCCAGTGGAAGATGTATTGTAAAATATTCTCTGTCCATCCTTATGCTTCGAGTGTTCCTGTGAATTACTCAAAAAGGCATATTGGACGAAGTGTTTAGAAAATCTGAGTTAACTGAGAGAACTTTCTCAGCTTCTGCAAAACAGATTCACATGTTTTTGCAGAATTGCAAGTGTTTCCCCATTCCCAAATGTTTGGTTTTGAAAATTCTGGAATTATGGGAATTTGCTGTAGGAATTTGTGGTCATTTAACACATTAAGTATATTTAAACAAGGCAGAACAAAGTGTACTTGAAGCTTGTCCTTCCACCTATAACACTGGCTGTACCTGAATGGGGGTTTGGTTTCTGACCTCTCAATTGCACAAACAGAAAGAAGAATGTTTGTGCTCTGCATTTCACAATCTTGGATTCAGAGCAATTGGAGTAATTGAACCCTCTCCAGTGGGGCTTTTTATTGTTTTTTGGGTTTGGTTGTTTTTTTTTTTAATAAATCCCTCCACAAGCTGATTTTTCTAAAATCCATAATAATTTTTAACACAGGTTGAAGGAATTGTAGAAGTTGGAGACTCTTATCTGATAGTGATACCATGTTTTCTTCAGCCATCTGTTGCTTATAATATACATATTTAATCAGCACCTGAGATTGAGTCAAATCTTCTCTCAAGAGCAAATTTTTAAAAGTAAACTGATTCTTCCTCTTTTCAAATATATGGAAAGTGAAAATAAAATTTCGAAAGACAGTCTGATACTACCTACAGACCTGCTGGTGATTAGTATTTGTTCTTTTTTGTAGTAAACTGCATGGTAGGGAAATAGAACAGTAGAGCTGTTCTTTGGGGCTGTTTCACCCAGGGCATTGCTTTCCCTCAGCAGCCAAATGGCAGCCTTAAATCATATCAGAACAGAAACCAGAAAAAGTATGTCAGGAAATCCTTTTACCTGAGGGTAAAGGATTTTTATTACTGGCAAGGAAGTTGTAAAAAGCTGAGATTTCCAACTGTTAAGAGCCTGGAATCCAAATAAACAACTTTCTCAAGCTCTTCAGGTTGGAGATGGAGATAGTATTTTAAATTACCCTCTCTAAATGGAAAACATGACTGAACATTTATGACTTCATGATGAAATGAAGCTTTATCAAGTTTTAATACATATTTTTTTTCTTTAAGTGACTTTCTTCCATTAACTTTGCTAATAGATTTACATTACAAAACCTAGAGGCAGAAAAATAAATTTCAACTTTATAAGAAGAATGCCAAGTAATAATAATAATAATTACTATTATTAATTATTCAACGGCAGGAATAAAAAATATTAAGTAAATACTTGTGAGTTTAAATGCAAAATATGAGGAAAATGTGTTTGGTTTCTTTCAAAATAGCTCAATTACTCAAAGCAATCCATAAAAATGAAATAGCATGGAGATTTATGCAGAGGTATATAAATAAAGCCCAACATTTTCCAAAAGATTGAAAAGTGGTTTGGGTTTTCAAGCATGTAAATTATTTAGAATACAGGTGCAAGGAGAAACATTGTTTTCTTTTTTTTACCTTTGAGGATATTCTGCTGCTCAGTGATTTTCTGCATCTCTTGGCGCAATGGGCTTAACTGAATTGTTGTGGTTTGTTTGGCGTTTTATACCATTAAGAATCCCTCTGTTGCAAGGAACATTTTGCTGAGAATTATAGTAGCAAAGAAACAAGTGGCGCCCTGAAGTCCAAGAAATAATTCAAGGGTAATACCTTGTAACTGGGAGCAGAAATGGCTTTTCAGCTTCTGACTCACAGCTGAGCTCACAGAGCTGGTCATTTCAGCAGAAGGCGTTATTGCTCATCACCCATCTGTGTTTACACAGCAATTACTAATATTTTGTTTGATCTTGTGTACAGAGTGCGTGGGCCAGTGAGACAGCAGAGTTGTGCTCTCAGTTGCCATTATCTTACATAATTAACAACCTTTAAACCTATTTTTTCAGTTATTAGGTTTTAATGAAAGGTATGGTACTGGCCTCTCTTTCTCACCACATCTGGAGTTTTGAACTAACAAGATAAATTATCAGGCTAAGCATCTTCTGTGTGTTAATAGGTAAATTTTATGGGGCCATTTCCCTCATTTTATTCTTGAATCATCAGGCTTGATTTGCCAGCAAACTGTGGCCATTTAGAAACACTCCAGGGATGTTGATTATGCAGCTGCTGTGCGTGGACAACTCCTCTGCCCTCCCAATCTGACTCCGGTCTGGAGAAGCCCTTTCATTTCTACACTGTGCCTCTTGCTCTCTTCCCTCACTGGATTGCAAACTGATTTTCCTGAGGTCCAAAACTGGATTTCACTTCACTTTAGTCTTGTGGGTTTTTTTACGTGTTGAGTAAAGTGACCCTCAACTTCCTTTG
Organism: Sclerurus mexicanus; assembly: GCA_013396755.1. Classification (NCBI taxonomy): domain Eukaryota; kingdom Metazoa; phylum Chordata; class Aves; order Passeriformes; family Furnariidae; genus Sclerurus; species Sclerurus mexicanus. The sequence continues at coordinate 2,852,029 of VWZF01000181.1, read as the reverse complement.
TAGTGCAAGTCTGAAAATGTGGTATTTGCAAAATGAGCTTTAGCCAAGTGAATCTAAACTTCTGAGGCTTCTTGTTTTGCCAATAAAAACAGGCTCCCCCCTCAAGAGTCCATGATGATGTATAATTTAGTTCACTATTCTGTTGTTGCTCATGGTTAAGCATATGCTCCAAGAGCCCAGGGAATCCAGCCAGTGAGGACTTCAGTAGATTATTCTTTTTCTTTCCAAGCCTGTTTCTCTGTGACTGTCTCTCAGAGTGTTTAAGAAATCAGTCCCTGGTCAGAGGGTTTCCAGTGTGACCGAGTCAAGGTGTATGTCCCTGAAACCTTTGAAGACTCTTGTCTGTCAGCCAGATTTACAAATGAACTTCATGTGCAAAAGGCAGCTACTAAAATCATCCTCTTCACAATTGTAAGACTGCCAGTACAGAACAGTTCTGTTGTGGCAAACTCAATGGAGGAGCTGTGATGCCCATTTCGAACATTGCTTTGCTGCCCACTTTCCTGTTGGTTATGCTTCCCAGCTGACTTTAACAATATTTACATGTAACAATCACAGTAATACAAGCTGTTCAATAGCACAGATACAACAGCAGCAGAGGTTACAGCTCCTCACTGACATGACTGAGTCTCTCAGAGAGCAGGATTTTTGCTGTTCAAAAGTTCTTACTCACAGACCTTCATATCTTAAACATATGCATGACTTCCCAACCAGGCATTTGGTTAAATAGACTGATACTTGCAACATCATGCAATATATTTGAAATTCACTCTTGCAGGCTGCACAGACTGAGCATATCTCCACTTTGTAATACATCCTATTTTAAGCACTCAAAAGGAAATTAGATGCTAGACTAACAAGGAAGGTGAATTTTGGTGAGTTGAAACAACAACCAGTGGGGCCAGTATACGTTCAGGTAATACAAACTGAAATTACCTTGGGTTGTAAACAAATGTAATATTCTGCAGTCTGTCAAATCTGACAGTGAGTATGAGCTGGCTGCAGACATGTGTTTGGTGCTGCTTTTGTTAAAGTGAGAGATGGAATTGAGCCTGAAAAGGAAGGAAGGGCACGATGCACATTCCTCTTCTCTCTCAAACCACAGTTCAGAGCCAATTCAAATACAAACATGGGTTGATAAAACTAGATTTGTCTGTAAAGGAGGAAAGCATAGGCCGACCTAATGGGAAGCTAAGGCCAAAATATGAACGATTAAAAAATATGGGCTGAATTGTTTATGAAAAGTGTGATTAAATGCAGAGCTCTTTATTGCCAGAAGACAAGAATGTTAATAGTAAAATAAAGATGAAAATAATCTTTTTGGGGTGGGGAGAGATACTGCTCTTGCCAAGCTTGTTTTTTAATTGTGAAAAGCTAATGCTTCTGTCCTCTGTAGGAGAGGGATTCAAGTGTTCAGGGAAATACTCCAGGGTATAGTAAAAAATGAGCCAAGAGGATTGTGAAGCAGACAAAATGTGATTCACCAAAAGGAGGACATATTTCTTTCAGGCTGTCATCACAAGAATGTTGTGTAACTTCTGAGAAATTCCTGACCTAGATTTTCCTGTCTTGGGTGTTTTTATTTTTGTTATTCAAGTATTGTTTGGATAACAGTGAAAGTTTTGTGAAACACCAGCAATGGGGGGAACAAAAAAACAACCCCCAATAAAGGGAGAAAAGTTTTGAGAAAATCCTTGCAAGCTGTGGGGTTGAGAACCTCAGAGATCCTCTTTCATCTAAGGGGAAGAGTGGGAAATTGTGGGAAAAAAGGGACATTTTAAACCCCAAGGATGGGTGTGGTTTGAGGGGTAGTTCTAACACCCAGCTCTGATAAGTTACATGAATTTTGAGGTGCTCTGATTTGCTGAAGCAAAGCAGTGGAGCACAAAGGGGCTCTCAGGGTGCCCTCTTCTACCTGAGGAACCAAACAAGTTTTAAGCCTTCTGGTGATTTCTTGAGGACGTGAGCAGAGAAAGTCTTTTGAGCCGCAAGGACATGCTGTTCAGTACACAAACAGGAAAGAAAGGCACAGGCATTCTCTTCTGCACACTGAGTGTCTTCAAACTCAAATTACTCAATTTTTGTGCCCTTCTATATCTCAAACACTGGAATGCAACATAAGCCCCATGGTATTATGCTACCTTTAATTAAATAGAATGGAATAAAATGTTGTTAATGATAACCAGACATGCGAGGTTTTGTTTAAACACATGTCCAGTTCCTCACTGAAAGAGATAAGAAATTGCAGCGATATTTCCTTTAATTTATTAGATCTGTCAGAGTAAAAATAACATCTGAGATAAGATAATAGCACTATAAATTTTGCTTCTTCATTTACAAAATGATTTATGACTATTTGCCCAAACTATATTTATTAAAAGTTAAGATTCTCATTCTTCAGCATTTCTCTAAATTCTAAATCTAAACAGAACTTTTAGACATGAAACACAGCAACTGACATATAAAATAATACCTCTTTTTGTAGCTGTGTCATCTCAAGCAAGTACAATTCTTGACTGCAAATTTTAAATTTTCTATAGTCACAGCTTAAATGAGTGTGTCTTAGTTGTTTGAGCTAACCTGAAAAGCTACACTTTTGAACCTGACCCAGAGCCTTTGGAAGTCAGTTTTTCTATTTAATTCACTGATGTTGTAGTGCATAAGGCCCTTTCTGTTTAATTATCCCAGCTATAGGCCACGTTGATTGGGTGATACTCTGATCTCATTCTCCAAAAGGACTTTTGGCAAGAAATCTTCCCTTGTTAAAATCAGATACTGCACAAGTTAAACACCTCTAGGATCCTGCTGTCTTTCTGTTGGGATCACCAGTAGAGGAAATAATTTCCCTTAATTAAGATGTGAAAAACACTCACAAGGTCACCTTGTCATGGTGGTGAGATTTGTAGTTGCTTTGTAGTGGAAAATAGTGGAACTCCCTCTGGGATCAGTGTGACCAATTTAAAATGTAGGATAAAGTGATGTTGGAAAGACTAATATACAAAGTGAAATCAAATGGTTGAAGAGGAATATATGGCCTGCATTAATAACAGAATTGTCTTCTATGGAAGGAAAGGGGAGTTTTAAAGATGAAAATTGTAGAACTTCAGTATGGGTGATTCATCAAATTTCACTGTGTATTAGACTAAAACATTGACAATCTAAGATTTTAATGAAAAAGTTTTAAAACCAGCAAAACACACAGGTTCTTTCTTATCGGTAAGGATTGTTTTCGTAATGAGCTGTCAGTGTAAACTTTTTCCATTTAATACTGTGAGAAACACACTGTACTTTTAGTTATGTTTCATCACATTTGCTCTTGATTCAAAAAATGGGGGCAGAATGTCATGCAAATTTTTAACAAATGGGAACTTTGTGATCTTGACAACAAAGCAGCTTCAAGGGCTTAGTGCTGTTTTATTACTTTAGACTGAACTGCAATGTGTGAAATACAAAGCTTTTATAAAAACTGATGACAAGAAATTACTATAGTTCCCTGGAATAATTCCAGTTAGAAAATTCCTGGAATATAAATTAAGAAAACAAAATCTTCATCTTCTTTTTGAGGCTGTAAAAAAACCAACAAGAAGCTTCACTCTTGGCCCCAGTTTGTATTTGTGCTTCAGAATCAAGACATCTATTTGGGAGCACTCATAAATCTGTCAAACCTGCACAGCAAAGCAACACAGAGTGTTGTTGCCTTGGACTTTTGGCACCATCCTGGAAAGAGGGAGAATCAAAATGTGTTTGTTTTGTCTTGCTGTGTTGTTTTCCCTGACAACAGCTTCTAATTGCTAATATGCCAAAGAACTGAAGTAATTTTATTGTTCATGATTGTTTATTCTTGGCCTATAAAATGTTTACAGCTTTTACACACAGTTAATAGTTCTAAACCCTCTATTTGTTTTTAAGCATAAAAAATATGTATATACCAGACTTGATGTTACTTAAATGGCATTAGAGTGTGGCCTTTCTCTAGGATCAATAAAGAGGCATTGCCCTTTAAAACGCCACATTCATCCTTTCCTCTCCCAAATAAAATGTGTGTTTGAATCCAGGTCTGTTGAAAGAGGCCTCAGAACAGAAACTTCTAACCTGTTTTGTATCTGTTTTCAGTTATACTTTTGTCAAGAACTGCCTCATTGTCCTGAACGTGCACCAATAGGAGTTTCACTGCTTTACTTCAGCAAGAACTATGGTTCAGTAGGAAGATAGAGATCCTTGCCTGCTGTTGGTGATACCAGTTGAACCATTTTGTAGTTATTATGGTCTGTCAAGGTGTTATCTTGGCTCACAGGGCATAATATTTCTATGTCATACACTAAAGCTACATACACAGCAACCCCTGGAGCCAGGAAGAAGCAGAGCTCCACAGCAGAGTGGATTTCTGTATAGTATGACTGGAAGACAAAACTGACTCCGTGGCAAATACATTGTCTAGGTGGAAATTAAATAAGGCTCTTAAGTTTATCGTGTGCCATCATGGTTTCCCTTGTTCTTGCTAAGACTGAAATACTTTCAAAATCTGGCAGTAGAGATTCTTTCCAGATGTCAAAGAAACTGCTTGAAGTTAAATGGACCTCAAATAGCAAGTGATGCTTTTCACTTACTCTTTTCATTAAGTCAAAATGATAAAGAGACTTACCAGTTCCTGGTAATCTGATGGCAATGTGTAAGTGTATGAATAAGGAAACAGTAGCAGCTGGGAATAGGAGTGAATTGTCAAGTATGCCTTGATTGTAGAAAGATGTTCACGAATAAAATCAGCCAAAGCCTTGGTCTCCTTTTCAGACTCAGGTGCAGAGCCGCAGTAAGTGGCAGAACAGGGGTTTTTTGAGGCCCCGGTAGCTGAGAAGAAAGATGAATTTAATGAGTATTTAATGAAAAACTTGCTTGTTAAGAGAGTCATGTTACACCACTTTTGTAGATAAGCCTTGGAAATCCAGCTGACACACGTGTCACATCAGAGGAAGGAATATTTCATGGCATATGGGGAATATGTCATAGCATTGAATAATATGCCCTGTATAGTGTGCATAGTTGGAAGAGCCTGATTATTGATGTAAGGCCCTGTATTATGTATTATTTTTTTAACCCAAAACTGCTCCAAAAATTGAACTCAAGCTACTCCACAATGCTACACTGATGGCCTTCACTCAAGTTGAGCTGAACCAAACATCAGGTAGGGGAAACCTGCAATTAAGTGTATGGGCTGTTGCACGTCTGTGTGATCTCTCAGCTCTTGTTAGGAGGTACTTACTGCACCAGCCAGCGTTAAAATTCCTGTTGGGATCTGTACCATAGCAACTGCTATTGGCATTTTTAGAGCGTGTCTTTCTCCACATGCGGTCCTGAAATAGAGTAATAGATGAAAACTAAGAGTAAGTTCTAACAGTTGATTTTCTTACAACACTGAGAAAAAAAAAAGAACATACTTACCTTTGTCCAAGTGTAAACGTAGCCATCAATGTTAACAACAGGCAAAACATAGAAGTCCAAGTTGTCAAGAAGCGTGGTCATGACAGTATCTTTTCCATAGGTCTCAACAGCCTACTTGGAGAAAAGTAGGGAAAGCTGATGATGCCTTCATAAATCTGTATCTCCTGTTTATATATAAAGGCCTGGGTCTGGATCAGGAATTAATGAATGTAGGCAAAGTCATCCAGGTCATTTCAGCACGTGAGATGGCATGTCTGTTTTGCTACATGTATTTAGAGGATTTACACCAACTCAAACCACACTGCTGTTAGAAAGTCATCTCATACTCATAGATAAATTATATGGTGAAGCAATTTTGATTTTGAACAGGATAATAAATCGCTGCAAAGACATTTCCATCTACTAACTTTTTGATTACAGGCAGAGCAAATTTCCTGTCTATATGTTATCCCTACAACCTGTACACTTAAAGGTGTGAGTTGAATCTATGTGGAAAGGAAAATTCATGATTCCCATTTTTTATGTCTGTTGTGCAGAGAAATTTCATTAACAATCAAAATTATAGAGAATATTTCCAAGTAACATCCTAACACATTTCCAGTCATAATACTGTGGATGCATGTGTTCATAGGGAGGCAGATTTTCCCCTGCATTTTTCCAGATGCATACATTGAATAACAAACACAAAAACTCTTGCCATAAAACATGCATATCCTGATTGTTCATGGTCTGGCACTTTGTATGCTTGTTCACAGATTTGTTCGGGCTGCATATAATGGTCATGGATACTTGCTCTAAGTGTGTTGCACCCCTGTTCATTTACACAGATATGAAGGACAACACAGGGAGCAATGCAATGGAGAAAGGCATTTTTTTGTCCTGTAAATAGCAAGGGGGAGGGTGGGATGTGGACTCTAGAAAAGCAGTTTCAGATCACTTGAAGTGGCTTTTCCTGTGTTTTGTTTTATCCTGAATTTTTGTTTAGTTGTTTAGGGGGGTGATGTGGTTTCTGAGATGCATATAACAATCCACCTTGCTCATATTTTTCTCTGTTTATTTTTTACCATTATGTCTAGAAACAATCCCAAGAGAACTGCTCATGATGCTCAGCGCTTTTAAAGCCCTTCTGCCTATCCACACTTGGACCCACTGAGCAGAGCCGCTGCTGGTGTCAGGTACACCCATGAATTAAGTGCCCAGACAGTGAAAATGACAGCTGCAGTGACGTGAATTGCTGAGAGAGAAATGGTAGCACATACTGTCTGCAGCCTTATTAGGCGCTAATGAAATCACATTCCCATTGACTCCACTGAAATGTCACTTTCAATTTCCATTGCTCCCTACACAGAACCGCATGCCTGTCTGATAAGACTGAGGTTACACTTGCCACCAAAGCCTCTGCCAGCGTGGCTCGCTCACATGCTTTGGCTTTCCTTTACTTGGGTTTTAAATTCCAGCTACTGCTTCTGGTTTGGGTTTGTATGTTTGTTTGTTTTAATCTTCAAGCAGAAGTTCATTCAAAATCTGAGATTCAATCAGTAAATTGTTCTGCTAAATAGATTAATCTCCCCCAGCTGAGGAGCAATGTATCTCTTCTCTGTGAAGACAAAATGTGCAGTGTTTGATAACTCTCACCTGCTTTATTTTGGTGGTGAGGAGAAGGAAAAGATAAAGGAGATACAATTATTTAATGCAAGGCCTGAAGTATCCCAGCTTGAAATGAAGCTCATTTTACCGGGGCAGCTCTTTCCTGAATATGGTTTCATATTTTAGAAACCATTCTGTACAACTTGAAGTGGCAGCTCAAAGGGATATATAAGCATTTCCCTCTTCCTGAATGGAGTTTAGGGTGCTTCATCTATAGTCTTTCTCCTCTCATGGGTACATTTCATCAGTGCACTCTGTGCTGATCTGAGGGTAGCTTTCCACCCTCTCTGTTGCCTTACTGATTGAAGCTGCTTGCAAGGAATACAGCACCAGACACTGTAGGAAGTCAGCTGTTCTGAAGTGCATTCAGGTGCCCTCTGATATGCCCTTGAATTTCCTTATTCCTTATGACTGTGTACGTAGTGTTACTAGGCTGGTTTGTTTTCTCTCACCCTTCTCCGGCTGCAGGTGCAAAAAAGAATTTACAAACGTTGTGAGTAACCCCTGTAGTTGTTAGTACCTCTTACACACGTTTCAGGTTGTCTTAAGCTGCTGAAAGATTACAGGTCCAAGCACTAAGATCTGATTTAGTAGTTAGACCTTAACCATCTGAGGTGAGAGAAGGGATGTGCACACAGGTATTTAGAGGTAAAAAGGCAATCTGCAGTGACCTCAGCTCTTGCTGCTCATTTACGATTTTCTTAAACATAGTAGCATTTTTTAGAATATTTTTTCATCATTAAACTTACTGACCTCTTTCACAAACCACTGGCAGAAAGCAGGGCTGATCCACTCTCTTGCGTGGAAACCACAGTCCAGAAAGATGGCCTTCTTATTTGCACCACTTTTTCCCATCTAGGAAAAAAAGCAACAACAAAAAAACTGCAGGTCTTGAACAAAATAAATCGTATGCAGAACAAATCAGTCAGCTTGCTGACTTAAAAAGTCAAACTATATACAAATATAGAATTATTCCTTGTTTAAATGGAAATCTATGAGGTGCTCCCAGCTGTAGCTGACCATGATATTCAAGCTAAAACAATACTCTTAATAATTTCAATTTTATTAATGTATATGAGCTTCCCCCAGATTATTTGATTACTCTGCACTGGTGATTTATTCCCTGTAGTGTCTCTAAAAGTTGATCTTGTCTGTTTGAATGATATATTATTGTAAACGCTTATGAATTTTTGGGCAAGTACTCTTTATCCTTTCACCCTTATTTAAGTAATTGTCTTACTAATTCATAAGAGTTATGAAAAAGAATTGTTTTGGTTTAGGCCCAGCTGACAGAACTCAGCACCATTCAGCAGCTCACTCAGAGAAAACTTGTGTATTGAGATAAGAACAGTTTAGCAACAGAAGCAATAATAATAATGATAGCATATATATTTATTATAATAATAACAACAATAATTACTACTACTACTACTACTAGAAGGACGAAAATAACAAAGACAGAGAAATAAACCCCAAGAAAGGCAAGTGATTAAATGAAAACAATTGCCCAGCCAGTGCCCATGCAGTGGCCCTGACCACCCTTCTCCTTAGTTTATTGCTGAGCATGACACCACATGTTCTGGGTTATCCTTTGGGTCGTTTGGGGTCAGCTGTCCTGGCCGTGTCCCTTCCCAGATCTCGTGCACCCCCAGCCCCCTCACTGGTGGGGCGGTGTGAGAAGCAGAAAAGGCCTTGGCTCTGTGTAATCACTGCACAGTGGTAACTAAGACATCTCTGAACCATCAACACTGTTTCCAAATCAGCACAAATCCAAAACAGCCCCACAAGAAAACTAACTCTACCCCAGTCAAAACCAGCTTAAAATTATATACGATGAAGCTAAAAATAAATATGTTTCCTATTGCTAGAGACTGACATTTCTAGACCTTTTAGAGTAAATGGGTTTACAAACAACAGATGGAGAGAACATAAAGGTAGATGATAATTCAAATAGGTCTCTGGAGTGTGATTGAATTTATATGTCTAAACTTCCAATAATTCATTGTGTGCTTTTTAAAAAAAAAAAAAAACAACAAAAAATCATAGTAGTAGTAAACAAAACATATTAGATTTTCTATAAAACATCAATTACTGTATTAGCATCATTGTTTTTTTAATAGACATAATCTTGCAGAGGTTAATAAGGGAAAAGTCTGGCATGAAGAAACCAAAGCACTTACTTTTAGAAGGTACATTGGCCGTCCTTCATATGTATTCCCAATTACACTGCGAGAGACAAGGTCTGGGTTCTGAGCAGCAATATCAGCAGTCCAAGCAGCTATCTGCATAAAAAGGAGATTAAACTTATTGAATCTCTGTTCCTCAGGTCCAGACTAATTAATTTACAGACTTCAAGCCAGAACAGTCCTTCTGAGCACATAATGTGGCCTAATACTTAACACAGATTTCCAAGGAGCCACTGCAAAGATGTGAAGAGTGACATGGACAAGATTACATGTCAGGAAACATGAACATTGCTGTGAAAAAAGGGGCAAGGAGGGGAGAACTTATGGTGTGAGATGAAGACCTAGAACTGGGGCATTTTGGCAGAGGAGATGGGAGAAGTAGTGAAAAGGAAAGAGGAAGTTAGTAGGGAAGCATTTTAGCCTGATCGCTGGATTTCTGCCAGAGGTTCTTTGCAGCACTGGGAACAGAAGTAGAGGAATTAAGTGTAGAAGGATGGGTTACACAAACTAGCTCCATTGTGAGCAATAAAGGAGAAGAGGATGGATGCATTATCCTACCAATTGATGGAGCAGAAGAGGAAAAGGGAAGAAGGCTGGAAGCACATGAAAACCATTTTGACTACAGAGGCTGAGTTACCAAACTGACAATGAGGTAAACTTGTAGACTTTACCGTGTCCCAGTTGTTGTACTTTTCATAGCTGTGGCCAGCAGCACGAACGTTGCTGTCAAACTGGGCATCCAGTGCGGCTTGCAGGTTGTCAATCAGAACTCTGCAATAAGGCACCATGAACAGTGTAAAGAGAAACATACAGTAATCTAGAAAGAAAGGAAGACATTTTATGGTCTTCCTGGAATTAAGGTTGTGTGGCCTGTGAAGCGAAAGGTGGGCAGGTTGAAAACAAGTTATATTAGGTTCAAGTTTCAGCCTACTTCCTGCCTCAGTCTTGCCACCAGAATGATCAGGGAGCAGTGGGCTCTGCCCGATGAGCACCTGCCTACTTAGTCCCATATTAACAAACCTCCAGGGTGGCAACAGTTTGGTTTAAGAAAAATGGCAATGCCAAGACAGTGTGTCTAGAAAATGAGCCCTGGGCTGATCTCGTGGTACCAGATGCCTCGGCCTCAATAGGAAAAGGGCCCTCTCTTGAACTTTTGGCACTGGAGGAGAGTTAGACTGCAGCAATGTTTCAATTCCATGCAGCAACACAGAGATGTTCAGCTTGATGAAATTCTCTGTCAAACTAAGCTTACAAAGTTCAGATGTGGTTTGACAGCTCTATTGAAGGTGGTGTTATCCAGCCTCTAAGCTACTTTATTGCATGTGAAGTGGGCTACTGAAATAGAATACACAATGGCAAGAAAACCCCAGCATCTTGTCTGGATTGGTTGGATCTCTCCTGTTCCTCTCTCCCTGGAATTGACACAAAGGCACAGCTCATCATTGAGCATACTCTTGAGAATCTTTTGCTTATGTTTCAACCTTGGCCATCAAAAAATGAAGTCCTCTTGTTTATCTAGTGCCTGTCTTAAACCCCTTACAAATCTTACTCATCCAGGATATGTCCTTGATCATTTGTGACTTGGATAGAAGAACAGTAGGCCAGTTTGTGAGGCATCACCAGCCTTCAGAATAAACAGTGCAAATGACTACATTGACATGTCACAGCACTGCAGCTGCACTTCAAAAGAATTGTAACATCTTGGTTGTCACAAGGACAAGCCACTCAAGTTTGTCAGTGATGGCTTCCAGACATTATGGCCCCTGTTGCAATCAAAAGATTTGTGCACAGAACTGAGGGAATTCATTAATATTACAGGAAAACTAACACATTTGGAGTAACTCCTCCTTGGCCAAAGAGGAAATTCCACTGCAATTGGATTTCTGTGCTGTATATGCACCATGGCATTATTGAAAATGGTTTTTTCCAGAATGTTTCTTAGATTCTGTTCCCACAGCAGCATCCAAATTAGATATGATTAACATGAGGCCGGATGGGTTACCTTTGGATTTAGCAGACCATAATATTTATGTTTCTTGATAACTGTGCAGTGTCCAGTGAAGGAGTTTGGTCTAGTAGAAACAACAATGGGACTGAGAGGCAAAAACTCTATGCTCAGCCAAACAAAATAATAAAAATTTGATCAAATAATACTGACTTTCAATGCTTGAATACATGATGTTGACATTAACCTTTACACATCAAAGAAGGCTGATAATGAAGCTGGGCAGAGCCAATTTGCAATGTTCAGGTGGAGCAAAAGGAGAAATGAAGACAGACAACCTCACTCCTCTCCAGCTCAAAGTCAATTTCTTGTCCTCAGTTAATGCTTACATAGTGACTGGAAAATATGAAGTAAAGAACAGGACCAGGCAACTGCTTATTCTCCTTGTTCTTCCATTAGTGCCATTCACTACAATGATTCTGTTCTCAGTGACGTGTAATGTGCCAGTTTGCTCTGTTCCCTCTACTTACCCTGCAGTTGTATTCGGTCAACTCAGGGCTTGTTTACTTCCAAGAAATATACAAATAAAAGCTCTCTCTTTGGAGAGATCCTTGCTGTGTTTCTGGTGTGTAACTTGAGAAAGCCCAGCACTGTCCTGGCAATCTGTTCTACCCTCTCCCTTGACCTTTCACCACGGCAACTGTCTTCTGCTTGCCACCTGTTGGGTTTTTTTGTCCCTCTGTCTATTATTCTGCAATGCAGAGAACTCAGTGGTACTTGGGGCTCACCATTTTCTGGCTCCATTTGCCTGTTTATATCATGCAAACTCATCTGGTGTCTTTTCTAACTCTTTCTAGACCTTTTGCTGCATTTTGTCTTTAGTGGGAAATCCTCCTTGTCCCCTCCATACTGTACTGCAATGAGCTTTCACCTCAGAAATTTCTGGTAGTGCATCTTTGCTTCCCATCTCTTGCCTCTATCAACATTTCAGCTCACCTCCTCAACACAGAGTAGTTACAGTCCATTTGAACTGTCATAGGAAAGCTGAACTCAGGAGAGGCATCCACAGGAGGGAAGAAGTTTGTGACAGGAAAATTGGTTAACCAATATGAAAAGTTCAAACACATTCTGCCCAGTATTTAGTCCTCTTCTATTCAAAATACAGTAGTGAGAACAAACTTACTGATATTCCACTCCACTTTCTTTCAAAAGATCTTCAACCACAGAAGACTTCTCAGCTTCAACTCGGAAATCAACTTGCATTTTTGGCCTTACCAAAGTGACAGAGTCTGGCTGCCAAAAGTCAACCTTGAAAGAAGGCCAATTGAATACGTAAACAAATAAATACATACATGTGGCTGTGATTTTTAGATTGGTGTATGTGTGATGGTGAAATCGACTGTGATTAATATCCTGAATTTCATTCCTGTCCTATTAGACTGATCAGACCTTGCTTCCCAGAAGTATCAACCTAAATTTTAACTGGAAATTGACTAAGAAGACTTTATTAGGCTCTGCATTTTATATGGCAAAATTCTGGGGATCACAGTGACAGTTTCACAAATGTCAAGTATTCTATAGCCTCTGAATGCATATAGACCTGTGAATATTATAACTATATTTACAACTTCTTTCATTCTTTGTATGGCTTTTGTTGGAGGTTTTTGCCTATAAATATTAGACAGAAATGGACTCAGTAGCAGAGGGACACTACCTGGATATTTTACATAAATCAGCTGGCAAAGACTGTTGTCTGTATGACTGCTTTTAAGAGTCAGTTCACTATAGTTGGTATGAGGAACCTGAGCCTTCAAAGATGTTTCTTTCAGAGTGGACAAACAACAGAGCTATTACTACTTCACTTATTTTTGCTGAAGTAAGCATCCACACCTCTGCATTTAGTGCCCTATTAAAGGCCAATGAAAGCAAAACTGATTTGCCAGCCTGACACTGGCACCCTTTCACCTTTTCATCTCATGAGTGTAAAAGAAATTTGGGCTGCTTGTTCATGACTTATGTGTTGTCAAGTGAGGTGATTGTTCCAGAATGCAGGATTACATCAGTCCTGACTGATTACTTTTTATAACAATGGTATTTCATGTATCTTTGCTTAAAAGCAAAAGAAAACAAACAATCCCTTTATACTACACTTAAAAGCAAGCATGGTATATATTAATTTTCTTAATATTGGCAGCCATGGCCAATGGAATATACCATTCCAATAGTATGTTCTTCTTCAGAATACTGTTCCAGCATGCTATACTGATTCTCCACATCTGTACTCCATTATAAATACCATCCTTTCATCCTACAGATAATGGTGTCTTTTTCACCAACAGCTATTTTATAACTTCAAAGACAAAGAGAAATATTGAAAACACATTTGCTGTCTTTATTGTTTTTCATCATGTCACTCTGTCATCATATATCTACATCAAGGTCAGTGAGAAACATGCAGCTTGAAGAGAAAGGAAGCTTTAAAGGAAAGCCAGAAAACAAAAAATGTCTTGAGAGACTAGAGGCCAAAGAAAAATTCAGTTTGTTTGGAGTGTGAATATTTATGTTGTTTACATGAGCAAAATATTTTGCCTGTAATGGTAGAAGTTCTGGAAGTTGAATTTCCATGATTTATCTAATACATTCTTGAAAGCACCCCACATTGAATACAACATTTAAGATTTATTTATTCTATTAATAAATTTTGATAGGCACTTTGGTATTCAAACTGGGTTAACCAGACTTTCTAGGAAGGTATTGGAACGTATTTGTAAAGCTCTAGCTTTATCACCTTGTCCTATTCCTTCTGAAGAAACACTCAGCCGACTTGAACTGAATCAAGATTAGGTCTTTAATTCAGTAACATGATTTTTTAAAAAAAGATATATGTTAATTGAGCAAAAGAAGAAATGTCTCTTTCAAATACAGTATAACTACTTCCCCAAGTTCTTTACCTGCATGATGCTGGCAAGGGAATTGAGGATTTGCACCTGCTCATCATCCTGTGGAATCACACGAAACACCTTCTGCCTGGAAAGGGAGAAAAAGATTGGATTTGAAACAGATAAGTCAATTGAAAGGCAGAAGAAATGCAGAAGAAATCATGCAAATATAAAACTTGATGTCTCTTCTTACCCAGCAAAGGAAAGATCCTGCAGGTGGGCAGAAACGGATGCAGCGCCTATGAGAACCAAGAGCGCCCACATTTTTAAAAAGAAAAAATAAATGGGTTTTCAGATCTTTTATGCTGCTTTTATAACCTGTTTTATGTTGCTTTTTATCAGTTATACACTAGAACAACCCAATGATCAACTGATAGATTATTTCCCTGGCCTTGTTTTATTTGCATACTATTTATAATGTGTGTTTTACTCGACACCTGTGAAAACAGCTGAAAGTCTCATGGGGGCCTGGCTAAACAAGCTTGCTATTTGAGCTGGATAAACTCTTGATATGAGAATGTGAATTTAATTTTCCTTGTTATTTTCTGGTTTGTGCAAATTTTGTTCAATTTTTAAAAATAATTTTGTTGCTGAATTGCAAAGTTTATAGTATTTTTTGTTACTTTATGTAATGGTAGATATCCATCAGATGCTGTTGAAGTTTGTCTGGTCTTAATCACGGTGTCCCTCTTCCTGAATAATAAGGGGCCAACTGTGACAAAGGAATAGGAAACACAGTTGGGATATACCAATTATCTTTTTTTTTTTTTCCCCCCCCACAACAGAAAAGGAAAATGCTGAACTGGTTCTTTGCTCAGTCATTTCACTGAAATTTAAGTCAGATGTCTGCAGAACTGAAAGTGTAGAAATTCTGGTAGCGTAGAGTTGTACATATACTCCACATAATGCAGTCACTGATTCTTCCACATTCTCTAATTTAATCATGTATGGATCAGAGGTAAGTGTCTTACGAGTTAAGCAATACTGTGGGCATTACATGTAGGCTAACAAGATCAGAGGAAATGTAGTCATACAAAAGCATTTTTAGCTTTACCTTTCATGTTTCGCCTACACTGAGAAACAATAGTGTGTTTGCCTCACTGCACTTGCATCTGTTTAGTTTTCATTAATGAGTACTTGGCATTAAATGTAACATTAATTGTCTGTTGATGCTGTGTCCTGATGTGACTGATGTTTTCGACAGGGAGCCTCTAAATGAATCAGTGTATAAATAAATAAAGAATGGAATTTATGAGCTCAGATCTGTCTTCTGTTATGCCTAAGTGACCAGACAAATTAAAGGAGTTCGGACACAGATGATTTCCACATATGTGCTTATGATATAATATGTGAAAATTTATTAGAAAATTAATATATATTAATCTCAGATTAAAAGATGTAGTTACAGTTTCAAGGTGCAGAAATTGGAATTTTCAATGAGCATTTTAAGATTGAATATGGCATCAGACTCTGCACCTAATATTTTATGAGGTCCTCCAGAGTGAGCTCAGTAAAGCAGCCTTAGATATAGAATAGCTAGAAATATACTTTTAAATCAACGTACCAAAAATACAGCAGTTCCTGCTTGACAGTATGACCCAAGATGAATATTTTCCTAAAAGGAGACTTGAAAACCGTATTGAGCCTACTTATAGAAAACTGTCTTTGACAAATCATGGGGTTTTTGAACTTAGTTTGCAATTAATGACCTAATTTATAGCATTGCAGGCTCTTGCCCAGCAATAATCTTCCCTGGAGTCAAGTCTCCTAAGAAGGATGACATCAGGAGCTATTCTGACAGTGCTAAAACAATACTGCAAAGTCTTCAGAAGTTTTAATTTTATGATGATGAGATCTACAGTATCAGATAAAATGGTCTGATCCCATGAAGACAATTGCTAGTGCAATAATCTGGAGATGATCTTGCAATGAATAAAGGATCACAAGAAGTAATCAAACAAATTGCAGATGTCATCATCCCCTGTTGAGAAGCATTTTGGAAATAGAAGATTGCCAGATTTCAGTGCCTGAGTTTACTTTAAAGAAATTATTTGCTTTTCATGCACTTGGAGATGATTTTTTTTTGTTTATGTTTGTTTTTTTCCTTCTGCAATCACTGATGCAGCATCAGCTACTGAGCTGGCAAGCATTACTGAATACTAGAATTTGTAACGGTAGTCTTTGTTGTTTCCATTCTAGACTAGGTCAGAAAAAACCAGTGATCTGGAATCCTACTTAAGTGATTTATTTTGCATCTCAGAATTGATGGTTGTTTGTCAAATTAGCTCATGAACTAGGTCTAAACATTGTCTTGTCTTTCTAACTGTAGAATATAAATGTTTAATACTTGTATGATAAAGGGGCAGCATAAGGATAAATAAAATAACAAATTAAATTTGGTTAAGCCATCTGTTCTTTCTAGCATCTGATTACAAGCCAACAGCACATCAGTTGGCTACGGCTGAGTAAACATTGGCCTTATCACAGAGAGCAGAAGCTTGCATTACCTATATCTTTGAAAAGATTCAGAAGGAAAAATCAATTTTTCTTTAATCAAGAGAGTAACAAAGTCAGCTGAGTCCCAAAAGGAGAATGTGTGGTAATTTCCATCAAGACATGTATTTTGTCTTAAGGTAAGCAAAACTGAAAAACAGTGTTGGCTATTGCAATTTTCTTGCAGTTGTTTGCTTTTTAGATGATTAAAAATACAGCCTCCTATGGTGTTGTCACTCACAAAGAGCATTCCCTGTTAATAATTGGCTATATTCCAGCTGAAATTCATCTTTGTAGTAATTTCTTATTTCAGTTCTTGGAATAGAAATACTCTGGTACTCCACTTTGAAAAGCTTATGAAGGCTAACCACAGAGTGATAAAAGGAAAAAATGCACATCAATGTTAGTATTTCAGAAGCATCCTTTATCCTATGAAGCCTTTCATCCCATTTGTTATCAGAATGTGTCCAAAAGTCTAAGGATAAATAATGTCTGTTTTTCTAGGAGTTTCAGTAGATACCGATTTTCTGAATCAGATAGTTTGTTGATCTACATTTTAAAAAGTCCACTGTTTTTCAGACACAAAATTCTGTCAGTTCTTATAATCCATGATTGACAAATTTATCTTCTTAATAGTTTGATATTTATTATATTCCAAAAGACAAGCAATGCCCAAATCCAAACATGGGCCCCAGAGCAGGCACATGTGTTTGATGTATGGGGCGTCCCTCTTGTGATCATTTATTTGTTAGGGTAATATATGCTTACCTGAGTTTTGAAGAGTAATACTATTGAATATATCCTGAAGACCTTTGAGAGTACTTTGAAGAGGCCAAGATAAGCAGAATCTGCCATCCAGCATATGCTCCAAGCTTTCTTGGTACTTTCTCATAATTTATATATTATTAATATTGCATCTTTTAATTCATCAAAGGCTTTTTCAACTTTAGGGCCCTGGGACATGCTCATATCCTACTGTTTTGGTAGCTATGTGTGGGTATCACCTCTTTTTTATATTTTCTTGTTTCACATTTGCAGATGCTACTTAACATGTGAAGAGGTACTGGATAAGGAGAGAAAAGAATGGAAGTAGTGAGATGTAGGGCATGAAGCAAAAAAAAGAGAGCCCTCATGACTCTGGGATGTGTTTGTACTCCTGCTATTGACTCCCCAGGTGAGAAACAGTAAAACCTGTAACTGTTCTTTTGTAGTGTTGGTGGATTCTTGCCAATGTATCTCCTGTGACATAGATATCATATTTTTACCACTGACCTCTAGTAATCAGGATTAAAGCTGTAGCATTGTACTTTCATTATGATCCATGCCCAATTTGCTTGGGATTTAGAAAATAATTTATTACCCTAGCTGGAAGTTGAATATATCATATACATTCAAATTCTTATTTGTTTGAAAAAAAGTGTGAAATATACTAAAATAGAAGAGAATAAAGCTTTATTTGCAGTTTCAGAAATCCTAGAAGCCAAGAAACAAGAATCTGCTTAGTCCCAAACAGAAAAAAGATATTTAATGAAGCAATGATTGACCTCACACCCATTGGTTACGGGCATCTTCTGCTTAATTAGCTGGTCCTTGGCCTGAGCTTTCTGTCATGTACAAGACTGTGGCTGGCTCTCACACTCAGGCCTATTCGCTGGCATCTGTAAGGTTGGCAGGGTCATGGCAGGACTCAAAGATACACAAAAGCATAAGGTCCTTTCCCTTGCAAGTTTTAAGGTGCTGAGAGCAGCACGTGGTATGTAGGGAGAGATCGTGACTACAGCAAAAGGTTCATAATCTAAAAAAGTACACGAACAACTGGACACTCAGTGTTCTGACTAACAGAAGCCAATCAAAGCTTTCAATTCCTGTATTTGTGCAGTATCTATCTGGTGGGTCTAGCATTTTCTCTTGTGGTGTGGATCAGCACATCATTTACACCTATAGAACGTCTCCAACAATGCCAGAACCAGATGCTGCTTAGGTGGTGCTAGAATTGTTCTGTAACAAGGTACAGGAGTATCTGCTGAGGCCTCTCCAGGGTATCTAATTCGGATTGTTAGCATGTTGCCTTTCTCAGTATTCCCCCAGTTCCCATTCTGGGCTCTGCAGGGGCTGAAGGTAAATCAGGCTGTCAGTGTGCTCTGATCCACCTCCAGTTTTAACAGAAGGATTTAGACAGACAGATGAATCTCCATTTCATCCCACTAAATATGATCCAGATAGTGATGTTATATTGGTGTTAACAGAGCACAGCAGGATCACCATGAGTGGGAGTGAAGACAGATGACAGATAACGGGAGAGTCCAAGCCACTTAAAAAAAACATCAACAAGGAAGGTTCAAGGAAGAGAGTGGATTGAGCAGCTTGATTCCACCCTTAGGCCTAACTGGAATTGCTTTTTACAGATTGCTGGGTAATTTACTGTTCTGTTTTGTTTTTTGTATGTGATGGCCTTCGTGGGTGATGTAAATCATGAACATTCTTCTCCTGCATGGCTTCTTTTTCATCTGCAGACCTGATAAAGTCTGAGGCTTAATGCTTGGATGGTGACCTTCAACTCTGAATGATTTTGAAATCCAGTGCCCTTTGCTGTGAGACAGGTTGTATCAATTGCTGTTACACCTGTGCAAAGGTCAAGGAATTGTACTATTTCAGAAAAACAAGACCATTTAGAAGTTAACACAGTTTCTCTGTTTACATTTATTGATGTAACCCAAATTCACAAGCTGCAGAAGAAAGTAGAACTCCACTATAATCAAATAAAACTTTGGCTGTTTCTCTGACTTCCTCCCCCACAAAACATTTACATTAAAAGATCATTAAAATTAGTTCCTTTCTTACTTTCTAGAGGAGTCTGTAATTAGATTTTATATGCCATATCACAAAAAAAGGAAAAACAGAAAAAACCCCAACACAACAAACCGAAATGAAAAAAAAAATTCAAATAGATTTGGCACATCAATTTGTTCATGTAACAACATATTCCTTTTCAAAAGACTAATGGTTCTTAATTGATCAGAAGTATTCATAAAATTCTTTCAAAAGCAATTAATTGGACTAATAGTCTACACTTGGCCAGCCTTATTAAATCACACTAATTGCAAAAACCGTAGTGAGAGCTCACTCATTACAAGAGTATGGGGTAGCAAATTAAGCTGAATGAATTAATCTTGGCACTCTTTGTTCCTCTGTGAACATGTAAGTAAACAAAGCTCAAACTGAGCAGAGAACCTGTCTGATTTAAGCAAGTGTATTAGCTATTTGTGAGACATCACAGGGAAAAAATTAGCAACAAATAAATTTATGCTACTGAGGTGTGTGGAAACAAATGTGACTGAGCTATGGATTTTTACCTAGGTGAAAAGTTCCTTTTATTCATAGGAGTTCAACCACAACGGATAAAACTGGGCTCTTCTAGAAATTAATGATTTGCTATTCACCAGTAAACAAGAGGCTTTATGGAACAAAGGAAAACAAAGTGCAAACAGTTTCATCTTGTAGCCACAGTTGAATCTCACTTTCGTGAATTTATCTGAAAATTAATTCAGTTGGACAAACCTCGTTAAACTTGTGTTTAATGAAAAGAACCTCCATGAAGGAAAAAGAAGGAAGCTGCAGAACATAAACAACACCATTCTTGGGAAATACTTTTGTCTGTACACATGGAAATGTTTAGGCAACACAGATAAGATAGCTGCTTTAAATTCAGTGGCCAGATTCTTCTGTATTACACCCAGGCAAGTGTGGATGTTTAAATTCAATTATTTTGCTTTTTTTTTTGCTTGGTGGAACATGATTGACAAGAATATTCTTTTTTACCAACTTGATTGGAAATAGTTTGTAAAACTAGGTTGTAATACACAAATTCTGGAGCTGTGCAGGTCCAGTTTTAGATGGAGACTTTTTGCTACTAATTTATCTCTCCTTCTTATATTTCTCTGCACTTCTCCACTTCCAACCCTGAAATCAGATCTGTTAGGAAGGAGTGAAGGGGGAGTAGAGAGAGAGGCCGTGCTTTGATCCATTGCCTCCTGAAACATCACAGCTACCTGAAATTCTTTCAATTTCTGTGAATTATTTAAAATATTTTCTAAAAAAAAATATTTTGATGTGGAAATGTTGCTGTAGTTCTTCATAGAAAAGGTAGAAAAGGCAGCCCAAGGCCCAGTGACGTATTCTGCAGCCAGTATGTCACACCCGTGATGTTCTGTGACAAAGGACTCCAGCCATGGAGCAGCTTAGCTGCTGGTTTGATACAAATGTCATCAGGAGATCTGGTCCAAGAGTCTGGCAAGATTTTAAAAAAAATTAAACTATAAAAAGATATAGAATATAGAATCTATTACTTATATAAATAAAAATACAATTTTCTCCCCCTATAAACGGCCGTAATACTCTTACCTTGAGAAGGTTCATAGTGAAAGGTGTTGTTCCTTCCCTATTGTGGTTAGCTGGTTTTTACTACCACGCAGCAGACTGCTTGTAGAAGGGTTGGGGAATTTTCTCCTCTTGGTTTGCTGCCAAAGATTTTCCCACCTAAGCAAAGCTGCCACTTGGTTTGTTCAGTATGATGCTCACATTTGACTTTGTTTTCTCACTGGAAGTCTTACAACAGAATACATGAATTTTGGGATTTTGGTTGTTTCTGATTCATACACAGCTTTTAATGAAATATTTTGCTTCCTTTATGCTGCCTTTGTATTTTCAGAATTAAGTAAATTGCTGGAACTTCTTCCACATTGGAAGAAACTGGTAATTGTTAATTGATCAGGAAACTAGGGACAGGTCATGATGTTCAATACCTCCTGCTCACTGAATAACAAGCTTCTGGAACCTGAACTAAGACATTTTGTCATGAAACGAAAGTGGCTAGTTTGGCTTACTGCAAATAATTCTGGATCAAGTTAAGAATTTATGCAGAATGAAAGATGAGACAATGCTCTCTTCATCAACTTTCTCATTCATTGTATTCTAAGATGGGACCCTAACACCCCAAACAGTTAGAATTGTTGTCTATCTGACTGTCACATTTCATCAAATTCTGATGGCATGAATGGAAGGTGGATCCCTTTGTTAAAGGCAGATTCATCACATTCTACAGGGAAGTTGCTTGGAAGAAAAAACATCTATTTTGAACCATTTTGTATCACTTCTGCTTTGAAGCTCATTCTTGTCTCTTCATAGACACAAAAGAAAGGAAATACCTGCTTGCTTATTCTCATGCACCTAAGAGACAAGCAAATCCTGGTTTAGTCATTGCACTCCTCTGTAGTCGCACAGGCATATGTGGTGGAGCCACTCACTTAAATGGGTGTTTTACTGCTGGTTTTCCTCTGAGACTAAAAAAACCCACAGAAAATATTTGGAACAGATTGAAAGTCAGAGGCATCCCAGACCTACTAACAAAGAGCAGCACAATGAAAACTGGAGACCTTGAATTATAATAAAATAACTGAGTTGGTAAAAACTCAACTGATGGAGCTCTCATGTGGAACATATTGTGTCTACAATGTTACAGGTCATTTCCTTTGCCTTTCTCTATAAACATGTTTTTCAAATTGGTTTCAAGTTGGTCCAGCTGCACAGTATATTGAAAGCATATTCATATGACAGATAACTAGCAGCTGTTGTTGGAAAACTGACAAAACAAAGGGTAGTTGTTGCTTCGGAGGATGAACTTGTGCTTTCAGGCAAAACATCTTCCTTGATATTCTGCTCTATGAGTTTTTCATTGCAAAGGTTGGGCCAGTGACACTAATAGGTCCCTTTCTTTCCTGCTACAGCTCTAGCAAATGTAGCCGTGCCATATAAGAAACAAATATCCTGGTGGACTCATTGGTCAAGGCACTGAATGACAGAGAAAAGGTGTTCTCAATCTCCCTGCAATTGTTCTCTCTGTTAAAGAAGATACTGCCATTTGTGAATTCTGACTCTGATGTATTCCTATCCCTAGAAGTATTTCTGTATTGAAGATTTGGCAATAGTGTTTGTAGCAATACATGTGCTCCTGATGGAAGTCTCTGTTCCAGAGGTGTTCTAATCCATTTATTTGTGTTTTACCCCTCTCTCTCTATTCTCTTCAACTCAGACTTTGACTTTTTTCTTCCCCCCAAATAGAGTTTGGTTAAAACATAGGAAAGCTATACTTTTCATGACTAAAAGAAATCTAATTTTTCTTTTTTCTGTTTCTTGTCTGAAACATGACATGCTTGTCCTGAGAAGAAGAGAAAAACACCACAATCCATTTAACTGGCAACATAACATTCATATTTTGTATTTAAATCTATCAAGACATACACTTAAGTCTATTGCTGTTTTGATCCTACAAAGTCTAGAAAATTCACATTGCCTGTAGCTGTCAAATACTGTACAACTTCCTTAGTAAGAAAGAATAAACATAGATGTACTTTGATCTACTTCACTGCTTCGAAGTTTCAAATGCTCTCTGAGAGCTTTGCATGGGATTTCAGCACAATTATTGAAAAGAGTAATTATGAAAGCAGTAATTTTCTCACTGATATTATTTTTCTATAATTGAGAGTTACGCAGTAAGAGCATTGTGTTTCTCTCTATTTTTCCCCCACAGGGTAATCTACAAGGAATTTTGATTTATGCCATTTTTCTTTTATAAATCACTGTGCCCTGAGGAACTGCAGTCAGGCAGAAGGATAAGAGACTGCAAGAGTGGAAGCTTATATATGGAAGCATATATAAGCACCTTGACAAGCACAAAGTATTAAACCCCCATGAAAATCTGCATTTCAAATAGACTCGTATCACGAGTTCTTAAGCCAGTGGCCAGCCCACATTCTTAGAGAAGGATTGCCTTGTGTGGTGTGTTTATGTCCACTCAGAAATTGTGCTGACCTTCATTCCCTTCATTTTCTAGCATTACAGAAGTGGTAATTTTTCAATTACTTGCATGTAAAAAGAGTTTAAATGTATGTTATTTCTTTTAATGCAAGGAAAATGTCTGCCTCCTAAGGACCCCCTTTTGAGAAGTGCTGACTGAGGCCACTTTCCCATACAGTCATAAGGACACAAGTGTATGGAGTTCTTTGCAGTTCATTACTGGGGGCTATGTAATGTTACAAGTGATTTTTGGTTTTAAGTTGCATTAATACTTATTTTTTTCCAGTTGTAACAAATTGCATATTAAAAAAATAGGTGTTTAAGGGTTATGATGTTTTGGGAAAAAAATTAATCAATTTGTTATGAAGTAGCCCAGTTCTGACAAAAGAGAAAAATTTGTTTGTTTAAAAAGAAAAATTGAAGCTCCCTAAATAACCGAAGAGAAACCTTGATACCTTTTATTTAAATTTTTTTGTCTTTTCTCATCTGAAGTTGTTACAATATCATTCCAATGTAAACTCTCTCACATTGTTGTTTATAACTCTTGTATGGATCCTAAAGGGAGTAATTTCTAATTTGCCAGCTAGACCAGTTTTTTAAAGCTGGAGAAGTGAGTTATATTTTACATGTAGAGTCAAATAATTCATAGGTTTTGTAATATAAAACTGTGTTTCAAATCTGCAAGGTTTGAACAATTTTTATGGTTTAATTTTTTTTTTTCCAGGTCTCTAGTATCAGGGTTTCCAAAGGTTTTTACAAGCTCTGCGGGGACAGTGATGAACCTTGTAGAACACATGTTCACATCACAAATTGTTCATCATAAATATCAGTCACTGTTATTCATGCCTCGGATGTACATGAATATACAAATAACAGCTTAAAGCAGAGGCTCTCCTGCCATCTTCGAACTGTGTATCCTGATAGCAGTGTTGGTAAGCTGTTTGATGGGAGAGGCTGCTAGTTCTGAAAGAGTCAAAGGTAGTTCAACAGCATTGATCTTAAATGATTTCATATGAAACAACACCTATTGGAGGAATACCATCCCAAGGGACAAGAAACAAAAAAAAAAATGTACTGAATTTGTTCTGAAGCTCTGCCAAGGCCTTTTCTAATTTTTCCAAGCTTATCACAGGCTGTATTTGTCTGCTATAAATTAATGTTGTCAGTATCATGAACTGCAACCTTAGCACAAGGCCAGCACTGTTTGTAGTGAGCGGCAGGGGTTTTGCCTGCTGTTTTGAACTGCAGCAAGAACTGAGGAAGCTGATGTCTAACAAGTGAATTATTCCATCAGTTCACCCTCTGCCTCAGAAGTAGTCTCTAAACCCATAGAAAGTTTATGACAAGTTGGCCAGTCCATTGCTTTGTCCCAAAGCTGAATGATCTGTGTCATTCCTGTAAGCTGTCCAAACTACCTGTTCTCAAAATTTTCCAATGCTAGAGATGCCAAAATTTTTCTTTATAGGTGTTGCTAAAAGAAGTGGTAACATTTGGAAGAAGCTGTTTATGAATGGATAAAATTGATTGAAATTTGAAACATGGAAATCAGGTCTGGTTTCTAGTCTAATGAACCAAGAAGAAAATGGTACAGGAGTGTAACTGCAAGTTCACGCTGCCAATACACTGACATTCGTCCTCTAAGGGGCTTTATCTCTAGGCCAGACCTGTCTGTACTGCACATTTCTTCCCTGTTTTTTTTTTAAATGCTTGTCAGGTGGACTGGCTAAGTTTGGGGAAAAGTTTTGATTTATTTCAAATCTTTATCACCTTAAATCAACAAAACTCAGATTTGCCCCCAGGTGAGACTGAGTCTTGAGCAGCTAGATGGTAAAGCAATCCTGAAATGATCTTTAAAATCCTAACCAAAGCACTCTCTCTCTTTGAATTCTGAAGTGGGATTTACAGAGGATGTTGGGTCAACTTGCATGGAAAACTTTTACATCCTAGTCTCTGCTACAGCTGGATCTTGGCCCCAGAGACCTTACCAGAGTAATCTCAAACCTCTCAGTGTTCCTTCTTTTGAACTTGGGCCT
Source organism: Sclerurus mexicanus (assembly GCA_013396755.1). NCBI lineage: Eukaryota > Metazoa > Chordata > Aves > Passeriformes > Furnariidae > Sclerurus > Sclerurus mexicanus. Next base: position 2,826,498 of record VWZF01000181.1, on the reverse strand, counting down.
GGTGGGGGACACCAACATGGGACACAGTGTAGGATGGCCAAGCAGGGCTGTGGACAGGCTGGGCTGGGACTGGAATGCAGTATCCACCAGTGTCCCCGGGGCTGGGACAGACAGCCCAGGCTGAGCTGCCATGGGATGCTGAGCCAGGGCAGGGCAGAGAGGTTCCAGGTGCTCCTTGTCAGGCTTGTTAAGACACAGAATTGCCGTCAGGAGTCTGGGGTGTTTTCTGGAGGGTTCAACTGTAGGGTGTGTGTGCCCTGGTGTGGGGTAGTGCCGGGGAATGGCAGCATCTTGAGCCTCTGTCTCCTGTGACAGGGCACCCCTGTTCAGGTGAGGGTTTCTGTGAGCCCTGTGCTGGGTGGAGAACAAACTCTTCATGCTGGAGGAGACCGGAGCAACAGCTTTCCTCTTCAGCTGGGGGCTCATGCCAGGCTGCAACACCAACGCCACAGCCTCACTGGGAGCCCGACAGTGAGAGGATGGTGCTGTTTCCTGAGGTAAGCTGATGGTTTAGTGGGCTTTGATATGACAGAATTGCAATTAGTTTCCTGCCCGCTGTGGCAGCTGGTAAGAGAAGTGAGCAGGCAGGCTTTCCTCCTGTTCTGCTGGTCAGTGCCCTGGTGAAAGGCAAACATGTGCCCTGTGAGCTGCACTCCGCGTAGGGAACGTGAGCTCTGCTGGCAGGGAAGCTACACTGGGCTGGGTCTGTAAGAATTTATATATCAAGGATTATGCTTGTTGGGTCACGAAGGCAAGTATGTGGCCAAATCCTGATCTCAGCTGCACGTGCGCAGCTCCCAAGGCAGCAGAGCTGCATCCTGGTTCAGCACTCAGCCTCCAGAGGCCTTGCATGATTGCAAATAATGTGCATGGCACACTGGGGAGTGAGGGAACAACTGTTCCCTGTTTTGCTGCGCTCCGCACTGCAGCATCTGTTTTGCTTCATCATTTTTTTAAAAGAATACCACAAATATTTTTCTCTAGGGAGCTGATAAATAACAGTGCTTACATTTTAAAAAAACTTTTAGTGGGGGTAAAAGTAATTCTTCTAGTCCTTATGTTTGGATTTGAGCATTAATTCACAGATCATCTATTATTATTTTTCCTAGCTCAGTAAATCCGATGGGGTGTTTTCCCTCAGGAAATCACATGGGGTGATGTCTTAGTGTGATTTATTTGTATGTCTAACTTTGCACAGAACTGTCTTTCACAGCAGCGTTTTTTTCATGGAGATTTTTATTTCTTGGAAAATTTGGCAAACTGGGGAGTATTTAATAATTTGTCAATGAAACTTTAGATTTGTTGAGATTTTGTGGATGTACAAGGTTATAACATGTGGATATACATGGGTTAATGAGTGTGAGGTAGTAATCTAAGTAGCTATTTTCAAACAGTGTCATCAAAATATTAATTATGTTTCTTCATTCTTGAACAGCTTTCTGAGAGGAAATGTGTCCTAGCAAATGGCAGACTGCATGTATAAACAGAAGCAGGGCTAGCCTGAAGTCTAGTTTCATTACTTCTCTAATACTTTGTTGTCTCTCTTGTCTGCATAACATTTCATTTTAAGATTAGACATAACAAGGAGGCTGAAAACAAAGCAGGGGAAACAGGGTGCACATGCAAAATGGAAAAGGACAGAGGAATTTGAGCTCTCTGCTCTGATGGGGCTCTCTTTGTCAGTTCCATACTGTTCTCTCACTTGGAAAAGCAGAACAAGAAAACCCTGCTTCTTCGGGAAGTTGGTGGCATAAGTACAGCAAGGTGGTCACCTCTTCTGGACAGAGAAAGTGGCCTGCAGTACTGACCTGTTTGACAGATGTGTCTGCTTGGTTGATTGGGATGAGGACTGCTGGGCTTTTACCTGGCTTTGTGGTTACATGCTGATAGTGAGCTCTGCAGTGGTTTTTGAAGTGAGCTTTTGTGTGTCTAGAGTTTTGAGCAATTTCTTGAAATGATAGGGTTAGGATTGGATCTTTCCAAGTTCACTGAAAAAATGTGATTAAGTCAAAGACAAGATTCTGATAACATTAGAGAATACCAAGACAGAGGGCCTTGTTTAGGAAACAAAACAAAATAAGAAGGGTTGTACCTAAATAAAGAGAAGAATATGTGAAGTAGAGAGGAAAAACAGACCATGAGATTGTGTGCTTTTTCTCAATGAGAAAACAATTGTAATAAATACACCCCTACATGCAAAATCCCTGCCCCCAAGCCAAACAAACAGGCAAAAATCAACAGAACACACACACACACATACATCTTCCACCATTTCACTGATAATTTCTCAATATTGCTGTTCTGCATTAAGCAGTAAATTATTACATCAGTCCCCTACACTGGGACCTTCAATGAAATGCTGGTGTGGGACAATTAGCTGGTGCTATGTGGTTTTGGATAGTCGAAAAAAGATGTGATGTTGCCTTTCCTGAAATAAAAACAAACAAACAAACCAGCTTCCGAACTGTCAGAAAATAACAGTAGTTCTTAAGGGCTAATTACAGGTCTTTATCATGGGGTTGTAGTTGTTTCATGAATTCTGCTTCAATCAGGGAAAAATGCTCTTAAGTGCCAATAAAAGTTTTTATGCTGGTATCATTTCCTTTTTCCTTATCTTCCTCCTCTCAGTTTATGACTTTATTCTGCTGTCTCTGTTACTAAGCAGCACTACATCATTTTAATGCAAATTACTTCAAACTCTCTGGTAGTGAGGCAGAATAACATCAGGTTAATTTCCTGATTAATGTATGCTACAAAGAAGTGCTGGGCACTACACAAGCCAAAGAAAGTGCCTAGGAATCTGCCTCATAGCATAAGGAAATTAGGTGTTTAGTTTTTTAGTATTTTCTAGACTGTCTTGGCTATGTTTAAAGCCATCTTTCCAAGCAGGTGGATCAAATGCTTGGTTCCATCCTTTTGCCTTGATCTGTTCTGTACTGAGACACCCAGCTGATGGCACAGCGTATATGCCATGATGATGCAAGTTGATTTCTTGTGGTTCCATGCTATGGTTCCATCTCTCTGCAAGAGGAGATAAAATGATTTTTCAGAAGCTTTTTTTGCTCCTTTTCTAAAATGAGTGGTAGCACATGATGTTTTAGAAACTAACATTATCTTTTCCTTGAATCCAATAGTAAAATTCCAGCTGACATCACTATGAACAGGATTCAGCCAGTGTTTGTGCTTGTTTGATAAGATTCTTCTGCACACCACAGTGCCACTCCCCATGTTCTTAAAGCTCTTTGATTTTAGGCATTACTGCATATTTTCCTCTTTTCTCTATAATCTTAAAAATGCAGTCTCATTTAGCAGACTAGCAATTATAGTCTTGTCCATACATTAATACCATTTTATATGGAAATAAAACACATTTCAGCACTGCACAGCAGAAATCTTAAGAGGGATGTTTAGACTGCAGTGTTTGCACACAGGAACAGCTGTGACGGGTTTATGGCCAATGTTTACAGACCTGCTTTGACTTCCTTAAATCAGTGTCAATGCTTGCTATTACAAGGTGGAGTTTGAAGGTCGAAATGTAGAGTATCAAGGGGTTTAAAGGATACTTAAATGCTTGTTTGCAACTTTGATTCCTGTAATGTCTGAAGATTTATACCTTTCAAAGAGCCTGAAGTAATATTGAGCCTTCGGACAACTTCTTCCATTTAGATAGGCTCTTAGTTTGAAATTGTCCCATTTTCAATGTAATGAAAGTAAGTGTGTGTAATTCAACTCTAGGATCTACAGCTGCATTGACCTGCCTTCAAATATTTATTGTTCAGTGCATTTTTTAATTTTTACCCTCTGTTTAAAAGACTATTTTATCTCCTGTTACTCAGAGGCCCTCTGAAAGAGAATTAATACTGGAATGACTGCCAGCAAAATACTTTCAAATGCATAGCCAGCAGTTTACATTTAAAATACTGCCTAAATTGTGATTCCAAACTTGTGAACTTTGTTTGTTTTCAGGTTTATTGGAGATCTCCTGAGAGAGCTGCACTGTGCTTTTGGGAAATCAAACATTTCCCAAATTTAAAACACATAGGGAAGGTCATAGGTCCCTTTCTTTTCTGTGAAAACACACATTTAAAAACAACGTGGGATTAACAAAACGTGTTTTGGAGCAAATCGTTAGTACTGCTTATGTGTTTTTCTCCACTGTTACAGTGAACTTAACTCCCAGAGAGTATTTCATGCATAGCTGTTAGGAGAATATAGAAAAAAAAGTTAAATGTAGGCTTGATGAATGAAATACAAAGTTTTGCCAAACAAAAACAAGCCATAGTGTATTCTAGTCCATTCTTCCAGCATGCTGGAGTGCAGCACTGGCATGTTTATGGGATGTGCTGGATGGCAGTCAGCATTACATATTATCAATAAATGCAATTCTGTAGGCATTGCAGGTGTTGCATTGTAGGTGAAATTTAGGGATCTCTCTATCTACAGTACTTTTGTGGAGGATGTCATTGCCTCTATGGCTGCATTGGGCCAGAGGAGTAATTTTATTTGCAGTAAGTGAAACTGGATTCCATTCCTGTGCGCTGAGCACACCAATGACCTGTGCAGGTTTGAGTGCTGGGGGTGATGATCTGCTTTAGCTGGAAATTACGGAGCTCTGCAGTGTCGATCAGCTTCTCCTGTGACATAAGCAGATCATCAATCAAATGCTATCTCAGGAGAGATAAAGGCATGTTCTGCCATGGAATAACCTTGTCAAAATAATTGAATTAACTTGGCAGAAAATTTAGCCTTTAAACAGCTCCAAGATAAGCAGTGAAGTGTAAGGAAAATTTTATCTTGCATGTAAAGTTTGCAGTTGTCTTTTGGGCTAGAGTTGAGGTCAAAATTGGAATATGCCTTTAGATTTCTTGTTTTTTAAATGTACCATGTACTTTTCTTCTGTCTTGACAGTATTGTGATTTAGTTCCACATTTAAATCAAATGCACACTTCTGGGTCACAGTAATGAATGTTGACATTTTGGTACTGATCTGTCAAGTTCTTAAAACATATTTGATATACACATTAGTGGTGAATCCCTCACAAGAAGAATTGTAGGAGTGTATGACTTGGTAGAACGTTATCTAGGCTTGAGCAGTAAGTACAGTGTATTTTTCCCAATAAATTTTTAAAGTATTCTTTAATTAACAGGATATTGAATCACAAACCTTGCTGATCCAAATAATGTGCAAGTTTAGAATTTTAGGAGTATGAACTGTACAGATATTGTGAATTTTCTAGAATCAAGTGTTCTTGTCACACTCTGTACATGGTTTTGCTACTTGTCTTGGGAGTTAAAGCTAAAACCACAGTTGCTTGTAGGTTTGATGAGAAACAAAACTTGAGAGAAACAATCTAATCATGTGGTGTGAAGATTAAATTAAACTGACACTTATATAAAGTTATTTTGGATTATTTAATATTTTCAGTATTTCAAAATACAACCAGTCTGATGCAGATGTCTGTGAAAAATGTTTTGCAGTTATGTTAGACAGAAACCTGTCTAAAACGCTGTATTTTTTTCTGAAGTGGAGCAGTGCATATCTACGGTCTACTCTCATGTAAAAATTACAGATGACAGTATAGAGAACTATCATAGATAAGCACATTGAAACAGACAAGAAATATAATTTTTCTAAATTTAACATTTTAACACAGCACTTATAGTACAGGCTAGTATACAGAGTACACCTTTCTACATGCTTCTTTACATTTTTATTTAGAATAATAATATCAGAAAACTCAGGTTCAACATTAACAATACTCTAGTAGGTGACACTGCATCTCATCTGCTTTTATTTATGACCTGTCTTTGAATGATATCCTGCAATACACATTGCCTCACTTTATAGGTGCTCCTGTACAGAAAGAGTGATTTGCAAATTTTTATCATGTTTGAAGATTTTTTTTACAGTGCAGAACATCATCTTTATAAAAGCTTAAAAAAAGTTATTTAAATTAATATAAACGGCTGGATGTGGCTGTACAAGTAACTCTGTCCTCTGAAAGTTTGCTACCCAGTTAGAGTTCCTGGAGAGTTTTATCTCTAGATACTTATTAGTATTTTTCACTTCCCTTTTTTTCCTCTTTTAGAGAAACACTAAACTAGAATCCACTATGTTTGAAAGCTGATGACAGTTTTCCTACTCCTGAGAAGAACAGGAATTTTCCAGCATTATTTAGCAGCAGCTTTGTCTTCCACTTTCTTTGCCTGTTGATTCAAGGTCAGTCTTGCTCTCAAAGCACACCAGCTGCAATCCCTTCCTACCTTTCCAGCAGCAACCCAGCCAAATGTGCAAGCTCGTGCTTTTTTCCGTGACATAAGTAGGCACAGGTGGCACCAGCAGCCTAGGACACACAGCCTTTTAGAAATGCAGCATCTAGCATGAAATGATCAAAATCAGTAACCTATGGCTTTGATTTTTATTTCTTCTCTTTGAGATGGCTCTTCTAGCAATGCAATTGACATTTTGCAAATGAGCTCCCTGTTGTGGTCACTGGGGACACTGGGTTTCAGTGACCAAAGGGATGGGCAGGTGATGAGGAAATGCTTTCTTAGACCCTCTCAAGGAAGTCAACTGTATCACAGATGGGCGTGTTTGTATTTAATTTCTACAGGAGTTTTGCCACAGGTAAGGATCTCACCATCAGGTGTTGCTGTCTCTTCCTATAACAACTTTTGAGACAAAAAAAAACATATTTGTGGCTGCATCCAGCAGGTGGCAAGCACAGCACACTGAGTTATGGCTGAACAGAGATGCTTCTGCCAGGGGAAGCTGCTGGTGCTGCTAAGCACGTGCATGTGTGGACATGAACAGAATATGCAGATAAATGGCAAGCTCTGTCAGTCCTTTGTCAGCTTACAGAGAGCTGGGGCACTGGTGCTGCTCTGGATGCTGTTGATAATGCAGGGGGTTACTGCCATATTCATTTGAAATGAATGGCTGTCTCGCATCTAAGGACAGATATAAGCTAAATATAATGTATTTTGTATAATAATTTAACTATGTCTTTAAATGACACATTCAGGCTCCACATTTCAAGATACTAGCTTGCAATTAAATTAACTCAAACCTTTAATGAAAGAGCATTTTTTTTAACATACAGCTTTAGAAGTTACAGTGACCCCTTACAGTGCCTTGTGACATATATGAATAGACACAGACATTATTCCCATTTTGCAGCAGGAAGAACAAAGGCAAACTGAAAAAAACTTAAGATAGGTGAATAAAAGAGGAGGGAGATTCCTAGACCTGGCTGTAATCCCATATTTTTCTTAAAAAGTATTAAACTACAGAAATAACTTTTTTTTGTTGTTTTAATGTTGATCATCTGAAAATAGGGATACTCCAAGCACTTGCTACTTGAGACAAAGCCATATTAGATGTATAATTTTGAAGATTATAAATACTGCAAATTCTCAAGCATCATGTAATTGTCCACATGATATGTGTAAAGTTCTGGAATTTTTCTTAAGTTTTATAATGTCAAGAAGTATTTATGAGCTCATTTATCTTTGAAGACAATAAATGGGTGTCAATCAAGAATAAATATTATCTGGAGCTCATTATTTGAGGTAAAAAGGACATGAGGATATCATTAGTTGAAACTTCCTACAGTGCTTATCACCTTTCCCCCTCATTTGTACTGAGAGCTTGAGCCAGACTTCAGTTCTGATTTATGCTAGTATAAATTTGAATTTGTTCCATACACATAAAAAAGGTTCTGCAGGGAGAAAATACCCTAGGCATAGTTTTGTATAAATGGAGAGAAATTCCACAAAAGCCAAGAGTACAGTTTGATCTTGGATGTTTTGTGGTGGGACGAAAAGCATTAAGCTGATACATAAGCATTGTTATGCTTTTGCTTATCAGAATGTGAGTTTACTAAATGTGCAGGAATTTGAAAACTAAGTAAATTTGATTAGTTGGTAATTTCTCTCACTGAGCGCTCTGGTTCTTACACAGAAGTAGTTTGAAGTTTTTTGATCAGCTCTTTCCCAAAACTCCTCTTTTCAAATACAGGATTATACTTGACTATGGAGTCAACTCCCTCTGTATGGAATGTTCTTCAAAGTCGGTGTGGCTGATCATGAGGGAAGGTTGAGTGAACCCCAATTTGGTGTGTGCACATATATATTGTTATTTTTTAAACTACTATAAAAATACCCACTGGGATATAAATGTATATTTCTGAAGCAATGTTTGAAATCTATTACTAGGAATATAAATCTAAAAATATATTTCCTCTATATTTAATAAATAAATCTGCATTTTATTGCATATATTATTATGAAAAAATTACCATTAAAAAAAGAAAAATAGTAGCATAAATCAGAATGAGACCAATTTCAAGGACCTTAAATTTCCATTTGAGTTGAAATTGTGCCTCTCTATATAGCATGTATTTGAAAATATATTATAAATATGATGATAGGAACATTCATGTCATTAAAAAAACATCAACAAAACAAGAAACATGTCTCCACCAACTCCTTGGACAAAATAGCTCACGCGTATGCAAAACAGGTTCTTTGTATTTCGTATAATTTATACAAGCTTTTCCTTTTAAAACACCTCTGAACTTAAGCTAGGAGTTTGCTTTACCCTTCTTTTGTAGTTCTGAGTAAACAGCAGGATGCTGGCAGGAACTCTGACATGCCTGTCCACCATTTATGTTGCTTTCGGTAAAGAAAAACAAAATGAAAACCAAGCAGTCCAGTCCTCTTCACGGCGTAGAATGAAAGGCCACTGCTAAATCTTTACAGTGTGATTGCTCCGAGATGATCTAATGTCTCTGTAACGAGCAGTAAGCTGTGATGTTCAGGACTGCAGATGAATCTTGTTATTCTTGGTGCTTCATACACAAGGTTGTTCAAAATAAGTATATTGTGAAAGGCATCAATCGGTGTCGAAAGGCCCAGCAGTCTTTTTAGTGTGCAAGCGTATGTTTTCTGGTGGCCGATATGAGAGGGAGCTCATCTTTGTTGTTAGGCTTGGATGTGCACTGACATTTGGTGGAATGTATTTTATTAGCTGAAGGAAGTATTTTTTAAAGTTTTTGCCAAAAAAAACATAAAAAAAGGGATTCAGACAGTTGTTAAAGTAAGCGATACAAATGGTGAAGGGCATAGCCGTGTCCACAATATCAGTGATTTTGCAGTCTGTTATTACATGTAATTGAATTAACACATCCAGAAAAGTGAACACTTGATGAGGAATCCAGGCAAAGAAGAAGAAAAACACTATTGCCACAATCATCTTAAAAATATCATCGTTTCTAGTCTTATTTTTTTGAATTTGATATGCCTTCTTCAAGGTCTTCCAAATCAAGGTGTAGCTTGTTAATATGATGAGAAACGGAATTAAAAAGCCCAGCAGGTTTTTGGACAAACCTAATCCGACTCGGAGAGTGGTGTTGTTGTTGTCGTAGCGAAACCCGCAGACGGTCATGTTCAAGTTTTCGGCAAAGAATATGTTGCGGTGAACGACGACGGGCAGACTGGCCACGCCAGCGAGGAGCCAGATGGCGATGCAGGTTATCCTGGCCACAAACATGGTGCGGCGGATTCGGGACTTCACCGGGTGGACTATGGCCAGGTAGCGGTCGATGCTGAGGCACGTCAGCAGGAACACGCTGGCGTACAGGTTGAAACTTATCCCCGCCGACGCCAGCTTACACAGACAGTTTCCGAAAGGCCACTGGTACTCCATGGCCGTGTAGGCTGCCCAGAGGGGCAGAGTTATCAAAAAACACAAGTCAGCCAGTGCCAGGTTGAGAAGAAAAATGCTGGCTACTGTTTTTAACTTCATGTAGCAGTAAATGACAATAACTACCAGGCTGTTCCCAAAAATGCCTATGATGAAGATGACGCTGTAAACGGTTGGAACCATAATGTAGATGTAACTGTGCCGCCCTGAAACGGGACAGTCGACGTGGATTCTTTTAACAGTTTCTTCAGTGGAGTAATTTGGAATCATCTTGATCTCTTCAGCTGCAGCTGAGTTTCAGGGAGAAAATATAAAGCTCACACCTAGGAGATGGGAACAGGAAGAAAGAAGTGTTCATGATAGGGATTAAATTTCAAAAAAGTTGCAATTCAATGTCAAGATTTTGTGTCTAACACAATGTGTCAGTGTCTTGGAATTGAAAAATAAATCATCAAGTGTTTTCTCAACCAATTCCTATTTTAATACAGACTTTGCAGAATAAAACAGAGTTAGGAATGTTAGGAGTTAGCTGAAAAATGTTAGATTCTTTTTAATACAAATGAAATGTAACAAATCTCTCTCAATTAACAAAATTCCAATTTAAAATAATAATGGTTAGTGAACATATGTGAAAAATGAGACTGAAAAGAGCAGATAACCTGAAGGCTCGCATGAATTCATAGTTATTTTCTTTTCATAAATAGGTGACATATCTAATGAGCAAAGTTATTCAGACATCTAAGAAACTAAACTTAAGCAATCTGAATACTAATGATGTAAATACAAAGTGTAATGCATTAAGAAAATAAGTGAATTTAGATTAATTACTCATTTGTATCTTTGAGGTGAATCACTAGAATTTTTTTTTCTATACATTAAGCTTAATTCTTTGAGACAATTTTTACATCACAGAGAAAGATGAAAACACACAGCCTAGGATTCAGTTGTACCATAAATACCTTAAATATTCAGAGGTTACCTAGGTCCCCATCTGGTTTGGAAGTATGGTATTTAACAACTAGCGAGGGAAAAAAATCCATGAAAATCCAGGCGTGTGCTGATCCGTTGCACATTCATAACTGTACAGAGTTTAAGAAGGGTGCAAGGGGGAACAACAATTCATATTGCTTCTTCAGTTACTGACATATTTATGTATCTAAGAGTTGAAGCTGTATTTCTGGACCATATTAAGGGTTCAGCAATGGTATGAAATCTCCTTTACGAAGTATCTGTTGAGTTTGCCAGGACCCGTGTGTTCTGTAAGAATAATTTCCTTATTAATGACTTATGACTTCAGAAAGCAGATAATACCATGTAACTGACTCTGATACTAAATGTTTTCCAGAGTCTACAAACAGACCATCTTCCCTCAAAAATAGTAAATAGGTAAAAAATAAATAAATAAATGAATAGTTATTATTGCAGAGTTTCTTGCTGTTTGCAGGATCCTGACAACTGTTAGCCAAACCCAACTTGTGCTGCTTCAAGGAAAGATCAGCTGAAATATTTTAACTTTAAAAACAAAACAAAGCCCAAACAGCACAGAAAACCCTTACGAGTGTAAGTCACTTTTACACAGCTAAATAGACACCTAAGACTCTGGGGCAGTACAGATGCTTTCAGAAAGCAGAGATGCCCATCATTATAGACACACTGGCTATGTTACAGAGGTGGATGCTCATTATTTGAGGGGTTTGGCACTGACATTCCTGTTAAGAGCAGAATACTACTGTGTTTAGTGTTTGACTTACTTCTGTTGGAAGACAAACCTTACTCCAAATGGATTGTGTTTTTAATAGGGAAGTGAGGCATAGATATGTTTCAGCAAAGCCCACAGAAGTCTAAGGTAGAGCCAGGAACTGAACCCAGAATACGGGTTGCAGGCAGCATTCTGTGAGCAAGGTCACCCTTTGACTCTGTTAGGTTTTAAAAGACTTGTTATTTCCCTGTCTTAGCTCATGTTCTATTATATGTTTGCATTAATAAGCTAGCAGGATAATTTCAAGATTTAAGTTTTTGATTAATTCTATAGAATTTGGAATATCTATTAAAATGCAACTAATAACCCCTTTGTCAAGTTGTGCAATCCAAAACTTCCCAGTATCTTCATTTCATTCTGTGAATCAGCTATTTTTGCCCTGTTTTAGAAATTAAAAAGTCAAGCAAGTAGGGATAACACATAAAAGGTGCATTATTCTCATCATATGTGGCACTGTAGTACAGCCTGAGCAAAACTTGGCTTTCAAACTGTGCCAAATCTTGAAAACATTGTGTTTGGCTCTGTGGAAGGTCAGGCTACCCTAGGACAGGGAAACCACAATAAAAAGATTTCAAGATAAAGCCTCTTATCTCATCCCCTGGTTGTGAAAGAATCCAAGAAGAAAAAAGTTATTTGACAATAACTGATATGTCCTGCAGCATCAAGGTCTGGCAATATTTGACCTGTCCCAGCTGCATGCTGGTGCTGTGTTGTCTCTTACAGCCTTTGCTCGCTTATATACCCACTAAAGTTACAGCCAAGAACTCTGCAATACGAAACTGCAGTGAAGTTTCTATTCCACAAATCACCACTGCAAGTTCAACTTGCAATAAAGTAGATCAGGGTCCAGTTAAGTCTTGCTGAGCAAGACCTTTGTCTGGGACTAGATTAACCAGTCACTGGTACTATTTGGCAAGAACATCCTGCTCTGTGTGTTCTGACAGATTCAGTGTCTAAGACAAATGTTGCTGATGGTGAATATGCCCTGTTTGATGGGCTTGATTCTGTGCCATGGTAGATATCAAGGCAATGTTCCCATGGTTGCTTCATACATCCCTTCAGTGTTGTATTGTTTTGCTTCCAGTTTTCCTTTTCTACCCACATGTTCACCTGTGCTGTTTCATGTCAGTAGTAGCTTTAGTTGATACTAATTAATAGCACATGTTCTTTCAGGGAAGTGCAACAGTTATTATATTACATTTTCAGAAATGTGTTAAAATAAACCAAAAAATAACAGAATTGGGAAACTTTCATCTGGCACTCTGAGGCATTGAATTCCCTGAGCTTATTCTGGAGTTCTTGGGAACTAAAAAAGGCAGAACAACTCCCATGAAGAATCAGGAATTCAGTCAAGTAGTATGATACCTCAATCTATAAGACTGTGTAACCTTTCTGAAATCAAAGATTTTGATGTAACACCGTAGTCAGCGGAATTGTGCAAATGATGCGTTTGGTATGTTACCAGATTTAAATTATACTAAGGAATTACAATCAATAAATGAAATAAATCCATCCCTATTTCAGCAAATGAAAGGGAAGCAGAAATACATAATGTGGTTGTTTTTGGGTAAACATGTATGGGTAACCATATGTATATCTGAAAACAGTTTGAATGTTGCTGTGAGAAGGAACCTTGTAGGAGCCTTATATTTGAAGGACAGTAAGGAAGGCACTGCTGATCCCAAGCTGAATTTTTAAATTGCCTGGAAATTCTAAAGTTTCAGAGCTGGCCTGAGGTAGATCTGCTTCCTCGAGCACAACTGTAACTTCAGAGTGTTAGAAAAAGCTTCAATATAGGAGCAGGTAGTTTGTTTCAGAAGGAATAGGCCCATGGCAGCGCTGAGTGGTGAGAGGGCTGCAGTGGTAATGTGAATTCCCTACAGACAATGATTTCTTTTCCATACCACCATTGTTTTTGCTGTTATTCTCACTTGCCACAGTTCCCTCCTTGTCCCAGGATTATGGTTGTATACATTTTATGCAAAGCAGATACTTATCCTTGAAAGAAACTGCAGATTCTTTAAAAATGTTACAGAAATAGATAGCTGGTACAGCTTTATGCTGCCAGACTTCACCAGAGCAGGTTAAACCACTGGCCAGTTAAATGCAAGTATTGAAATTGTACACATTGATAATTCCGTGTAGAGCATCTCAAATGACCTGTGTTAACATAATGATAATTGGATCATTTTAAGGCTGATACACAAGGAGCTTTTTTAAGAGGATTGAACTGATGCAACCGTGAGTGGTGTGGCGACATCAATCTCAAACAAATTATCCGGTGAGCAGCAAACCCCTGTTGTATGTTACTGTCCTGTTTGACCTTTTATCTTTTTAATTACAATGATTATAATAAGTCACTGATAACGAAATGCTTGAGACTGCTCTACCAACTATTATTTACCACTCCATTCATTGCTTCTGTTGGGTGAACGTGCATCCTAATTAAAGTGTCTGTGGAAACAAGGAATGCTGGGCTCATGCAAGGTAAACAGCTCTTTGCCTACTGAAAGATAAGATAGTACTGACTGTTGCTTTCTGCGAGAACTTCATCAGCTATAAATAGGAAAGCAGGTGTCCAAAGTCAGATTTTAAACAAAAATGTGTCATTGATATTTGCTTTGACAAAGAGTAAATAAACTCAGGCTGACCGACCCTGCCACAGTGTAGCCACCTTATCATCAGGTAATGTGAGCTTTTTTCCTTCTGATGGTAGGTGGGTTATTTGCTTTTCTTACAAATGAGACAATATTTCCATGTCTAAGAGGATGCTGCATTCTATTTTTATATGAAATTATTGCACAGGGAGAAGAGAGAATGAAAAATGTTTGGAACAATATGTTCAGTATATTAGCTATGTTTATTTCTGGTGGCATAAACTTTTTCCTTTNATTTGCACATGCTTTATTGTACAGGTTTTTTTTTCTTTCTTTTCCATATCCAGCAGAAAACCCCCCTTTATCCACATGGCCTTAGTGAATATAGCTATTTCTAATTCATACACATAATTCAGCATCTTCTCTGCTTTTCTGGAGTTCCTGAGCAGTAGCGTTGTGAAGTCAGATTTACCTTTCTCCTGGCTCTTATTTCTTTTGCTAGTTCTAACAGTCTCTATTCCCCACTCATGGCTTTCCTAAATACTTTTAATCCAGAGTTGATAGGTGAATAATGAAGGGAAAGAAATGCAAAGAAAGGTATGTAATTAAAACTGTGGTGTCATTACAGGGTGCTCTTGTCATCACTGCCACCATTTTCCACAGGGGTCACCATCTGACTTTGTGGTAAATGACAATAAATCAAAATATTACTGAAAAGGAACTGCAATAGGTCACAGCACCAGACACTGCACATCAGTTCACGAACACCAAGAACAGAAAGCAACCCTCAGAAGACCTGAGTTAGTGGCTGTCAAGCTGTCTGTTGCTTTGGCAGTTTTGGATCAGGTGGTCTGACGTGAGAGCAAACACAACTTGCAGGACCTTGTACTGGCCTATGAATTTTCATTTAGCAGCTGTTCTGCTCAGTCCTCAACAAGGCAGAGCTGCCAGTCTGTTGAAATTGCTGATTAATTTTGTGGTGTTTGCTTTTTTAATTTATTTAAAAGTATTTATGTTTTGAATTCTCTAACCTAAATGTGGATTCTTTGTGCTTTCCCCTTGAAAGAGCTGAAGCTGCCCTGCTTCACTTGTGCTAGCTCTGCATAGCTGGAAAATAAAGTCCCTGGGATCCTTCCAGGATCTGGTTCTCTGTAACATCAAAGCCTAAATTGCTTATTACTTATTTTGTGCTAGCAGAGGACTAGTTACTGTTACCTTGTGAATGTGAATTTTTTATGTACTCTGACCTTCCCTGTAAGAACTTCTCTGTATTTATTTCCTCCGGCGTATTTCAAAGGAGTCTGTCCTTCTGCATGGTGGCTTCCGAGTTTATTCTGAAAAGAATCAACATCTCTGTTCTGTGTGTTCTCATACACCACTCATTAATTTTCCCTTGACTTCCCAAGTATCTTTCAACTACTCAGTTTCAGTCATAAAACTTATGTGAAAAAAGGACAGATGAAGGGGCTTTTTCCTCTGGAAAAAATCAATCCTCGTGGAATGTCTGAACAGTGGAATTGGAGGTGTGTGTGATTTTGAATGACTATTGGGGAGGAAAATGCAAAGGAAAGTAACACAGGCACAGTGACATTTAAATTGCTTTGAAGTTTAACTCATCTAATATAGATTTCGACCACTAGAGGTCTGTATTTCCTATTTTAAACTAAGAGAATTGCTGTATTTTATATTTGAGTGCCATCACTTTTCAAAATATTCCCTTCTTTCAAGATTATTTAAGATGCAATCAAAATGTAAAATACCCATCATTGAACTACTGCTTTTATGTAAATATAATGTACCAGGGTGAACTACTGCCAGTTTATTTTACTGTTTACTAGCTTGTGTCTAATTTCCTCTATTCTAGCACATTGGAGCTTTTGCTAACTTCCAGTCCAATTCTTGCACTTGTAAGTCATAGAATAAGATCCTGACACTTCATTTTTTTTAAGACATACACATCTCTAAGTTTTTGAGCCAAATTAAGAATATTTTCAAAGAGCCTAAAAGTACAGTTTACTTTAACAAGTCAGATGGAAAAATAGTGACACCTACTCAACTGAAAGATTATTTTAAAACTAACTAGGCATGTTGTTAATCATACAGCTCTTTTTCCAAATACCAACCAGTTTTTAAGGAAGATATTTTATTGTTGAATCTGACACTTCAGAACTATTTTTTTTTTTAAAGCAATTTAAGGGATTTTTGGAAATTGAAAGGTAACATGAGGCAATATGTTTTGTTATACTAATGGTGTGTATATTTCATGAATTGCAAGTAATTTATATAATTTGAAAATGTAAGCATATTCAACACTTTTTACAGCACTGCTCACCCCCACTTTTACTAATACACTTGGGTTTGTTGTTACCCCTTTGGACAGTGTCAGTGCACGATGGTGTTATTCTGTTTCAAATTATTTATTTACTTAAACAGTTTTCTAATGCCAGTAAGGGCAAACAGCTTTTAATTCAGATAGAGAAAAAAGGTTGCTAGTATTATGGTGACATTTATTTTATTGAAAATAGTAGATGAGCAAATTAGAACCCAAAAATTTGCTATATGGTTCTGTGCCAGATTCAGACTGATTGGTGTCTTGTCCTGTATTTATGTCCCAGGGGTTATACAGTGTCCGTGTATCTCTAGGCACTTAAGGGATGTTTGGGTACAAGCATACAATGTTTATATCTTGAAGCTGCTAAAAATAGGAGAACTTAGAGAGAATAGAAGTGATATATGGATAGAAAACCATCAAGCACTAGGCTAGATTTAAAACAAAGAAGAAAGAAATCCAATCTTGCACACTTACACACTTTGTGCTAGAAATGGACGTGGCAAAAATTGGTGTAACTGAAAGACCACTTCTAAAACACTAATTTATGGGGCTGTGGGGTAATGAATAAAATTTTCCAAGTACATTTTTGGGACATTAAATGCTAATATACTACAGCGACAATTTTTCTGTTCTTTTTACCAGCCTGCAGTGTAATAACACACTGCTGTAATGTGAGAAGTTGCAGCGGCAGGGAAGGTTTGGACTATTGTTTGCATATACTCTCATAGTGCTTAGAGAGTGCAGAAACATTGGAAATTCTTCTTCCTGCTACATAGCTCTTTGGACAATGCTAACTATACCAATTCTATCCTCATGTGTGGGGTTTTTTTCCCAAGAAGTTGGGAAATCCTGACGTACATACTTCTATAAGATTTTACTTGAAGATGTTAATGCCAAGAAAGGATTGCTCAACTTCACTAGAGTGTCTCAATCTCACTAGAATTTTGTGGGTTAGCAAATGATAAAGGTTTTTTTTAGTACAAAATTTGTTGACTGACAGATCCATAAGGTGCTCATCATAGTTAGCTACAAGTCTTTCTGTTGAGAGTAAGTCTAATTCTTCTAGTTCATTGATTTCATTTTTAGGATTCTCAAGCTTTAGGTTTCAGAGTAAACATTGATTTCCTCTATACACACATGTTGTTTTCTCTGCTGTTAAGGGGAGGGAAAACATTCTTGGGTTCAATACATGTCAAACTGTACCCCAAAACACTGCCAACATGCAATGTATTTAATTTCTCGTGGAGGATGAGTGATGTGGTGGTTTTAGACGTTGCTGGTTCTGGCTTGACCATGTACATGATACACCAGATCTTTTAGACTTTTCTGTCTATTTTTCTGGTCTCTTTCTTTCACTTTCATCCATCAGAGCAATCTGTTTTCTTTCTTTGACCGAGGCTGCATGAATGTGTTCCAAACTCTGTGGTGTTTAATGTGGCTTAGGTATTATATAACCTTAGAAGATGTGAATATGAAATTATCCAGAGAGCAGTAACTTAAAACTTAAAAGATAATTAAATAAACCGCAGGATATATACCAGAGGGTAAAGAATTGCCTCTTTTTCTAAAAGAAACTTGAAGATGTTTAGATATATTAAGACTTTGAAATGAGGGCATTAACTACCATCATCAATCCAGTATGGATCTTTGCACCTCTGTTCTAGCCATTAGCTTTACCAAAAGGGAAGATTGACACCCTTCTGGAAGATAAAAACAATCAATAATCAGGAGGTTAACCTAATATCTGCTTCTCAGGGATGTGCCATCTCCTCATATTGCTAACAATGTCATTTATTGCACATTAGATGCCAGGAAAGATAAAATAAAGCTCTTTCAGATCAAGGTAGAACTAGAATTTCTAGAGTTTTCAACATTCACATGAAAAGATTTTTGAATGACAGCATAATATAGGGTACTATTTAAGCATAAATATACATCTTTCTGAACATTTATAGCTTCAGATTTGATGTCTGGTTATGAATTATCTTTAGGGTATTTGAAAGTACCTGAAAGAGTCACTAGTTAAGAAGAATTAAGCCATCAAGTCCCAGAACGAATAAAAATGAGATTAGTTTGAGCTGTGAAAGGTTATATGCTGCATGGTTACTTTCTCTGAGTGATAGTAAATGAATGGATTAACACATTTCCTTTATTGCTGTTGGAATTGCCTATATAAAATATAGTGTGCCCCATGTGATCGTTTTTAATAAAAGAGAGAAATCAAATTCAGATTTGTTAGGTGAGTGAAATAATTTGATGAATTTTAAGTTTCTATTCTAATAGCTTAGTTCCATGGAATATGATGTTTTAAAGTTGTGTTTTTTTTTTTTTCATTTGTTTGGTTGGTTTTTTAATTACACATTGCACATTCTACACAAACGTACCTTCTGGATACCCAACCACACACCTAAAATACCCACTGGCACCATTGTTTCCATATGGAACGAACCATAATCTTCTACTATGAAATCCTCCAATGTGAGAAGTAAGGGAATGTACAGTAATTCTGGGCTTGATCAGATCTGTATTTCAGCCTTATATTAAAAACGCTGTGGAGAGGCAAGAGAGAAAAAAAGCCTTACTGAAATAAAAAGCACTGCTGAAAATGAATCTTGTCATGCCCACTTCGAACAACAGAGATACAATGAGGGAGGTATCTCACCTCCTTTCAGATCATATATAAAGTCACAGCATGACTTACTGGACATTTCATATATCTATTAATCTGTCCTTAAGGTCCTCTTTGCTGAAGCTTGTGGGTGTCTCCTTCAGTATGTGAAAAATAGCAGTAACAACAACTGTTCTTCCTTCCCAACTTGTAGGAGAAATACTATTATATTACTGTGATTTCAAGCATCTGACTCTTAATAAGTGTTAAAAGACATTGCTGTTTTGAGTATCACTAATCTCTAGTCATTCTCATTTCTTGCTGGAATGAACATTTGTGCATCCTACAATGAACAAGTTTTTAAGTTTCACTGTCCAGACCTTCTTAGTCAAGGGGTGCCCTGGTCCAGTAGAAGGCAGTTATCACCTGGAGAGTGGCCTTTTGGGGGGAATGAAGGCTTCTTCCATTAACTGCTATGAATGCAAGGCAAAGCCTTTCTCTGCTATTGCTGTTCAAGAAAGAGATGATGTTTTGAGCAGAACAGAGAGACATCTAGGCAATTAGCTTGTTGTTTTGCTGGTTTCTAACAGTATTTGAATTTTCAAAGCCAAAAGCTTCAGCTCTAGATGCAACCTGTGTCTCATGGGGATTCCTTGCTTGCAAACTGTTACCCTGTTACTGACTTCAGGACATGAGAGGATATGTTGTATATATTGGCTCCTTCTCACAGTTTTTGCAGCATATAAAATTTGAACATATTTTTGTATCTTAATTTGAAACCTAAAATATTAGAAATGTGGCTCACTTAATATGGCTGTTGGCCAGAGCAATTTCTCCAACACTGATTCTTTTACAGGGGCGTGGTGCTACTCCCACAGGCAGCTGAGAGAAGCGATGGGTACGCTGTTCACTCCTCTAGACTCCCCTGCCTCCCACCACGAAGACTCTCTTCCACATTCTCAGCTTTTATAAACTGCGATGAGTCCATGACAAAGGTAAATGGTTATATCTTTTGGTTTACTATGGACAGCTGTACTGCCATGGGAGAAAATAATTTTTCTGCATCTTTGGCCTCTTTCTGTTTTACAGCTTTATTTTGAAAGACACAATCAGTGGTGTTAACAGTATAAATCTACCAAAAGTGATGTTTTAATTAGGTTTCTGTTGTTTCCTCTAGGCAAAGACATTTCTAGGAAGAAGGGTAGGGGACACAGCTAATAACTTTATAGACAAAGTCAGGAGGTGAAAGGACTATGTCGAATATCCAGTTAGTCCAAACAGAGGTTTCCTTGCTTTACCCTGGTAGTTTAATTTAGAGACCACAATGTCATTTGCCACTCTCCCAGAGTCATGTAACTCTTCTGTTAAGCCAGAAGATGCAGAGTCAAAAATTAACATTATGTATGTAGTTTACACTCCTAAAGGTGAGATAATGATGTGATGAGCAACAAACTCTGCAAAGTAACATTACTTCTACTTTTCTGGTGCAAGGAACTGCCTTTCTCTACTTTCTTGTAGAACAGTAAGAAAGGCGCCACAAAAGAGCTTACATACAGAGTTTGCTTGAAGTTGTACAGCAAAACAATAACATTTTGACATGCATGGCAACATGATGTGTGTGAAGCCTTACTTATATGGTAATCCTCAAAAGCATATTTTCCTGCCAGGCTGGGGTCATGACTCACCTAAGAGCTTTACAGGCTTAATATCCAGTCCCTTCTGCAGGATGCGCTTTTTATTTTACATACCATTCCCCACCTAACCCCTGCCACCAAATATAGAAGGCAAGTGTAAATTAATTAATAGCAAGCTGGAATGTGCAGAGCAATACAGTTATCTTCATCTACAATAATGGCTAGTCTGTGAGAAAGCAGGAGAGCAAAGAAACGCTTAAAATTCTCTGCTTCTGCTCCAGAAATGGAGGGACTTCTGTCAGAGGTGTTCCACTTCCTAACCTAATGGAAATTAGATAAATTGGCTGAGAATAGCTCATGTTGCATATTATCTAAAAAGACTTTCGCCCTTTAAAACCCTCTAATGAATCCCATTCCTGTTACTTTTCACCAATATGACTGAAATGAGTAACAAAATATTTTGCTTTGAGTAATGAAAACATTAACTGAAATACAAGGACATATGCAGATGCAGCATGTCAATAGGGACAGAGACAGACAATATCACTACAGTGTCTGTTATGTTAACTAAACCAACTAATGTGGAAGCTTTATCACTACATTACCAAATACCATGGCTTTTGATTTCCATATAATTTCCTGCTAGTCAGCGTTATGCCTCTGAGAAAAGCAAACCTTGCATTGAACATTTCTTTTCTTTTGACTTCATACTGAAAAATAGTGTTTGTCTTTCTGAAGAAGCAAAGGCAAATGTATTGTGGATTTCTGTGCAAGGAAATGGATGTTAGATTTCAACACCTTAGTTCAGAGGAAGCTTTGTCTTCCACATGTCATAATTCAACAATCTGTAATAGGATTTGGTTCACTGTGTCTGACTGAGACACTTGATTACTTTTCTTATTATGTAATTAATTTAGACATCCTTACAGTGGGAAAATATCACACAATGGCAATACTCCTCAGAAAAGACTTTTCTTCCTTAAATGAGAATGTTAGGAACAGCCTGGAGGGAAAAGTTAAAAGATTAAAAGCAAAGGATCAGCATGGAGGCTTCTTAATGAATCGCTCATTAGGGTCAGAAAAAGGGAACCAAAGGCAGAAAGGAAAAAAAAAAAAAAAAAGTATGAGTAACTGGCAAAGTACAAGTTTATTCAGATGAAAAAAATCTTTTAAAATGGTAATGCAGGTAAGCCCAAGAGAAGTTAGTATCATTGTAACTGTTAGTAAGTATAACACAGAAAACAGAGAGTCCTTTCACTTGCACACGACTCCTGTTAAGGGCAGACCATTATAAGGACTGGAAGAAAATTTGAGAAGCCAGTTATAAAGACGAGCAATATATCAGTGATTTTTGTATAAGTCAATTGGTCTAGTGAGTTGCTAAGGGGTTAATCAAAGAGAGGAAAGGTCAAACACAGACACCTTAATCCATGTCAGTTTGAGAGGTATTATCACCCATGTTAAAATGAGTTACTATAATTCTTATGGCTTTGTCTGGAAGGTGGCACACTTAATAGACTGATACCAAAATAGATGTTCTGCCAAATTTGTACAGCTTGTTTCCTGTTTTCTTCCAAATTAAAATTTATAGCTCTATTTTGGAAATAGAATTAATTGGTGAACTCTCTTTGCTGTCCTGAGATGTTCCTCGTGAGTACTGAGGACCAGACGCAGAGGCAGCAAAGCAAAGGCAGCTGTTACAGCTGGAGTGAGCCAAGCTGTGATACTGGGAATCAGCACATGCTCAAGTCTTGGTTCTCAAGCAAACAACAGCACAGAAGTGTGGAAAGGGTAGTGAGTGCTGTGCTCTCCCAAAGGTACTACATGAGCTTTACTTCAAAGCTAGGAAAAGTCCTGTGCAAATCCTTGGATGTGTGGCTGTCCTGTACTGACATGACTTTTTTGATGGTATGTTTTAGAACATAGAGCAGCATCATAAAATTTATTTGAAGGCAAAAGGT
Organism: Sclerurus mexicanus; assembly: GCA_013396755.1. Lineage (NCBI taxonomy): Eukaryota > Metazoa > Chordata > Aves > Passeriformes > Furnariidae > Sclerurus > Sclerurus mexicanus. Next base: position 2,803,901 of record VWZF01000181.1, on the reverse strand, counting down.
TTTTGAACCCATTTTTCTTTCAAGTACTTTTTAGGAAGCCCATAGGTAGAGAAATCATTTTTGCCTGACTTGAGAAAAACTGTAATTGTCTAATCATGGTAAGCTGCTAATAACAAAACCAGGAGGACAACAATAAAGACAGAAATCCAACAGCACAGCTAGAGTCCTGCTTTGAAACGATGTTGGTTCTTTCTCAATGCCTTCAATTTCTGACTGTTGTACATCAAGAGCCTGAGCAACTCCAATGGTAGCAGACTAACTCCCCTCTGTGAAGGGAGAAAGTAAAATTGTATAAACTGTTAGGCTTGGGCAACAAGAATGAGGGGAGAAAAGGGAAAAATGAAAAAAAATAGCAGTTTATAAACAAAAAGATGAAAAGGCAACATACATCTTATAAACTTAGATTGGGAGGGGCACGCGTGATTTCTCAATAAACAAGGTCAGGCTGCATCTTTGCACATCATGTGCTGCCTGCCTGAAGCAAGGGCTGGGACCAGGCTGCACTGAAGCTGAAGGAGGGTTAAATGGAGGATAAGTGCCAATAGAACATTTTTAGAGAAGTTAACTAGTGCATTTTTGTCCTTGCGTAAGCCCCCCAGCCATGAAAGTACAGCTGCTCAGTGGTTTTCTGGAATGTTTTACTATTTGAATGGGTCCCTCTGAGCTAGAAAAGCTGAGGCACAGTGCTTTTGTTCAGTGTAGCCTCTGTTTTCAGAAAACACAGCGGATTCAGGAATCCTGTTTTATTTTCTAATTCTGTTCCTTCATCTACTGGTTATTAGATTCCACTAGGAGGATCTATCAGTAACTCACAAACCTGAATGACCTAGAAGTAAAGAAAGGAATAGGTGAATTAGCTGAGATTAGGAGTTTCATCAAATTATTCTTTTTTTCTGGCCATAGCTCCAATTATAGCTTTTACTTTGAGCAGTGAAATGCTGTCTAAATACTGACCCTGCCCAAATTCAGTGCTAGTTTCTTTAGATATTGCCAGTTACCTTTTGCTGCAGCCTGCTTTTTGTCTTGTCTTCAATCATGCCACTCACGGATGCATTGCCAATCTGATCTCACTTTCCTGCTGTGAGGTCATCTTGAGTTATTACCCGTTTTCTGTGCCTATAAAAGAAATGCTACTCAACTACAATAAAAAGTGATAAACACCACAAATAGTAACCAAGCATTCTAGCTAGCATTGTTATACAGTGAATACCTGGGCAGTCTTGCTATCAAACAAAAGCCAAATGGAATGAAAATTGTAAAAGACACCTGGCAGGCCAAAATCTGTAGTTCTTTCACATAATGGTGCAACAGAGAATACTAACAGCATGTCATTTGGAGCATGATATTTTCCCATCCTTACTTGCAATTCGCTTGAAAGCTTAGAGTAATTTTAGTATAATCCACCATTTATCCGAAGATAAGACCATAAATGAGTAGACCAGCAAATCTATTTCATTTGCGCTTTGTCTCAAACAATCACAGTTGTTAGGACTTACAGTCAAGATAACCTCTTTTCATTTGTTTGTTACAGCTGTTAAAAAAAAAAAAAGTACAAGTATCATAACTCCCCTTGTTTGTCCAATTTGTTAAATTCTGCAAAAGGTTCAAAAGTGACAAAGATTCTTCTATAGTGCATCTGGCAAGTATTTTTTTTTGTGTTGGTGGAGGGTAAATTTTAGAGGATGGTACAGAACATGGTATGAGTGCTCTAAATAGAAGTGCACTGTCTATTGGTGAAAGTGATCTTAAGAGAAAAATTTGTTGCTGGAAAGAAATACTGTCATTAGGAAAAGCTGACTGGCTTGCTTTTCACTGCAGGGTGTTTAGGATCAGAAGAAGGAGACAGAAAATGATACTGTGATTAGTAACTTCCTTATATACAGCTGCAATTGCACTGAAAACAGTTTTGCTGGAGGCTTTCTGTTCTTCAGGCTACAGTGATTTGGCCTCATGAGGTCTGTACATCTTTGAACTCTAAGCGTACATTAGGTTGCCACTTACTCAAACTCTCCAATGTATTTGAATTCACCTTGTGTTTACATGCAAACATTTTAACTTTGCATCAAAGTTAATTCCAGGTAAGTAGCTGAGCTTCAGTTCTCAGCAATGGCAACCTCTTTATTCCTGTTGGTGTTGTGGAAACTAATCCTACAATACTGAAAAGAGCAATGCAAGTCTTCCCTCCACTTTCCCCTCTCTTCATACCATTTTTCCTTACCTAAGTTCTCAAACATGAGCCTAACAAAGCAGAGACCCATTTCCCCATTTCTCAGCGTTAGATATAGCATATCCAAATTAAATTTTAGTTGATTTCTCCTCTTATTGAGGTGGTCTCCTGAAAGATAACCAGTAAATTCAGCTAAAAAAAAGAAGAAAAAAGCACAAGATTAACCCTGTAATGCAAGGTGGCATGGTATTTGATTAAAGTAATGCATAAATACCCATGCTCTCTATCCATGTCAAGACCAAACATGACCTTTTATGAACTCACCCAGGCAGAAAAGGAGACTTGAGGTTCAGGGAACAGATAAATGCCAACCACTCAAACAATTAGATGCTTCTCACAGCATGATTGGGAGCCCTAAAATTTGGGCAGTAATAGCCACAGGAGAGATTATGAATGCTACTGGTGACACTAGAAGCTTCTGGACTGCAAGAAGGTCCAGAGAAAAAGGAAAGGTAATGAGCAAATTTAAGTAATGTAGGATTGCTAAAAATATTTTCAACTAACATTATACCTTTGCATATACAAGATTTTAACTAGGACAGTGTAATGAGAGTTTGAATTTATGTAACTTTAAATCACCATATTAATTGTTGTGACTGTGGTAGTGCCAGAGAAAAGGACTGTCTAAACATACTTCTTTAACAAACATGGAGGATAAAATTACCACACTGCAGAAAACTTAGAAGTAGAAAAATGCAGTGCCCATTCTCTGAAATAATTTTTTTAATGGGCATTAGATCTGACACTTATTTCCATGTCAGTCCATACATTTTTAGAAAACATAAATAAATCACCATGTTTACCTTCTGCATCTGCCTCTGTTTTTATAGTACAACAAATAATGAAATGAGATACATTTCCCAATATTTAATACAATTAAAGATAATATTATTCATTCAGCAGGTAACACAAATAGAATCATGCATCTTCTTGTTCCAAGCAGACTGTAACGAGCAGGTTGTTGAGTTGTGATGTTTGAAACTGAAAGGCAGCACTCTCCTCACTTCTGCAGTGCTGTGGTTACTGGCACTTCAGGCTGGTATTTGCTGCCTTTGAAACCAGTAACTTCCAGCTGCAGTTGGCACATGCTGTCCAACCCAAGCAAGGTACTGTTTTGAAGCAGGAAGGCAGGACACCTTACACCATCAGAAATGGGGGCACTTCTGCTCTCCTCCAGTGTGAAAATTACCTCTGTTTCCATGTATTACTATGACAAAAGTAAGGAGAGAATGAAACCAGCTATATTCAAATTTAATGATAAACATGACTTCTCTTAATTGTACAGGACCACTCTGCTTTGTCAGTTTAGCAACATAAAGTGGGAAGTACTCAATAACCATAAATGATTTTTCTCTGTTATGTAGTTCAAGTTGTAGAGAGGAAAAGTATACAGAGATACCACATTCCTGCTGGAAAGGTACATATCTGAAATTCTTAATACATGAGCAAAAGCTGAATTTGTAGGCACTTCATATTTTTGAAAGGTGCTGTAATTTAAAAGATTATGGTGGCAACAGGTAAAATGGACTGCCATAGTCAGGAGTATGAAACATTTGTCTGACACTAAAACAGACCTAAAAGAGCCTTTCTACATCATCATGGTAATTACCTGCTTCAGGCCATACTTAATCCTCCTATTCAGACAAAAATCTAATCATGTTAGCACTGTGTGTTCATGCAAGTGAATAGATGCATCCCCTAAATAAAAAATCCCTCTTGACCCTCATCTTGTGATTTTACTGAACCCATTTACTAGCTTGTCCCATTCTATGCAACACAACACAATCAAAACAAGTACTGCTACTTTTGGAAGTGATGGAAATTTACAGTGAACTGTCGCATGCTCTGGGCAGAATCCTGCTGTCGCTTATTGCCATATATCTCATTAATTCTAGGGGCTTTGCAGAGATACTGAAATAGGTGTAACTGAATGCTGCAATTTTACTGCTTGTACACATTGTGATCTGATTGACTGACTTAGATACACCAAGTGGACTGACTTGGAAGAATACGGGGCTTGTTCCTATAAGTAACTGGTAACATTGTGTTTTAATGCATGGAGAGTGGAAGGGCAGTAAATATGTTACAGGATTTCACCCGAACTTGTTGAAGAACTCTTGTCCAGTGTGAATCCAAGAAGTTTGAAAAATGGCTCATGGCAGGGAAAAAAAAAAAAAAAGAAAGAGAAAAGGGGAGGGGGAGCATTTTAACTTTTACTAACTAAAATTTGACCTCTGGTTGTAGATCACTCCAATTTTTTTAAATTTTTTTTTTCCTTTGTAGAAAAAGGACAAATCTGGTTATGGGGAGTGTATGCTACGCAATTTTGATGAAACCAATACTACTGACTGGTGGAAGTTGTATTTCCTGTTAGACTGAGAAAGTGAACTGTTTGCACAAGTCTCAAAAATCACGAGCATCACTTTTGGTGATTTCTGATTAATTTCTATCGTGAGCTTAGCACAGTAATAAAAATTTAATTGCTCATCTCATCTTGACCAGAGGTCAGAGGGCTGCTTTTTGTAGGCTGATGGGATGAGCCGTGATGGTGTGGTGGTGGTGTTACTGCTCTGAGTGCTGTGCCTTCTGCCAGAGGGTGCCTTTGCTTCCTCTTCAAACTGTTGCCAAGGCACGAGAGCTCACACACGGCATGGCTGTGAGTCTGTGGGACTCACAGTCGTCTCCCAAATTATGTAGGGAGGGTTTAGCAAACCGGCCTCGAAGGGCAATCCAGGGCACAGGGCTTAAGCTGCCTGGGACTGAGCCTTCCTGTGCCATCTAAACCGAGTGTAAATCCAGTGGGAGGCTGTGTCACAAGCCACAAAGGTGCGGGGCAGGGGCCGCGGGAGGGTCGCTCTTACCTGGCTCCATGCAGCGCTGGCCGAGGGGCGGCTCAGCTCCGGCAGCGCTCGGGCTGGGCTCTGCTGGGCTCTGCTGGGCTCTGCTGGGCTCCGGGCTCTCTCCGTCCCGGCCGCGCCGCTCCTGCCGCTCCTCCCGCGGCCCCTCCGTTTATAGCGAGGGGCGTTGCGGCTCAGCCCAGCCAGCCCAGCTCGCCCGCTGCCTTTCCCCACCCATCTCCCGGGACGGACCCCTCGGACCCGTCTCCCTCCCACTTCCCACCCCCTTTTCCTCCCGTGGCACGGCCGCAGCCGGCAGGGACGCGGTGCCCGGGGTGTGCGGTCCCCGCTCCCGGCGCAGGGCAGAGCCCGAGCCGCGGCCCTGGGAGTGCTGCGGGATGGGCCGAGGAGTGCGCATGGGGTCCCTCTCCTTCCCCTTGCCTCCAACTTTCCGAAGAAGAGCTTCGAGTGGCTCACAAACATTCCCAGTTTCTCTAGGACTCCCCCGGCCCGCCTGTGAGCACAAGTGAAATGTTCTGGTCACCACTAATGAAGTTGCAAGAAATATATAATTGCTGTAATAAGTCTGGAAAACTGTATTCCCTGGGAGTAGAGGGGAGAGGGAACAGGTATGTTAACCCACCTTGGAATACATGTCCCAGGAGGGCTCTTCACGTCACTGCTGTCATTTTAAAAAATGATTTTATATATGGGGAATTTCGTTTCTCTCTTCATCTGGTAAATAGGACAGAGAGCAACTTCTCAGGCAGGATTTCTGAGGTTGTCATGCTCAACAAGAACAGGATTTCAGGAGTTATATTTCATTTTAGGATCATCACACCTTAATTATGGACAGAGCTGAAGCTTCCAGTGGGAACTGCACAACTGCAAATTGCTTCGTAACCTTTTTATACACCTAGTGGGTTTTTGAAGACCCTCTTAAGAAAGGCATGACCTAGGATGGCAATATCTTTCAAGGGTTGGCAGTATAACTTTATTATGGCTAAGAGCAATTGGGATCTATGTAGTGATAGTAGGAGAAGCAAATCAAGAAGGAACATTTGGGATTCTGCAGTAATAGCAACTTGCTTTTCAGCATCTGCACATGTATAATCACTAAGGTCTTGTCTGGCTATAATTTGTTTTTGAAAGTCTGTTAGCTAAATCAGAGTTCAGATAGAAATGCAGAACTGTGGCACATTACACAAACTCATTTGTTCCAGGCTGTGTTTGATGGATCATGAGTGTGTTACATGGAGGCACTAATTCACCTATGACATAATCTCTTGCCCTGATCTTATTTATGTTGTGACAAGAAAAATCATCTGTATTTTCATCAGCTCAGCAGTCAGCATTGAGGCAGTCTATACTGGTAGCATGCTGTCCTCCTGCCACTCGGGGAGTTTGTAGCTGGCTTCTTCCCTGAAGGGATCATGTTGAGAGATCTTCTAATGATGAACTATGGGCATGTTCACAGAGGTATCATGACAGGGACTAGAAGCCACTGGCTAGTAAGGTAGTTCAGGCTCTGCAGTGCCTGAAGCTGGCTACAGCAGTGTGCTCTGTAATTCCCATATATGTTGGTTGTATTACAAGGAGCTCTTGACATACGGGACACATTTATTCTATCAAAAAAATTTGTATGTGTGTGACAGATTACCAACTCTCTGAGTAACAATGAATTTGGCAGTTATTGCCCAATTTTGCCCCATTCTGTTCTATGGTAAAAGCTGCTGGATGGAGATAATGGAGAGGAGACTTCTGTAAAATGACACCTGAAGGTCTTTCAGTTTTCATAGAGCTGAAGGAACTGAAACCAAATCTCAATGCCAGCATCAAACCCTGTTTGTTTAGAGTCACAAAATGCTCCTGCTATGTCTGCATCAATGCCTGGGATCGGTTGTTCCTTGTACTAAGTTCCATCATCCCTTCTCTTCAGGAAAGGGATGGGGAAAGTAGATGATAACTGTATTTTTAACCAGAATAAAATGGAAAAACCCACAACAACTTCTTTTTCAATTGGATTCTTTTTTAAAAGATGCATGTAAAATTGAATTTGGGTCTGCATCTCTCTGCTGAGTTCAGTCCATCTCTGGTGGATGTGCACAAGAGAGATGTAATTTAATGTAATTTGGGGAAAATCTCTTCACTACCAGCAGTTTTGTGCCTGAAATCCCAATAACAGAATTGTAACGTGATAAGCACTGCAACATGCACTTGCTATAGAAATGTAATTTACAGGAACATCCAGTGAATAATAGACTTGATGACTAGAATTCTGTTTTCATTGAACTGCCGTAAATAAAGAGGCTTCTTCCCACCAGAATTGATTGAGGTGTCTATAATGTGGAAAGGGTTTCAGGGAGCAGGTTTCATACTGCTGCTTGTGTTAGAGCAAAGAGCTATCATTAAGAAGGTGACTGGACTGGGCAATTTGATTGCTATGAAATCAAAGAAATAGCTCTTTTAATAGCAATATTTATTAAAATGATGACTACTATGGTGAGAATAAATAGTTTAAAACAAATCTTCACTGGAAACTCAAAATCACATTGCCTTTTTTTTTTTTTTTAGTAATGCATTTTGAATGATTCACATCTGAACTTTTTGGCGGTGTTTTTTTTTATTTTTTCAAGGTTTTTTTTTTTTTTTTTTTAATTTCTGCAAGAACAGGAAGTACAAAATTATTTTCTTTGTTGAAAGTTGATGTTCCTTGCATAGATCCCTGTGCTGATGGACACCAAGAGCCAGGCTCCAGGAAAGCACCACAGGTTGCAAGATTTGTGGCATGCTGTTTCTTTTCATTATCTTCTTTTGTATGTATTTTAATACATTTTCCCACCATTGATTCTTTCAGGAAATAGATTGGACTTTCACACAGAGAAAATACCTGTGCATTTGTTTAGAAGAAAATCAGTAATTCAGAGGTAGGTCTCTGCCTGTAGCAGAAACCTGGACATGTCCTGGTAGCAGTCTGGTGTGAGTAAAGATGATAATGGCTCTGAAGATAAGAAACCTTACAAATGCCTAACATTTTTTAGGAATACTTCTTATCAAAAAACTCTCCTGCTGCCAAAAGGAGTATTTCAGTCCTATCCTGTTTTTATATATCTAAACACTTTCCAAAAAAAGGACAAAGAATTGATCCTAAGTTGTCATCTATTATTTAGAATTTTTTGTCCACTTTTGTCAATGATGAACTGTATTTTCAGAGTGTGTTCCCTTCTATCATGTCTACTACAAAGGAAAGTTACTCAAAAGTAGTAAGGAAAGAAAGTTTTGGAAAAAGATACATTTAAATTCTCACTGTTTTCCTCTTGATCCCAACCTTGTTCAGCTCTAGAAAAAATGTTAACTTGTGATGTAGGAGTAGGAATGTATATTACTGTTGTCATCCAAACTACGGGAGATCATAACATTTTGCTAAGACTGGCAGAGTATTATGTGTTTGTGTATGTGAGAGGAGAGAGTAGGAGAGGGAAAAAATGTCTTTCGAGACAAGTGAGGGAGTTCATTTGCAGACTTTGAGTAGCAGTGGTGCTAATATCCACAAGGTCTGCCTCTCCAGAGCTATGGAAATTTACATTATTATTTTTTCCTGATGAGGTCTGTGAACAATTAAGATAGTTAATCTCTTTCCAGGAAGCTATATGCTTTAACTCCCAGTCTTCTTCAGCTTGTATGCTTTAATTGTATCCCTTATAATCATCATAGCATACAGCAAGAGGGGAGGCTGGAAAATATGAAGACTCTGAGGAAGCCAGTGTTTCAAATCTCAGCATTTCCACAACACTTTAAAGTTTGACTTGTTTTATTCTGATAGAGAAATAGTAGATTTTTTGTTTGACTTCTGCTGTGTTCTAAGCTGAACTGAATGAGAAGTGTGTTTTTGAGGCAGGGATCTTCCACAGCAGCAAGTGCTGGGGAGTAAGACCTGAGCCAGACCAGCCCAGGAATTGGCAAAGCAGCACCCAGAGGGGCTGGGCTCCCTAAACTGCTCACGCTGCTCTGCAGTCCACAGCACCAGGGAACCAGAGTCAGGTATTTCAGAAAATAATGGTAAAGAATTATAATTTGGGAGATAGTTTCTTTTCTTCTGAAGACTTTTTAGGATTTGTCAAGCAAATGAACTTAATGTCATAAGCTCTTAAGAAAGCCTTCAAAGAAGAGGCTGTATTTTCTGCTCATGTGCTACTCCATGTGTAAAGTTACAGGAGCTCCTGCTGGACTGGCAGTTCCAAAAAGCAGGTATTGGTCTTCCTGTGTGGGCAAAATCTGTGTCCACACTGCATGCAAAGTAGACCTTGGTTTGCTGGATTTATTGTTCAGTTTAATATTAAAGCAGACAGTAATAAGGTGGGTTTTTTTAACTGCATGATGTGTTTTATTCCTGTATATTCTTTCTCTTCTCTACCTTCCTCATTTTTCTATTGTGTTCTTGTCTAAAATCTGCTGTTTGTTTAAATGAATGAAGAGCCTTCTTGATATGAAACCTTTTATTCTGCTCATACTGACTTTCACCTGACTGTGGCAGGGAGAGCCAAGAAGAGACATTTTTTGAGTACCTGCAAGAAATGTCAGGGTGGAGTAAAAGTCTGCCAGGTTCTTTCTGGGGACTGGCAGCAAAATATTATATTTTAAATGTGTTTTCTAAAATGATGCCTGCCATTAAATATAATATTACACAGATTGTGCCATTCAAAAGAATATTTTTACAAAATTCAGCACAGGACAGTGAACACCCAATGTGATCATGATCCAAAAGTCTGTGAAGTTTGGCTCCCAGTTTTATCACTGACTCTCATGTCTGTTTGAGATTCAGCTCTGATCTCCAATGCCAAACTGGTGTCATCCTTCATGTTTCAGGTGCTACAAAGGCAGAATTTGAACAAATGCATTATTCCTGTGAAAGGACTCATATTTAAATTCCTTAGAGCTGGGAGCAGTGATGATAGCACTGAAATATGTTTGAACAGGCTGTGTGATTTGTTCTCAATATCTGATGCTACGTGTGAACTGAATTGAGTACTGTTGGTGGGGAACACATAGCCCTACATTTACTCTTCATTTGAGGAAGTTCATCTCATTTGACACGAACTTTATAAGAAACTATGTAGAAGTGAGGGTAGAAGCAAGTTAAAATTTGAAAGGGGCATATTAAATACAGAAATGAAGAAATCTAAGTTACGACATTTGCGGCTACTGTGTTTGTGGTTCTTTTATTGTGCAGTAGAACAGGGTAGTTTAGGCACTTTCTGTTGACACCTTAATGATGTAAGGCTCTTGTAGGTCATAAGAACTGTCCCATTTAATTTTTAACTGATCATAAAATTCTCAGTTTCTGGAAAAGGCTGTAGTTATGGTAAAGGAAGATGTTTGCATTGCTGAATCATCTTGGAAAAATGGGTGTGGACTAATGTGTAATTAGTAATTTTTAAAATGTCTTTTCTCAAAACAACAAACACGACTTCCCATTGTGGTAAACTTAAATAGAGTATGTATTCATAAAACCACATTTACACTTTCCAACAAGAGGAGAAACAGAAACTGGTGTTTGAGTTGACCTCTACTTCTTGTTGAACCTAATCATTGTGATTAAAATGTAATAGAGATTGTGCAGTGCTATCAGCAATAATTACTATGTGAAAACTCTTCTCTCCAGCCTAACCATGGGAAGACCTAGAAGTCAATTTTTACTTACAGAATTTTGTAAATTTACCAAGCCTTATAGCTATAAGGCACTCCTGACATTATTTACTGTGTTCTTCAAGCTACACAGAAGCACAAATAGATAGGTTTTCCTCTGTGTGCAAATTGTTTGGAGAAAACACTGTTTTCTAGTTGGCAGAGAGTTTTGATGTTTCTGAAAAAGAAATGTAACCAACAGGAGAGTAAAAGATGGTATTTTTAACACAGAGTTACTGAGCATGTCTTGCTTCTCTACACAAAACCATCATTTTTCCCTCTTCTCATCAAAGCAGTTAGGAGTGGGGATAATAATTATTGTAGTTGTGGTTGAACACCCAGTTGGTCCAGGCACATATTGCTCATCAACCTAACCTTGCCCAGTTCCTGTGGGATGAAAACAGACAGGACAGAAGTACTATTATCATCACCTTAGAGGGGAATTGGGTCATTTAATCACTCAGTAACTTGCTGGAAATCCTCAGGAAGCTTATGGCAAAGTGAGAATTCAATCTCCTTACTGCCTCAGCCCCAGAGCAGTACTACCTGCAAAGCACTGTGGCCTGAGAATCAGCACTTTCTAATCGAGTTATTATAAATAAGAGCAAACATTTTATAAAGTAAGATAAAAAGCAGATAAATTTCAGTACTGTCTAGGTTGGTAATGTTAAAAACAGGTGCAAGTTTCCAAGTATGGGGTAGTACCTTATCTACTGGAGACATAACCCTTCCTTCAGAGTCTGTCACTTCAATCAAAATCTAATCAAAGTGCCCAGTATGCTGCTGAAAGGTGTGGATGAGCTGCAGAACCAGGGAGCTTGGCTCTTCCTGCCTTGTGTCACTACTTACACCTCTATATGGACTGAGTATAAAGTCCTGGCAGAGCAAAAATTGGAGGCAATTAATACCCAATGCAAACATATGTAAGTAGTTAGAAGATGGGAGCTACTACTTTTACAGGAATTCCCCACATTTCAACATGTGTGTTTGTCCTGAACTGGAGCAAATAGTTGGCATCTCTTGTGAAGGGAAAAGTTTGGAAAAGACAGACCTAGAATGACTGAATTGATATGAACGGTGATAGTTTAAATCTTATACATAGTGTGGTAAATACAATACATTGTAGGACACTATGTCATTAGGAGATTATGAAAACTAAGGAATATTTGTTATTAAAAACACATCATTGCATCATTAAAGCAACTTTCCTGATCAGAATGATTCTATCATTTTATGAAGAGAACTAATGAGAATTTCTTTTTCAGTCCTTCAGTGAATCTGAAATATTTATTTAAATAGAAGGGGACTAACATAAACATATGAACTCTGAATAATCACCTTGGATCAATATCATCTTTTTTGAAGGTGTTTTTTACTTTTCTAACTCCTGTGTATAGCTTAATAAGTATCCTTGCTGTATCACCATCTACAATACAAAAGCCAAATTCTCAGTATGTCTGATTGGTGTTTACAAATTAATTTTCCCCAAACCTGTGAATCTATAACAGCTTGCAATTTTCAAGCACTCCACCAGTTTGGAGTGTTTGCATTGGAACCAGAACTTTGATTTTCATCCAAATTTCATCGCATAAAAATCCACCAGAGATCCACAGATTTACACGTTCTGTGTGCATTTGGAAGCCTCTCCATTAACTGGCAGAGCAACTGGGTGAAGAGGCTGTGGCAGGAGCTGCCAGCTCCTGTATGAGCCCACACAGGAGCTGCCTTATCTTACCTGCCAGAGCTCTGGGTTGTGGGGCTGGGACTGAGGGAAATGACACTTCTGCTGGGCTTTCTCCCGCTGCCCCTCTACTTGGTACATGCCACAGAGGGTGGAGGGCTAAGAGAAACATTGTGGGACTGCATAAGAAACAGGGGGAAGTGCTGCTGGGGCAGAGGGTAGGGGGGATGAGACTAATTAAAGGGGCTAACTAACTCCTTGAAGTCATTGTATTTCACAGTTAATGTCTTGAAGACCAAGTTGTTTGTGCTAATTTTGGGTTTTAATGGTGCAAAGAATCGGGACATATCTCTGTATGATTCCATATGATTTAACAGTCTGATTTAGGTGGCTGCTTTTTTAGTTTAAATCTTGGGCAGCCCACGCTGTCATCCTGACTGGCAAGCCATGAGCTCAGTGCTCTCAGACAGCCTGGCCAGGCCAGGGTGTGCCTTTGGCACTGTGGTTTCCTGGCTTTCAGACGTTATCTGTTTTCATTGCACATTTTTGGGGTGCTGGATTGTTTGTCCAGACATTGACTGTTTTTCAAAAAAGTAAAAGTAGCTCCTAGGCAACCTTAATGAATGGTAAGACCATGTTAGTTTGTTCATAATTTAGATGACTAGCTTGTTTACTTTGATGTTTGGTTTATTGCAAAAGGCTGCCTTAGCTTATTAGCAGTGAACTATGTAAATATGAGAACAAAAAACCACCAGAGGATCACAGAGTGGTTATCAGGCTTTTTGTATATAGAGTGTTTTTATTGAATAGGTTTATATTGTGAAGTTTTTAACACCAAAGAGTAGCATTTAGAATGCTCTGCTCTTTAGAAAATACAAATTACATATGATGAACCACAAGTTTCCTAAAGCCTTTCTTAGTGCATCTACAAAGAAATGCAAAAATGTATAGACATATAAACATATCTGTATAAACCTACCTATATTCTCTGTACACTTACATAAGCATATCTAAAAAGGCATGCTGTGTGTTTTAAGTGCCATTCAAAATTTTTTTTCTCTGAAGTACAGTTTTGCATTTTTGTGGTTGTCCTTTATTAACAGGAGCTTGGACTATTAGGCTTAGGAAGAAAACTCTGGTCGTAATGACTGATGTTCTTAATTTTCTGCCCTGAAAGGGTCAGGATCACCCTGTTTTATGCAGTCAGCAATCATTAGATATTGAAATAATCTAATGGGTGTTGAAATGTTGCTAAAATCAAAATAGCAGCAGACATATAAATCCTTTTAGAAAAGTACTGGATTATATATATATATGGTTCCTACAGGTAGTCAGGGACTGAGGCTGTATTTATGAACACATTTAATCATTAAAGTAAATTTTTGGAAGTCTGGGAAACAAAATGTTGCCAGTTTATATTCATCCCTCAGTATGTTTTCCTGACCAGTCTGCAAGCATTTGGATATGATTTCTGAAGGAAGAGCTGACACAGCCCAGCTGGAACAACGTTGTACAGCTGGAAGAATGTGGAGTTCTTTGAATAATTGGTTAAAAACATGCTTTTACCTCCCTGTTGTGGCATATTAACTCTAAAACATAAGCACACACAAATCTTAGTGAATTGATCCTACCCTATAAATCTCTGTTCGGAAGTGTCAGGTACATGTCTTTGTTCATATTTCAATAAACTCTTTATAGGCATCAGGATGCTTTTCAACAACTATTATTTCTTTTGCAGTATTTGGGTTTTGCCTCTGTACACAGTTATAACCACAAGAGATTTACTTCCACAGTAGGGAAAGTTGACTGGAAACAATGTCTGTTCTGTTTTAATTCTATTAAGCCTAAAAAGAGAATCCGTACAGGAAAGTGAAGCTCTGTGATGTACTAACTCTTTATAAGTTCACAGGATCAGCAACATTCTTGGTAATTTGCGTTATATCTGAGCAACCTGAGATCAGCAGAATATACTTTTTTCTGATTTTGTTTTTAGAGTCAAAACATGGAATTTTTTTCTCACAGAACTTTATTTTCTATTTTTCCTATTTATTTCTATAAGCCTGTTCAAGCTAAAAGGTCGTTCTAATTTGGAGTGAAATGGTACTAAGAAATAAAACTAAGCTCTTACTTACCTAGAAGGTTCAGCTGTGAGCTCCTCAGAACTGCATGTGGAGAAGCTGGCAAGACAAGAGCTATCTGACACATCTGGAACGTCTCACTTTCCCTGCAAGCTTGGACAGTCACAGAGATGGAAGGAGGAACATTTGTGGCCTTACTGTTGCCTTCCTTATGTGTACAGTGGGTTTCAAACTATGAAAACCTTGGGCCAGACGTGTTGCAATTGAAAGGCGTGAGCCTACTTCTCTACCAGATTACCACAAGCATCCAAAGAGAGATTTTCATAGCTGGGAAAAGAATCTTGTCACACTGCCCCTTTGCTCATTAGGCTGCATCTGAAGGAGAGATGAAACAGGAATGGTCAGTTCTGGTTGTGGGTTACTCCAGCAGCTGGAGTCTTGTAGTGGAGTCTTCAGCCTCTGGCCATGAGGGCAATGTTGCTCCTGGGCAGATGGTTCAGGGCAAAGCAGGACTGGTTATGCATTCCTCAAACTTTCATCCATAGGCATTTTGATTAGGAGGCCTTCTTCAACCTTTTAGCTGTGATCACATCCTATCTCTTTTGCTGCCTTCTTCTCTCCTCTTCTGTTAACTGTGTTTGCTTTTTCTTCCTCATGATTTTGCTGCCTTATCACCTCCGACACTCTTCTCACTGAAGGAGGTCTTACAGGATTTGTCTACTCCTTTGTGTTGTTCTGGTATCTCTCCTGTTTGTGTGCTCTGGATAAAGTAAAATCATAGAATTTGTTTGTTTGTTTTTAGGAGCTATTTGGAAAGAGTATTAACATTGTTGAAAATCCTGCAGTAACCAGGAAATGAACAAAAAGGAAGAACAGCAATTCACAAGCAAATATTTTGCCTGATTCTT
Organism: Sclerurus mexicanus; assembly: GCA_013396755.1. Classification (NCBI taxonomy): domain Eukaryota; kingdom Metazoa; phylum Chordata; class Aves; order Passeriformes; family Furnariidae; genus Sclerurus; species Sclerurus mexicanus. Next base: position 2,788,485 of record VWZF01000181.1, on the reverse strand, counting down.
TGCATTCTTAATTAAAAAACCTCTTGTTTTTCTTTATTTTATTATTATAGTACCCCAGTATCTTAAAGCAGCATTAAGGTCTGTGACTCTCCCATTACTTTTTGAAGTGTTCATCATTTCCTTCTGTGTTCTTGCTGAGAAACAAGCACAGCTGAATTCCAATGCCCAATATAGAGTGGTTCAGGTTGAAAATTGGTACCTAAATGCCAGTGTCAGGTGTTTTGGATTGCCTCCAGGTGTATTAAATTAGGGTAAATGAAAATAAAAATGGCTTGGTCTGTTTACATTGGTGGAAACATCTCTCCTGGGAGATGCAGTCTCTTTGCCACAGACAGATTGGAGAGGTAATGTATGTAAAAATAAGAGTGTAAAAGTATTATTTAGCATTTTTTCCTGTTTTTAATAATATGTGTCTATAGCTTGTTGCTAGTGAGGAAACTCATAGTAAAAGCAAGAGTTAGTAAAGTGCAATAGGATGTTTTAATAGGAGCTTAAGAGGTTTTTTTTGTGTGCCTCAGCTTATGAGTTTGCCAGCAGTTATTTGGATTAGAGATGCATCATGTTGGAGCTACACGTTAACCCAAAGGGGTAAGTGTGAACAAAGAATTGAGATGGATCCATTAGCACATCTAAAAGGCAATTCATATGGCAGCTTTATTTTGAAGCTTCTCACAAGCTGAAAAAATACTTGAAATTCCAGAGTTCTGCTCAAAGGTGATAAGAGGATGCAGAGTTGGCAACTGGGGAACAAAAGTATTTGAAATGCATGAAATGTTACAGGAAGAGTTTGTAAGATGTTACCTGGAGGGACTCAACACTCTGGAGAGGGCAGGCTCACTCTTCTGATCCCTCAGCTATGTAAGTAGAGAAGGAGAAACCAGCAGTTTTCCAAGAGTCATGGATAGGACTTCTCTAGTTTTTTAATCTGACTACTGAAACTCTTATATGGAGGAGCTGAATGCACAAGTTTTGTCATTAGTTAGCAGGGACTGGTGTGTACATGGGGTCTGGTGAACCCTGTCACTCTGCATGAATAATCTCAGCTAGAGTGTCTGGATGGATGAATTTCTTCTGAAAGTGATAAAATAGTGTGCTCTGGAAGCTTGCAATGTAGCAAAGCAAATTGGTTCATGTTATTTTTTTGAATAAGGAATGGAAATTGTAGGACCCCAGTGAAAGATGATGTAGGTGTGGAAAGATGGGAGAGGGAGCTCAGCTGCAATTAGCTCACCAAGGCACCACATGCCTCGCTTTAGGAGACAATAGATGGAAAGGAAAAGGAGAGGAACTTGGTGTGGGCCTGTTCTGATACTGAAAGCACGAGGAAACAGAAATAACTCATAAATGGGATTTATTAGTGAGACTAACTGTTGTCAGCTGTAGAAAAATGGAAGGACCACTTCAGGGTTAAATTCTCCAGCTCATGAGAGGCTTGAACGAGCTGCAGCTGGTTGATTAGGAGCTACAGCTGCAGAACTTGGGTGATAGAGAAAAGGAAGGACAGGTCAAGCAACTGAAAAGAAACAGGCTTTATAAGAGGTGAGAATATGAAATGCCAGTTCAAGTGTGGGGGAATAAATAAATTAAAAGGTAGGTAGCTGATGGAAATGTAAACGTGTATCTGACTTCAAAAAGGGTTGATAGTGTTCCAGGATGTCTGAGTGAACTGCTCCCTCAGCAAGGCATACGGCCATTAAGTTTTGGGGCTGACCTGCAGAAATGAAATGAAACTCTTTCCTTAAATAGAATCAACAGAAGAAAAGCACTCAGATGGTGCACAAGCACTTGGAGGAAAAAATGGGTGTGGTGACCCAGATAAGAAGTGTGGAAATTAATGGAAAGTGTTGTGGTCGCTACTGTGGTGTTTTTGCAAGTAATTGCTTTAGAACCTTTATGTATCTGGAGACTTAAAATGTGGCTAGTGATTAAAAATATAAACCTCAGTTGTGTTTCCAAAAGGTAGTATAAAAAGAGTGGAAAAGGCAAATTTTCTAGGATAGGTAGCAAACTGATGTGCATTTGAAAGACAGTAATGTTAGCAAAAGAACTGGTGACTTCTCAGGACCCCTGAGAATGCAATGGGTAGATGGTAGGAAAATGTGTTTTCTAACAGTAGCTTGTGCTGTTAGAAGACTGAGGCTTTGGAATGTGGGAATGTAGGAAGTACAACTTGTTATCAAGTCTAGACCCTGCTATCAGAAGCATCTGGATTTACACAGAATAATTGTATTAATTTGTATGGGCCTGGAGGAATTGCTGTACTGATGATTTGGGTTGTAAAATGCTTTCATAGAATCATAGAATGTTGTGGGTTGGAAAGGACCTTAAAAGTCACCCAGTTCTAACCTCCCTGCCATGGGCAGGGACACCTTCAGCTGGAGTAGGTTGCTCAGAGCTCCACCCAACCTGGTCTTGAACACTTCCAGGGGTGGGACACCCACGACCTCTCTGGGCAAGTTGTTTCAGTGCTTTAAACAGTCGTATAAAGCATCCTTCTCCCCTACAGCAATACAACCTCTGTTTTTTATTTAGAGTTTAGAAGCGAGGCATTGGTTGGTGTTTGTGGGTTTGTACTCTCTGTTTGAATTGAGGAGCTGTATGAAGTTGTAATGGATACTGTACTCTCTGTGTGCTGAAGTTTGGAACAAAATATAAGCATTGTTGCTATGTTCCTTCAACTGCTTCTCTTTCTGCTTCCTGAAATTGAACAACAATTTGGACAGGTTCAGGAGTTGCCTCCTCCTGTTTCGAAGCTTCTCACATGTTTTAGAATTTGGTTTTCCTCTTTGTGGTAATGGTACTCATCCACATTCAAGTGGGTATGAGAGCATGTATTACAACGTTCAGCTATTCTTTGGTATGTCTGGATCCCTTATGTATGAACAGATTCTAAAGTAAACCAAAGCTAATGCACTTTGTTTCTAAGCAAGTTTGGTCTATAATGATTACTAGAAAGTCCTAAACAAGTCAGCGTTTGGTGAGCAGACATTTATCTGAAGCATTTACGATGTGAGGCCATAAGTCAGACACTACTGCAACCCATTCCTTCCCTTCATTTTGAACAAATCTAAGCACACTTGTTTTGCTCAGTAGAATTTACAGTCAAGTTTATCTTCTTTGAATACTCTTGCATCTGTGTAAGTGTTTGTAAGTGCTGTGTTTGCTTCCCCTCCCTGTTTCCCCTCACATACACTTGGAATGAAATGTATCTGCTGAAGGTCTTCAGACTGTTGTCTTTTTTTACATTATTAAAAGAAAGGAAAAGAAAAGCTTAAGACTTCTGTTAATTAAAAATCTTTAGTTCTACTGCACATGAACTTTTTGAGGTTGGTTTTGCATTCCTACATGACATGATTATGATACTAGTTCTGAAACCCTTGTGGGTTTCCCCTTTTAGCCAAGGTGCATATTTTGTGTGAGGTCTTACCCAAAGTCCACTGACATTAACAGAAAATGTTTAAATGTTCCTTTAGCTTTGATCACATAAATCCTTGTGCCCTGAAAGGTAACATAAACAACCAAGACAGATACAGCAATGGCTCACAGAAATCATGTAAACTAATGTGAAAAGAGATGTTAACAGTGTGATTAGTTAGTGTCATCTATGCTATCAGCCCTTATTTCAGCAATGGTAAGTGGCAGATTAAATTCTCAGTGGAATTTTCCTTTCTTCTTTCAGGCAGCACTTGCAGTGTTTTTGTCCCCTCTCTGAAGGGTTTGTTTCAATGAATATATGTCACAGTTCTTAGCAACAAAATTGTGAATACTTTTGTCAAATTTTATGCTGTATAATGTTTCTATTAAAAGGGAATAGTGGAAAGAAATTGGTAAAAGACTCCCCTCCCATTCTTCCTGCCCTTACTTTGAGTGTACCTAAGATATTGGAGTGATTTACAGATGTTAGGAAAAAAACCATTTTGCTTGCTTTGAAAACATAGGAAATTCAGAGTGGAAAAACAATAGCTGTTTTAATGCTAATTGTGATGCTATGAAATAATCTGAAGGAGGAAATCACACAAATTGTGACAGCCAAAATTTTTGAGAAAATTAGGAAGGAAAACAGTAATTAATTGGAGAAAAATTGCCTGGATCCGGGCGCTAACAAACCTAAATGTCAGAGAAAGTACCATGAATTTAATAATGATTGTATGCAGAACTGCCCTTCAAAAATTTTCCTCTTACCAGCAACAATTTTGATATGCTAACTAATTGCTTTGTAAATAGAATCTGAGATGTAATTATAAATATGGTATCTGGCAACAGCAACCTAATGCTGCCCTGTAGCACTTCTGAAAGCAAACAACTGCCACATTCAAAAACAGGCGCAAAATTAATCTGTGTTGTTCTTACAAAGTCAAATATTCTGTTTGCTTAGGGCAAAATCCTTCTTTTCTATCATGTGTGCTGGAGGTTGACTGGGAAGTGCAGGAGCAGAGGCTGTTTGGTGAGGGTTAGATGTTATACCCGGCACACTTTAATGCTAATCCTAAAAGAAGCAATCAATGCACAGTCTGCTTTCACCTCAGCATCTGTTCCCTCTCTTTGGGGATGCGGGTGAGGTGGTGAGAGTATGAGAAGGTGCAGTAGCTCCCACCTCCCGTGCAGCAGTGAGTGTGCAGTACACACTGACCTACCCCAGCTGGGGTCCCCGTTCACTTAGAGCCCCTTCTGCGCTCTGCTATTGATAGAGGCATTTGTTTTAGTTTCTGTGAGCTGTGGGCCAGGACTCCAGTGTTCAAAACCAGTATTAGCTGATTCTTTTCCTTTAATTTTTAATACACTGAGATAGATTAAAATGTTATGATTATCTTCCATGCAAATTAAATTTTGCTTCCAAAAGGTCCTAATCCTTGCTGGTAGGTTTCTGGAATAACAGTATTGGTTGAATGTTAATGGTACTTAAAATCCATGCAATTAATATACTTAAGGACTTCGAATGATAGATATTGTCCATGAAGTCTGAAATTGTGGGAGGATTATAGACATTTTAGTCAGTTTTTAACTGCATACATTTTAATAAGATTTTAAGTTTCTGGTTTGTGTTTTTATTTCAAAAAGCAATAACAAAACAATTATGTACAAAAGGGATTTATAAACTTAAAAAAAACCCAATCCACATAAATTTCACGATGTGCACTAATGCTTATTATCCTAATTACAGTGGTCCCTTTTGAGGCAAGCTTTGGTGTAAAATAATTAATTTTTATGCCTGCAGCTTAACATGTGTAACTTGCTTCCACCAGTTGTCTTATTATAGAGCCCACAAGGGTGGAAACTGGTGCTTAAGTATATTTTGTTATTCTAATCAGTCTTTTCATAGCTTTTGAAGCCTTATCTGCCTTAGAGAGATCAGAGCAAACAGTGTTACTCAAGGTTAATGTGTTCCCAGGTAAAAAGAAATGTAGAATTCCATAAAGCGTATAGGAATACAGAGCTGGGTTAATTTTGCATCAAGTTGGCTAGCACGTTTGCATTTTCAACTGCGTAACTGTCTTCTTTCCCCAAATCAGGGTTGTTAGTGTTACATTTGGTTAACTTTTGTGCATTTGCTCTAACATAGGTTAGAAATTGAACTCAGGCATTATCAATTTGAAAAGGGCTTCAAGGCACTCACAGGGATTGTGATTGATGGGGATAGCAGATGATTAAAAATCCTTGAATGTTGGAAACCACTGTTAAATAATGAGAGCCCCCCGGAGGTTAGCGAGGTGCTGTGAGTGCTGTTACCTTCTTCCTGCCCTGCCAGTGGAAAACGCGAAGCACTGGAGGTGAAGGTTTAAGTGGGAAGAGGTGAGGCAACCAGGTTAGGTAGGTTTCTTTTTCATAGGGTGGCAGTTCATTTGGTTTTAGTGTCATTTGGCTCCCCATGACCTAGGAGGTTGTAAATGGCTCTGGGTGCAGGTCCAGTGCTGAGCACCTTGCAGCCTGGGCTGCCTGGGTGTGCAGGTGGACCTGGATTACGTAGTACCTGATGAGGTGCTGAGAATGCTAAAATTAAAGCAGCTGGCAGAAGTGTTACTGTTGATCAACTATTACGTATTTGTCTCTGTTGAGAGTCCTTTGCAATCCTTGCTACCTCCAGCCAGAAATCTCTCAATGGCAACCTGTTGTCCAAGACCTTTTAAAGTGTAGAGAAGGGGCTCTGCCCTTTCTTGGTAAGGCAAAGTGGTCCCCTGACATTAGCCTTGCCTTAGTGAGCTCACACTTAGCTCAGTATTGGCAAATAAGAGATAAAACATTGTCTAACACTGGCAGGAAGAGCAGGAAAACAAGGGAGCAGAAATAAAATGAAATATAATATTTTAAGCACATATAAGAATGAATTTGAAGGAGATTATGTTGGGCGTATTTTCTTTTTAAATATATTTTCTTTTTAAATGTTATTTCTACCAGAGAACTGTGTATTGTTTGTATGTTTTTTAGTGAGGAAATTGGCATTGGAATTTTTATTTTTAATTTTTATAATTTGGTTTGGCTCATCTGTAAAGATGAGATGTCATTTTTAATTGTTCTTTGAGTGGCTAGGGAACTTGGGACTTCTTTCTGAGAATATGTACTTTCTCTCACACCTTAATACATGATGAAACTTGGACTGAATAAGATCTGGATAGCTGAGTATGTATATGGGATCACAGGTATTTTAGCTTTGTTTTTATCTATTGTCCTTTTTGCTTTCTTTCCAAGCATTCTTAAAGGGTGCAATGTTACTAGAAAACCCCACTTTCCTTTACCTAGACCAGCAAAATTCTAAGCTGCAGAAAGTAAATAAGAGCTTAAAGGAAGGGGCAGCAAGCTGTAGAATATCTAATGTTCTGCTTGAGTACATCACCTCGTTGCTGCCTCCTGGAGAAGGCAGCGTTGATTCTACAGGGGCAGTAGCTAATGTGTAGACATGAAATGAAGCAATTAATTTCTAATTACTGCACACTTGTTTGCACCCATGAAAAGATATGAAGTGAAGATGCATTTCTTGTATTCTAAAGTAAAATCTGAAAGTTTTTATCTAAAAATTCAAAGTAGTTAACAGTGCTAGGTGAGTCAACTGCCTGGAAGACCACCAACCCTTGGAGCCTTCATGTGGCTAACAGAGAGATGATACTTTTTTCTCAACGCTGCTAAATGTTAACAGAGAAATGCTTTTGAAATGTCAGTTAGTTTTGTTTTGTTTTTTTTCCATTGTCTAGTGTAAAGTTTGTGTTCCTCTAATGACTTTAGATGAACAGCTAGATACTGAAGTTACTGGCTGGAGATATTCCTCCCAAAATTAAAGTTTCAGATTAATGGAAGGTGTCTTTTTGCATTTTATCTAATGGAAAGTTACGTTTCTAATAGAAATGTTACTTGTCTAACACCTTGAAGTTCTTTCTCTGTTGCTGGCACACAGCTGATGTTGGGTGAGCAGCGTTTTGTCTAATAATGCTTATCAGTGAGGACTGTAAAAATTGAAAACAGATGCCCACATGGCCATCTCTTCCAAAGCATGTACATAAGTGGCCTGTGAACAAAATGAACAACAAGGTCTGGTGGTACTTGTCGTTTTTTGTTGTAACTGTGAAATTAAGTGAGCAAGGTGTGGTATCATACAGGAAAGGGAGAGACACGGATTTTTTAAAAAATTGTTTTACTGAAGTGGTGAAAGCACAAGCCCAATAACTAGTTAATCCTTTTGGTAAATTCTGAAGTGTTGCAAATGTGGGGTATTTAATGAAAATCTTGTCCCAGGTTGCCTTGTGATCAGTTGTTGGTGTTTTGGTCAAGGTAGACTTTGAAGAGGTGCATTTGAGGCAGACTCAAGTATGGCCTTGCTATGCTTTGTTTTGTATGGTAAAAAATACTCAAATATGGAAAAGTGCACATTTGCTTATTTTACAGCAAGTGATAATAAAATTCCTTGTCAGTGTCTTGTTTCTGACCTCCCGTATATTTCTTAGTTTACTAATTAAAATGGGTAAAGGACACACATGTATCTGGTTTTAATTATAGTGTTTATTGGATAATACATGGCAGATTGCTTTTATTCACAACTGTTTTGTCAAAACATAAGTTGCAGTATTCTTTTACCTTGTTCTTTTACTGTGTTAACACAGTGCAGTGGTCATAGCTGCGGTATCAGATGTTCCTGCCAGAGTGGTTAGTGGCACCACCAGCAAGAGTCAAGGGCAAAATAAAGGATCCAGTGGGATGGGATCCACTTTTAGAAATACTGTCAGATTCAGAGGGAGTAATACTGATAAATGAGAAGTAAAGATTAGAATCTAAATATTAGAAATGCACAAAGAGTATTTGGTGTTCTCCAACCTCATAAAATTAATACTCAACCTTAGTAACTGAACAAATGTGATCCTTCACAGTGAATCTGTCTGCTGTGCAGAATGTGGTTTTGGATACACTGTGAAACTGAATCACTTCTGTGTAAGGGACTATGTCACAGACTATTGCTAAATCTTCTGATCCTGAGTCCTGATGGAATGATGAAATCCATTTTAGGCAATAGTACTTCTCACTTAAGGAACAAATTTTTGGAAGATACACCTTCTACAATGTTCTCCTGAAAATCTGTTCCATATGACATTTCTCAATATTTGGTTATTTTACAGCCTCTTGCACAGAGAACATCTTGCAATTTATGAATGTTATTTTGTGTTAGTTATCATGCATGGGTGTTAACTTTGGACACATATATTGTGGTTTTTTTAATCCTGCCCTTTTTGTAGCTGTTTTGAGGATCATTTTTATCTGATGGTTTATTGTTTTTGACAAAAAGCTTTCTGCAAATTAAAGACAAAGTGTTATTAAAAGATAGAGCTTAGTACATTGTGTTAGCAAACAGCTATGTGTTGCCTTGTAAACTCAAGATCACCCGATTCATCCCAGCTTTGTTGTATTGCCCTATTTGCTCGTCAGCAATGACAGCAGCTTCTAGCTGATAAAATGTTCTTTTTTTTACTTACTGAAATAGACTCAAATATACTGTTGCTCTGAAGGAGACAAGAAAGGGCCTTAGACCTCCATTTTAGTACCTAGAAACAGCAAGGAATAATTTATAATTACATCAGCTCAAACAATTAACCATGTTGCTCTGGCAGTGATGCAACAAATCAATATTTCTTCTGCACATGGGTAAGAAAACCACTCTTGCTTATAGGAATGCCTGCTCCCTGATTTTCTGTAACCCAAAATGATGCATCTTGTGAGCAAGATGTCTGTCCTGGGGCTCACTTGAACTATGACGCATCTTCTGTGCTCGTCTAGAAACGAGTCTCATTACCTCTGAGGACAGAGTGTTGTCACTGCTGTCACATACACACATTGTACTGCCAAACAGCTGTTAGGAATGTGAGATTCGTGTTCTGTTACATTTATTTCACACTTCACACATTTGTTCTCACTTCCACAGTATTACAGGGTGCTGTGTCTAATCATATTTTCATTTGCAGAGAAAGGAGATTTGCAGAACAACTCACAGTGTGAATGATTTACATTAGTAATAAAATAATTTGATGTATTTGAGAAGGTGGATAAAACTGACTTTATACTAACAGACTTAATCATAAAGTAATAAAGATTTTTATACCTCATGACAATCTGTTGAAAAAAGCTGCTAATGCAAATGTTTAGGTGCATTGTGCATATATTTCTATACAGACCTATATAAAAAAAAACCCCTTTCCTGTTATATATACACCTTCGACACATTGACTTCTAATGTGACCTGGGAGCCACTGTTTGTACAAACAGCTACTATGTATATAAATTAAATTCAAAATAATATATCATAAATATAATTGGGGAAATTCTGTTCACTTTCAATTGCAAAGCATCATAAATACCAGTGACTGGAGTCCATTCTACTACATGCTGTGCTAGAATCTGATTTATTTAATGAATTGCTGAATAATTCAATTCCGAAATACAGGAGACACTGTACCAGTAATGCTTCAGAAACGGAAAGATTTTAAATATATTGTAATATGACAGCATTAAGCATTCTGCAAAATAGGCCGTGAACAGCAAAACCTTATAGTATTGGACATTATTTAGGGATATAACTGGACGTTTTTATTGTGTAATCTGCCTTCATTTGTGTAAACAGCTGTATTGGTAAATAAGGACTTAACTTCATTTAACACCCATAAAATTGCTTATTGGTTTGAAGCTGAGCAAAATTAATTTATTTCCAGTGTGGTAAAGCAGGAGATTGCGTTTTGGTTCATTTTTTTTTTTTTATAACAAATGACTCAAAGAGCATCTTTGAGTCTCAGAGTTGGATAGCAAAAGGAAAGTGCTGTTGAGAGAGCAAGAGAGCTTCAAAATGGATCCAACTAACTTTCTTTTAAAATTCTACTGAGTGTCTTCTGTGGATCTGCTGTTTTTCAGCCTGGTGGGTGTGAGAGAGTAGGCTCACTGTCTTCAGAGAGCAGCAGATGAGAGGAATCCTCCCTCACGAGTAAACCCCCCGGCAGCTCTGCTGGCTGTCCCCACTGGCAGCATGGCTCTGCCTGTCCTGCTGCACGGCTGCAGCAGAGATGGAGCTGTAAAAGGCTGCCAAATTTCATACACTGGGGGCCACCTTCTTTGTGCTTTAGTTATTGTTTCTAGAGAGCTGTGCCGTGCGACCTGTGCGTGACCCTGCTTGGGCTCCGTCGTGCTGTGTGTGAACTGCTGCCTGAGCTCACTGTGGTGGTGCAGCACGAGTGTGGTCCAAGTCAGGATGTAGTAACTGAGCTGCTTGTAGGTCCTCACCATGTCAGCAGCTCTGGACCTGGTCCAGTGTTCCTTTTCTTAGCAGAACCCCTTGAGATTTGCAAAAGGGACCTGTACTTTTCCCAACACTAGCCAAATAGAGTGTGATAACAGTAATAGATGGCTTGTCTCACCCTTTCTAGACTAGTGCCAACATGTCATTTCTGAAATTTCATGGGAGGGAAGAAATTTTTATGATTTCCAAGCCTTCTAGACATAGCAAATTAATTTTTCTTCAACTGCTAGTGCTAGTCACTTATTGCTTGAAAGGAATGACTATCTTACCTAAATTACTAATTTACCAATCCAGTAAGGAAAAAAATAATTGCCTATCATCACTTTATCATTTTCCTTTATCCATTTTCACCATTCAGCTACCAGGTATCTCTTAACCTGTTTGTGTTATGACAACAGTGCCTTGACTTCTCTTAGAGCACACAGGGAGGAAACTCCACATGACTGTGTGAGTGAACAAAAAGGAAGTAGATGAGCTTCATTGTGACCAGTGCAGGTAACGCATCATGGAGGGAACATGCCTCAATGATTTTTGGACTCATACCTGGCAGTTAAAACTCAGGAAAAGTCACTGAGCCATCATTTACAGTTCCCTGAAATCATTGTCATGGTGCGCAGTGGTCAAAGTGCCAACAGAGCATTGGGCAGCCTCAAGAAGGTTATTGAGAGAGAGACAGAGGCCATTGCCTGTATCTATTAGGATGCTAAGGGGAATAGGCAGAGATGTCCTCTAACTTTCCTAAACAAGGTAAGTTGTAGATATTGGGCAAAGCAGAGGGACTGTAGGGAGTGTGTTTATCTGCTCTTCCCAACAGTATCTCAGTTCTGCCAAGTTGAGTGAGTTTCCACAGTGCAATGGTTGCACAGGGGTCTGTCCTGTTCCCCATGTAATCAATTTAAATGGTACTTTTTGTCCCAAGTAGACAAATGAGAGCAATCCCTCAGCTGTCAGGTAGAATACTTTTGGAGCTGATTTGTCTGTATTTGAAGATAAGGATTTGTACAAACAAACAAAGGTTAGTATGTTGCCTCTTAGTGTATTTCCCACAGTAAGCTGGAAACATATCCTTCACAGGAGATGCTTTTTATATTTAAGAAAAATGGCCAACCACTTTTCTGTATCATCATTAACATTCCCCTTGGATAAAATCCAGTGATGAACAACTTCCTGATGGAAGAGGTCATGGCTTTTCCCTCTCCCATAAGTATTAAATGTCAGTAATATGTTTGAGAGTAGTGATGCAGATCAAGATTGAATCATGGGGTCAGTGGCATTAAAAGAATAATGTAAACTGTCTGCTGAGACTGCTCTTAAGAGGTACAAAGCATGCTTATTATTAGTAACAGGGCAAGAAATTAAAATTCTTTGAATTTCTTGTTGTACCTACAGTACCATAAGCATAATAGAGCTTCTACCCATGTATGGGAACTAGTTATTCTCTTTGTGCTGTGTAGCCATGCAGAACAGTGGCATATCAGACACAAGATGTTAAGGGTGAAAGAAAACCTTTAGACATGCAATTTTCTTGTTTGAAAGTCACAGAAGGTCAGTTAATTTAAAGACTTCATGGATGTTCCATACTAATGGGTGGAATCCATGCTGTGGGTGGCAATGCCCTGCTGCTGGTGTGTGTGCCCTACAGACTGCCTTATGCACATAAAATGTGTTAATAAAATCACAGAAGAGTTTATCTTCTCCAAATTCTACACTCTTGTTTCCAGTAGTATTATTTACCTGAGCTACAGTATGTCTGGACGTTTTAATTTGGATGAGGAACTCATTTATTTTTGTGCTTGCAGAGTAAAGCAACGTACTTTTGAGTGTGTGTCCCATCCCACCCAAAGAAAGAGTACATTTGCTGATCCTTTTTTTTTTTTGGTTACTCTCAGGGAACCCTGATTTATCAAGAGGGCGCTGTTAATTTGTATCCTGAAGACAGCCTGATAGGTGTTTTTTAGCTTGCATTATTAGTGGAAACAGTGTCATTGTTTAATTAACAATTTAAATTTGAAGTGTTTATTTTTTAAATGAAACGTATAGCCTTTAATTAAAGCCTTTGAAGGAAAGACTTTGGTCTTACAAAACACTGTAAAGCTAAAGTGATGTTATTTTCCTTGACAATCAGTCAGCCTTGTGTGGTCATTTCCCCTTGGCGTCAGAGCTAAACTGTTATGAGATTTAAGTTTAAATGTGTGAAAAATGAAGAAATGGAGGGATGACTCAGGACTCTTGTTATCTCTGTCTGGGGCAGAAGAAAAGTAGCTTTCAAGAAAAGCATCTGGATCAATTACTAAATTCACTAAGGGAGATGAGCTTTTATTTCAGAAAGTGTCCGAATTCAATTAGAAGCTGATGTTTTAAGGCTGTCTTCTCTATCCTGCAACACAATAAAGCTGGTTTCCAGGCAAAACCATTTAGCTCCTGGATGGATATATGGGGTAAATTATTCTTATTTTATGTGATTAATACCAGATGTGGCATTCAGGAAAAGTATAAATTTGTTCTACTGATGGGTAGTACGCACATATGAAACATTGAAGCCTTTTTTTAACACAAATGTCCCCAAGCTAAACTGGGGTAAGAGAACTATGGAAGAGCAGTGACTTTGGAGTTATGCCACTGACTTAAACAAGATCAAGAATTTGATCCAGTTGATGGTAAGTACCAAATATATTATTAGAGAGCTGGGGCTATGGACTGCTCTTGAGTGTTCTGCAGTGTAGATGAGATGGATGTTTGTTTCCTGCGACTCAACCTTACCGTATTTTGATGTTCTGCTGTTTTCCATAATGTTTGCCTGTCTGAAATTGAAAGAAGTCTTAGGTTTTAATCAGAAATTTGTATGGAATTATGAAAGAATGTGTTTTTTTTAAAGAAAGATATATTTCAGTGAACTTTTGTTTTAAAGGCCCTATGTTTTGGACAAGGAGCTTTATGCATGAAACATGGTTTTGGTCACTTTCTGCACATGCTGTTTTGTGGAAAAAGGCAAAGACATCTACTTTTCTAGCTCCTCATGCCTGACACCTTGTATTTGTGTGTCAGGCCTGAAGGCAGGGACCGTGTAGTCTGCTGCTTTGTGAGGAGAGCAGGAAGGTTGGGGCTGTTACAGCCATCAGTCAGCAGTGTGAGTGGTGGGGATTTCTGTCTTGTCTCTTGTTTCCAAGTCTTGTCTCTGAGTTTTGTGTTCTCTGTGCTGTGACGTATGAAATGATTTTTCTCCTACTTATGCATACATCTGCAAGCTGCTGCTGCTAAAATTTTGTTAGTTGATGGATTGTCTGGGGGGGAAAAATTGTTATGAAAAGCTGTTGCGAACAGAAATGTTAAAAAAATGGGCCCAACCACTTTCATCTGGTCTTTGGTCTGGTTTTGTAAAACCAGCCTAGTAAATGTCTGGAAGAAGAGAGGCAGTTAGGTGTTTTAGCTTCACTTCTACTATGGCATAAGGCATGGTATGAAGTTTCCCCTCGTTCTGGGAATATATACAAAAATAAAATTTCTCAAATGTTTGGGTTCTGTAAACATTACTTTGGCCAAAATCCATGTAACTAAAGGAGAGCCTTAACTGTGCTCTTACTTGGAAGGTGAAGTGGTTTACATATGTGAAAATTATATACCAGCCCTTGAAAGATGAGACCCATAAAGCAGCACACAAGAAGGTGCACTCTGTTGTGTGGTCCTGTCTGTTCTCAGTAATTTCCAGCCAACATAATTTCCTGACTAGGAGACCTTTTAAGGGGTGTTTGCATATGCTAAAGTAGCTTCTACAAAGCTTTAAACAGATCTTAAGTGAGTAGAGGCCTTTGAACACGCATACATTCAGTACTGAATCATTAGAGCTACTTGCCATGATGCATATCTTCATATAGTGATCTGCCTTTTTTACTAAAGTGTTCTAAATTAGAGGTAATGTAGAAATGGTATCCAAGGGTGTATTTGAACTTCTATGAAATGGTTGTTCCTTCTCATGTAGTCCTTGTTGCTGTGCAATAAAATCAAGTAGTAAATTCTGAATTCCATAAAGTCAACTGAAAGGTTTTAAAGATGTAACTGCATCTGCTTCCCTTAGGCTTTGTGCTTTACTGCCTTGTATTACCAACCTAAATCTGTTTGTGTAAGTTTTGCTTTTAGTGACAGAACTATAAACTAACCTAAGAGATGTCTACGGAGGTGTTGTAAAGAGTTTATGATGTTCATAACAAGAAGGTCGCAACCATCTCTGTCTTTAAGAACACCCTACTTTGTAGGCTGATGGAGTAATGAACAAGAGTCCTAAAAGGGTCTTCAAGGTGGAGTTCTTATGAAGTCTTGTTGTGTGGTTGTGATCTTGCTCTGTCCAGCCAGGTCCTCCACTGAGCATGGAAACAGGAGGAGGTTTGGCACAGAATCGCTTGGGCCTCTTTAAGTGCTTCTTCCCAAAGTTTTTCAACTTATTTGGAGCAGGATCCTTTAACTTAGAGCAAGTGATATAAATTTTTTAATAATTAAGGAAAAGGTAGAAAGGCAACGAATAGAAACGGCCCAGAAAATGCATGAACAGGTATTTTTTTATTGCAAATTTAGCTTAATGCAGTTAAATATATAGAAGTATGAAAAGGGGATGGAAAGATTTCATCACTCCTATATAGCTGATATATTTCCAAACCTGTATTCCGTTGACCTGGACAACTTTGAAATAATGTGTTTTCCTTCTTGGCACAAGAAGTCTTATTTAGAAAAGGCATTCTTGGTGAGCTATGTTCTCTGAACAAGTACAGCCAATATTTCTCCTTTTATAAGGAGTTAATTGTGCCTTTGTGTGATCACTGGTACTTTTTTCAGATAAACAGGGTTTTTTTCTCTCTCCAGGCAATTTCTACAGTTTTTTTTTTTTATTTAGATAAACAAATAAAATTTTCATGAAAGAGGTCATGCCCACCCAGGAATATCTCAGGGGACTAATTAGGGTAGCCTTGAATCACAGGATGAGAGATGTAGCTTAAAGCTTGAGCTCAAAATAAGAGTGAAATACAAATTCTTTCTCAGCTACGTGGTTACAGCTGATACAGAACTTGCGAAGATAATATCTTCTAAGGCATCATGTGCGAAACAAAATGCACTTGTTAATGCATTGAAATGTTGGTCAATGAGCTAAAGTTGGATGAAATTTACCAAAGTAGAACCTAATGAATGGTTCAGTTTCGCTTCCTATGAAAATGTGTACTGGTTACATTAGGAGTGAAAACATATGGAGACTATAGTATCTGTGCCAATGCTCTCAACTTTGGTCATTTAGGAAACATACAGATTTCTTTTAAACTAAAAGCTGGGACTCATTCTATACGTAGTCTCCTGTTCTGCTTCATGAAGCTCTAAGTATGTTTTGCCAATCTTAGTCTGGTTCATCCCTCACACTGATTTAAATCAGGAAGATCAGGATGTAGTTCATCAGATGCTGTGATGTGAAAGGATAGCTGGACTCTCAGGTACATTACTGTAATACTAAAAAACCCTCTTTTAGACCATGAAAGATAAAAATTCTATTTTGTTCCTATATGTGCTTAGAATAATGCAGACTTCATAGACCAAGTGCTTCTTCTCTCACCCCTGCCCCCAGGTTGGCTAAGATGAAATTGTAAGCATTGATTCGCGAGGGGGAAAGTGTAATATGGAAAAAATACCAGCATTGCCAGCGATCTTGCTGGTTCCTGGCAACCTGGAAATATGAAGGGTGGCAGGTGCGTTTACCTACATAGATATTGAGCTCTATAAACTCTATATATAGCTGGTCAATTTTCTCTTCTAGAGTTCATGAAGCTATTCTTGGGACACTTGCTAATGCTTTTCAGAACTCTAAGAATTGAGCAAATACTTTAAAGGAAAAAGAAATGGTTTACCATCAGTCATCCTGCCCTTCATCAATGTAAACAATGAAAAATTCTACAATGTCTGTCTCCTTTGTAGATTCTCTTCTGCTTATGAGCAGTTTATGAATAATAAAACTAATGAAGCTTGGCTTTCTGACATTATCCTGTGTAGTACTACATTTCTCCTGCCTATGACAAGGAGACACACCAGGGCTGTGCATGTGAAGACTGATTTGCCAACTTCTCTTAAGGTTGCTGGTTCTCCTTATGGCTTACAGTTTGTGGAAAGCCCTGACGTTTTGCTGCTGCACATGAAATAAGTGGCTATGGGGCTGCAAAATGCCTCTGCGTATTGCTGTACCACATTCTTGTCTGAGATCTAAAATCCTCTGTCAAATTCGGTTAAAGTTGGGCAGTTCTGCTTTGAATAACTTGTATATTTGTGTTTTATTGTGAAATTTGAACAGACAAAATCTACTACGTTGTTCCTTCTACAATGCTAGTGTATTTTAGAGAAACTGAGATGGAGCACTAGACAGTGTCAGAAACAAAAGTAGAGCATGGATTTTCCCATTTTGAGTCCTTTACCTCCTAAGCCATTTGATAATCAAACCATCAGTTGAATTAATAGAGCTGAAATAAAACCAGGAAACTGCTCCCTCCTTACCATTTAAAAGTATTTTTCTATTAATGGAACTTCTTTGTTTTGAAAATGCCTTTTTTTCCCTCCCAGGAGATTTCTTTTAACATGGGAAAATTGAAAAAAAATCCTTTAAATAAAATACATGATAATTTCAAAGGAGTCTTGTCAAGACAGTCAAAATAAATGGGGAGTTACAATTTAGATTTATTATACAGTTGTGGAGGGGGAAGCCATCTGTGTTATCTGATTTAAGTATAAACACAGAAAATACTTGTAAATACAAGATACATAAGCAGTTCTCAGTATGCTAGATATTGTTGTGGTTTAATGCATACACCCAGTACAACAGGCAATTGTATAGGAAAGTCAAAATGCATTGTAAAAATATGTCATAATCTGTAACAAAGGGATTGATCTCTTTTCCTTCATTGTTGATTGATCATAAATGGTCCCAGGCTCCAATTAGTTCTCTGTTCATTTAATTAGTATTTCCTCTGTGCAATCAGGATAAAAATTACAAAGAAAACAAACATGAAACTTGCACATAGCTAGTACAAAGGGGTCAAATAGAAACATGTCTTTGTAAACTCCAGAGCTCTACTTAAACTTCAAATGCATTGGATCTGGTCTTAGTGAAAGCATAGAGGTTTCAAGGAAAAGTCAAACTTGTCCACAAGGGACCTTCATATGGGAAAAGCATGACAATAAAGCTGTTCAGAGGAGTTCCAATGTAGGTTCTAAGCAATAAGGATTTACAGGTGCAGTTTTTTGCTAGCTCATCTGGAAACAGCTTCACTACCAGCTTATTTCAAGGTGGGTAAACAAAGCTTTATTTGGAAGCCACTTGCCAAAGACAAATATTACAGCAGAATCAAATGGAAATTAAAATAAGGATAAGAATAAGAGATTTGTAAGATTGAAGTGGAAAAAAAATCCTGGCTAGGGACAATGTTAGTATCTCAATAGTTAACAATAAATGATGTTAAAGATTGTACAGGGACCTTCATGTTTTGATTCACATTTGAATAATTTTTAAGGGGGAATAACCACTGTTGTTTCTTAGCGTCTGTGGAGGCCATGTGACATCTGAATCACATGAATTGGTTGTCATGCATTTGATATTGAGAGTTCATAGCCTGCTGAGTGCTCTGAATCCCACAGGGAAGAAAGTTCCTGTATATGATACAGTTGTTCTAACACTCTGACTTTTAATGTTGATACTTTGGAAGAAAGAGAGCATTCTCTTTTATGGCTCTTATTCTCTTGATATTTTTTTTACTTAAATGTGGTATTTCCAACCTCTAATGCATGTGAGCAACTCCTGTTCCTGCAGAGTGCTGGAAACCTGCATTAAGGGTGTTCTCTTTCAGAGAGGAAATTGATTTTATTTATTTATTAAAGTCAGATTGAAGAATGACATCAGAAGAATGACATTGCCAATATTTCTAGGTTTTCATCCAAGAGAGATTTGGAGGTGGGGAAGATGATGTCTAGCTATGCTATTGCATTTCTTAAAGTAGTTACATGACATATGCTTTATATACAGTTCAGTGACTAGAAGTTTGGAACAGGGCTGGGATACTGCATATTTTTTCTAGATCTGCTATTGACCTGCTGTGATGTGTGAAGTTTTGATTTGTTCTTTTCTTGATTTTCCTACCACAGAAATAGTATCATGATGATTTTTGTATTAGAAAAAAGTCTATATGATAAGATAGAATTCTTATTAGCTAGCGATAAAATATTATCTGTTCATCTTGCATAATTTCTTTTTATAAAGATAAAAATACTGGATGCTGCTGGAGCAATACAAGTTGTATTAGTCACAATGTGCCACTTGTCTGCATGTTTGGATACTAAAATATAAGGGATGTAAACAGACATGCACAGACCACTAACTACTCTTCTGGCTGCTTATGGAGTGAATGAGAGGCAGGAAGGGTGTTTGTGTTCTGCTCAGGACTGAATAAAATAACAGTAGATGACTTCAGAGTCAGAGGTTGACCACAGCAGTCTGTAGTGTCCTGCCAAAATCCATTCCAAACTGTTGTGAATAAAATCACAGTTTTTCATTTCATTTGCACTCTTGAAAGAAGCTGAGAACATTACAGTAGCCAAGTGGTAAACTCTGCATAAAGTAAGCAGTCACACAGCTTCCCAGTGTTCCAATTTCTGTTTAGTAAGTACTTACAATGTAAGGCAGCCCCCAGTTGAGCTCTTAAAATATCTTGTGCAATACATTTTTTTTTTCTTTCATGTGCAGTTAACAGTAGAAATTTCTTGTTTGATTCTCTGCAGTATGGTTCACTCAGTTTGCTTTTAAATCCAGATACAGAATTGTGGTCACTGCACTAATCAACTGCATATTTAAGCCATTTTGAAAACTAGAGGATATTTGTGAACTCTGACATTTAATATAGAAAGATGTGCCTTTGTATAAATATGGCTTGGCAAAGCGCCTTTTCCTTGATGTGAGATAAAATAGCATTTCCCACTTCTGTGCTTTGCATTCTATGGAAAGTGGTCACTAAAATTACTTTATATGAACCTTTATCTCCTTACCATACTCTAGAAACAGCGTAAAAAGTTAATATTCAGCATGTCACGTGTGCCATGAGGTGGTGCTCTCAAGCTTGTCCAGCATGAAGAGGGAAGCCAAGAAGCCCTGAGCTTTGCACAGGATGTGCTTCCCCGGGGCTGCAGAGGGTTCAGCAATGAAGCCCAGCTGTGCTGGAACAGGATACAACTCAGAGGCTGGGGGAGAAGGGGGTGGGTGAGGCTAAGATTTGCCTTGTGAAAAATTTGATGGAGGAAGTCACGTGCAGTGTGTTTGCTGTAGGTCTAGAAGACAGTTCTGAGCCAAAGAAGTTGATGACGTTAGTGCTGGTTTGTATGAGCTGAAGATCTGGCTGAATCCATGTTCACTTTGGATGTGTCCTAATGTTTGCAGCTTTCTCACTCTGCTGTTGGTTGCCTGCTATGCTGCCATATTTGTTTAGAATGAGATTCAGCTCTTTTCTACCAGACATTCACACATCTGGTTAAAAGAAAGAATTTTTTAAATGTGTACTGACTTTTGATGAATGAGTAGGAGTATTCTGGGGTCCAGTTTTACTGGGATTGGTCTTAATCAGGCCAACTCCCATTTCCTGGGAAGCTCTCAGCTCTGGAGGAAAAGAAATAAAAAGTTGAATCTGACCATGTCAGTGCAATTGAAAGGTTGATATTATTTACCTAGGTTGCTTTCCAGGTAGCATTACTTGGGGACTGATGAGAAGTGAAGATTCTTTATGTAGGTTGCTTATGATGCACTTAAATTTTTGTCATTGTATTAAAGGGGAAGCTGGGGACTGGGCAAGTGGTATTGATGCTTGGGTGGTCCAGATATGAGTAGGAAGATGTCTTTGAGATCCTTGCGAAAGTGGTGTCCTGCCCAGTAGGTCTGCTGAGGTACCTACTCAGGAACTATTTTCTTCTTTGCTACACAAAGGATGTGTTGTCAGAGCAAACTACTGAGCCCTCCCAGCCCCCTGCCTACACATCACATGGTGAACTATGGGGCCAAAGCCTTCTCTCATGGTTCTCTCACCTTTTGTGTTAATAATATGGATGGAGAATGCATCCAGTGCAGAAAATATTCTTGGGGCACATCTTAATTGGTGGTGAAAATACAGACATCAGGATCTAAGTAAAAATGCCTGTTAATCTGTACTTGTAAGTTTTGGAGATTATGGCTGCCTCTGGAGAACTGTTTGGAATCACTGCCAGATGGAGTATGCTTGCCTTGTTGAATTCTAGCTGTGGTCCAATATGACAGTTCCGCTTTTATGTAAAATGTTACCTTTCTAGTAGATACATCTCATCCTTGCCAGCCTGTGACTTGAGTTACTTTACAGTAATTCTGTGGCTAATATTTATGATTAACTGATTCCTTGTTCTGCTGTTCACCTTTACGTATCTTTGTTTTCATCGAAGTTCCAACTTTCAATTTAGCTAATGGCCCTGTTAAACACCTGGTTCTTGGTTAAGAGAAAGCTTGTGGTGACAAATTTCCACAATATTATAATGACCAATATCCACAAGTAAGATCCCTTTTAATACACTGTCATAAGTTTCTTTCCTTACTGAAGTCTGTGCCTTTGCACTTTTTATTTTCTTTTCTGGTTTCCATGGAAAACTTATCCTTGATGTTTATTCTAATGACTTT
Organism: Sclerurus mexicanus; assembly: GCA_013396755.1. Classification (NCBI taxonomy): domain Eukaryota; kingdom Metazoa; phylum Chordata; class Aves; order Passeriformes; family Furnariidae; genus Sclerurus; species Sclerurus mexicanus. Next base: position 2,767,027 of record VWZF01000181.1, on the reverse strand, counting down.
GTGTGCTACTGATGCTATTTTTCTTTTCATGGTGAGGTCTGACTTATTTACTAATACTACAGAATAAAACCATCTTAAACCTAAGTTTAAATAAGATTGCTACTCATTTGTTATGAATTATTTTTAATCTAATATCCACCCTTCTATTTCTGAAGTCATTTCTTGAACGGTTTTTCTGGTGCTTGTGGCTGGGTTCCCAGAGGATATACAAGAAATCATTTATCTTGCAGTACTTTATTAAGTGCTTAAACTTTTTTTGCTACATTTTTGCACCAGTATTTTTACTGAAATGGTACTGAAAGAATTTATCCAACATTGAAATCCTTTTCTGCAAGGTACTGTAAACATGTATTTGGCAAAACACATTGTGGAACTCCTCAGAAATACACCACGTGGCAGGATTTGGGACTACAGAGAACGGGAGCGACAAAGTCCTGCTCTAGTATTGTAGATGAGGAAATGAAACATAGAATAAGTCGTGAGTGTAAGAACGCAAAAATGACCACAGAATCTCTGCTATGTATTTTGATCATGAGTTGATAGGATTTTGTTATTTAATGAGTATGTTAAGTTTAAATGAAATTTGAATTTCAGTGGAAGTCTGCAGTAGTGTATGGTATTCTAGAAAGCTGGATAACAGAAGCTCAGCAACAGCTTGCCAGTATTTTTTAAAATAGTGAAACAGTGATGTTTGGAGTTGTGGAAAGTGTTATTAATAGCAAGAGAAATTATAAGAAGTAATTTTAGAAGATCTTTGAAAGACAAGGTGGGAGTTACAAGCTTTGGTAGGGGAAATGAATGTGCTTCCTAGTGATGAGACAGCTAAGGCAGTTTTGGAGGAAAGATATGAGATAGCAAAAAATGTAGCGTAATCATTCCTGAATAGGAATGGATGTCCAAGGAAAGGCTATGTAGAAAGTTTGTAGGAAAAGTTCAGTTTGAAGTTTATTTAAAATCAAGGAAGGTCTTGTTATCAAAGTACTTTTTGTACTTGTTAAGACATATATTTGCCTCACAATGTAGTAGTATATGTGTTATTGACTCTTGAGGGTTAATCACTGTGAGTATAATACACTGGTTTTGCTAAGACTGTACTGAAAATAAGGATTAAATCAATTTATCTTTTTCTTCTTTTGTAAATATAAAGTATAACAAGTTGCAATGTCACTCTAAGTGAAGTTTTCTGGCTTGTGTTTGCCCTTATCTCATTATAATGATGCCAGAGGTCCAATGTAAATATCCTTCTGTTCTGTCCAGCAACCCATACTTTAATTTAGTGTAATCAGAAAAAAATAACCTCTGTAAAATAGCCTGTCAGGGAGAAATAATAGGGCTGTTAGACTTTGGCAAAACTCCATTGCATACTGCTGAGATACAATATCCAGTTTTGCAGGACGTTTGTCAAGACACTTGGTTGCTATAATGTGTTGGGATGATCTTCCTATCATCAGATAGCACCTGACAGCAGACCATGAACAGACAACTCTTCACAATTTAATGAGCAAAGCTGGAGCAGTAATCCCATCCGGAAGGGCATGTAGTGTAGCTGTATTATCATATTTGCAAACAGAGCTGTACTTACAGTTTTTCATATGGTCCTTCCCCTATCCCTGCGGAGACATTATTTTTCATGGCATTATAAGTGTGAATCAAATAGACTAACTTTAAGATATTGTGTTTAAACAGTATAATATTTTTCTGAGCTGGTTTTATTTCTTTATTTGCTGTACTTGAAGAACAACCAAAGAGGCTTTCATGTGGTGGTTGGAAGAAGGTGCACACTTCTTTTATCCACTACTGCTGTAGTGACTGGCTGCAGTTCATTGTTTTTTGCAGTTGGAGCACTTTCAGTACATCCAGTATATGGACATGTGTAAATGTCTTGCATATGGAACACCATGTGTTGAGAAATGTGTTACTGCCTTCTGTGAACTCCTGAACACAGTTCTATAGGACTCGTAAATCAAACTGGAGGGGAAGGAAAGTTTTCTGTTTATGAAGTTGAGTAGAGGCAAGGCAACCAAAGGGAAAAAAATGTATAAATGCAGACAAAAGCCATTCGTTTAGTTACACTCAAGGGACAAATTAATGGAAAAATGGAATAGTATTTTTCAAAAGATTGTTCAAGATCACTTTTGTAAACCTCTTTTTCAGTGAAAAACTGAATTTCAAGCTTTGCCAAATAGAACAAGCGCTCACATTTGGGGATAAAGGAAAAAATACGCAAATGTTTTTTGTCTTGGAAGGAAAATATTCTTCACAGAATGTATAATGTTAGGAGTTCTGGGAATATAAGGAGATCTGTGCTATCAGGCACGTTTTGTTGATTTTCTTTTTCTTAAAAGTACATCCCATAATTGATTCATAAGTGCTGTCATGAATCATGTGAATCTTCATGGAAGAGAAATTTTTCTCTGCAGAGTCCAGCCAGAGTAATTTGTGGAATGGTGGGAGCCCTCTTGAGAGCAGATAGCTGGGAGGATAATGTTAGCTGACAGCTGCCTTTTTCACTGGGACATTTGTTCTGCAAAGTGACTGTGTTGGATCATCACCTGGATTAAATCAGCCTTGTTACACCGTGTATAAAAGTAGTATTTTACATTAGTTGTTGAAAATTAGAAAAGTGATTTTTTTTTTAGATGTTGATGTTTTTGTTGTGGTGGCATTTTTTTTTTTTTATTTCCAGAGTAGTCAAGATTTTCAGCTGATTTAAAATTGGGAGAGTTCGAACCTCAGTTGTGTGCTGTAATGCAGTTGATCTGTCCCATGGAGTGGGCTCTTGGGAAATGTTGCTTTTTTTTTCCTTTCTTGTGGCACGAGAGCAAGAAAAATCAACTCTATCCCTCTCCTTAATCCTTTGCTGAAAACAGCACAGTGTGAGCTCTCTGACCTTACAGCACTGAACTCAGTCCTTGTCCGCTTGCTCAAAGAACTCCAGTGTTGGTTGCAGAAATGCAAACGGTACTGTACTCAATGCTGTGATTTTGGGTATTAGCACTGACTGATTGCCAGAGCTTGATGAAAGAGCTGTGATTGCTCTTAGTTTGTAATTGCCCTTAGCCCTCTGGATGGTTGGTGCATGAAGAAAACTGAACCCTTGTGTTCTGGAATAGCAGTTTTGGGAGTTGCATGTAGTAGAGCTTAACACAAATTTTGAGGACTGTAACAGATGTGAAAGAAAAGCGATCAGTGTACGAACACTTATGCTGAGATAAAATCCAGGTCTTGCAATTCCTCTGGGAAAAGCCAGCTGGAACACAGGATGGGTTCCGCGGTACTTGCAGCTTCTTTTACTTCATGGAACTACATGTGTCTCTCTTTCTTGTTGCCATTGGCTTGCTTGGCTTTAGGGTGCTCGTTAACAACGTGCCCCCATTCCAGTCTCTTTTCTTTGCTACAAGTTGGGTAATTGGCTTTGTAACATTGTAAGGGCAGCTGTTCCCACAGTCTCTGTCCTCTTCCAGCTCCCGTGTGTTTCTGGGTTGTATGAGATTTATCTGTGTGTGATGGACTGTGGAGGTGCCTGTTAGTTAAGTCAGTCCTCAATGGTGAGAACAGGGTTGATCAGGGAACGGATTCTGATCCAGATAGGAAATGTAACTGAGGAGAATGTGAAAGATACATTAAAAGCTTGGCAGGGCTGTGGCAGCTCTATTGACTTTCTCAGCTTATCCTTAGTACTAATTTAAAAGTGCTCAAGTGAATTTTCTATCTATAAATTATTTCATTAGCAGAAAGTTTTCTTGTGTTTGTGCTTTTCTGTAAACCGCAGAATTTTCTTTGTAGTACTTACAGAAGTAATTCAACTAGAGAAGATAAGCGTATTGTCTTTGACAATCAGATAATGTAATGCATGTTCTGGTTTATATATACATGAAATTAATTATTTGCATCATTAAAATTGATTATTTGAATTATTGCTTGAATTTTTGAACTTAGTTATTAGAATTCCACTATATGCTTATGGGCCGTTTTTGAATAAGGAGAAAGAAAATGTCTTCGGGGAGAAGGATTGTAAAGAATACCTTCAGATTTACTTATAGTAATAATTTCCTCCTACAGAGTCAGCTTATAAAGACTAACTGCAATGCTTTTTTGTCTCATTAAATTGGTGAATTATTAATAAACACTGGCTGTGGAGTAGCATATAATTTGTTTTATTCACGTATGTTACATTAAAATTTTGAATCATTTTAAAGCAAGGATAATCTAAGCTGTTTCAGATCAGATGTTATTTATTAGTTTATCAATCTGTAGATCCCATGACTTGCTTTTTCCCTGGTATTTTGCCTTGGTACTGTTGCTGCCCCATCATGTCTTAGTTGCTGGAGTTTATTTGAATAATGTACTTTATTTCCATGGTTAGAACTACCTTCTATTTGCTTAGTTACAAAACCTTACTCATGCAAGCAGCTTTCTCATTTTGCTTGTAAATCTCAGTGAACTGTGAAAAGTTCAGTAACATTTGGGTATGCAAGAGGAGCTTTATGATCTAGTAAAAACTCTGAACGTGACATCTCTAAGTATTAATAGGAGTTATGATGTTTGGAAAGTGGCAAAATGGCCAACTATATTCTTTTGTAGATGCTAATGGAGGGGTTAGTTTTGCGAACATGCTATGCATTTAACTAAAAAATGATTATATATTGAGCTGTTTTTGTTCTGCTGCATCTAAACCTAGCCTTTATTTTAAACCAGATTAAAAAAATGCCGTAGATGTGAAATATACAATCTAATTGAAAATTCTTACTTGATCTGAAGACCAATCTTCACTGATGAAAGATTGAGTCACAGATGTGGATTCATTTTCTTCTGTGGCTACTTTTGGTAACACCTGCAAGCCCTTTAACTATGGATATTAATGTTCTTGTTAAAATAAACCAAAATAGATTAAATGTGACAATTTTTTTCATAATCCTCTAAATGACTTATTTCATTTCATGTTTGCCTATAGTCTATGTGGTACATACGAGTGTGAGACCTATAGTCTTTACTATTACAATGCCAAAGTCTAGATCTGTGTCCTTTCCGGATGCATTTCTGTAATGTATTGATAATTGATTCTGAGAGAATTTGAACGTTCAAATGCTCATGTGTGTGATGTATTTGCCAAAATACATAATTTTGTCTTTTTCATGGAAGTAGGAGAAGACCAATGAAAGTTAATGGCAGATTTTGATAAGATTTAGACCCATCAGCCAAGTTTTTTGTTGTCTATTCATTACCAAAGGTTAAAGCAGTCTTTTACAACCCCTGCTACCTTTCTAGGCAAGTTGTGTTGGGAAGTGAGGAAATGCTGCAATTCTGTGCTGCCAGCTTGTGGCAGGTGGGTGTGAGGTGCTGAACAGCTTTTTGGCTGTTGTGCAGTTCCATGTGAAAGGACAGATTCCAACAGGAATAGCTGGCCAGTGTGCAAGACAGAGGAATACGCCTGGGTGACTGGCCAGATAACATGTGTTTGCACTTCCAGGTGGTGATGGACTTTCTCTGTGGTGACTATGAAATTGAGAGCATGTGGGGAGAAATACAGTCTGTCATTTGTTACACTGAGGAAAGGGGACAAGCAGAATGATTTCTCTGCTGCACCGCACATAATGGCAGTGGCACTACACTGCCCACTTTTAACAGAGAATTGCACAAATTAGCACAGGAGTCATAAGCCTTTTGAAGAACACTGACCAGCTCATGTCATGATCTTCCACAAAATTAATGCAAGTTTTGAGGCAAAGCTGAGTTTGAATTCCTTACCAGCTGAAAGTCCTCTTTATCCCATCTCTCAATAAAAGCCTAGAAGAGGTGGCAAAGTTCACTGTACAGCTTTTTTTGTTTTGTTTTCCTAGGGATTTTTTTTTTTATTATGATAGTGTAAGAGATGACATGAGCTTCACATTTTCATGTTTTTTTCAAAAGGTTTGGGGTTGTACATATAAATAGTGTTAAACCACATAATTTCCTACGAATGAAGAAACTAAAATCCTGATCAGACTATGGCACCAATAAATGACTATCACAGGTATTTTTATTTTGCTGCTTGATTGACTGGTCCTGTTCTAAAAACACTGAGAAGACGCCTCAGTAAAAGGAAACTGACTTGAGCACTAGTAAAACAGCACAAGATTCTGTTCAGAGATTTTTTTTTTTGTTTGGGTTTTTTAAAGATAACTTATGAATGTCACTGAATACAAAAAACAAGTCTAGATTAATTTGAAAGGACATGAGCCTGCTGGTCATTCTTGGTATGAAATAGAAATTAAAAATGATGAATACTATGTATGTTTCACCCCACAGATTTGTGCCAGCTGCACATCAAAGGTTTGTGCATGGAATTTACGCTCCTGAGTGAGGAGGAATTAATATAATAGGTTGGTAGTCCAAAGTGCGATCTTGTTTGTGTTTTTCTTTTTGTGGTTTTTTTATTGTTGCTTTGGAGTTTTTCTGGTTTTGTTACTTTTAAATAAGTAAAATATATATAAAAGGGACAAGGAGAGGAGGCTCTGTTTGGTCACATACCCATGATCACACCCAATTCGTTCTGGCCTGCAAATAATCCCCATTTCCTCCTCCCTCCCTCAGTTCTGGCTCCAAGGCATCCTTATGGAGCCAAGTTACATATTTCACATGGAAAACGAAATATCATATGGACCTGATCTGTAGCTACCCTTGCCCTGCTTCTTAATAATAGGTTTTAATGATGTGTGTGGAAGTGATGTTTTTGAAACTGATTTCCTGCTTGCCTGCCCTTTTTTGTGAAGTTAGCTTTACTATATAATTCTGTTGTACAATATGTCACTTGAACATGAATTTACTTGTGGGTTTGTGCATCTCAAAGATTTTTAGTGATATCCAGTGAAGATTCAAAGATGTATAAGAATTGCAAGGATGTGAGAAGGTCTTGAGATCATTGCATATGTAAATTGTGGACAAAGGATTAAGTTTTTTTGCTGACTTGATGGTCAGCATTCAATAGGAAAGGAAAAAAGGGAAATTTCCTATATCTAGTTTGATTTTTGAAATGATATGGCAAATTTCCCCTCTAAAAATCACACTACTGAATGGGTAAAGGTGTCTCTGTTTTATCGTGGTTTGATTCATCTACAGAGTCTGCAATTAAGGATGACAACAGAAAATTCCATAGTGTTGCAGGTGGTGACAAGTTAGCCCTGTGCTAAGCTGATTCACAGCCATATCTTTATGGCTGATTGACAGAGGAACCTGTTGAGCCCCTTAAAGAAGTAAAAGGAAAGGAAAAAATGTTGGCATTCTTTCTATTTCTTTAGACTTGTAAATCAAAACTTTTTCAAAGAAACACTACGTGAACACTCATAGTGCTGAGTAAGTGTAATGCAGCTTAAGGAGCTTTTTGTACATTTCTTATCATGACAGAATAAGTTCATCTTAATGTCTGCATCTGAGAGGTTTTTATTAAATGTGCTTCTCAGACTTGGAGAGGTATTTGTATACAGGGGCACTTTCAACTTCTCAAATAGTACCTTTTCCTGTCTCTGTTCTCTGAAAACATTGAAGTAAGTGTAGAATTATTGTATCCAATAACTAAAGTGAAAAACTTGGTGTATCAAGTACATGATGCTATGTTATAGCCATCCTTTGTTGGACCCACGTACACACTGCCGGAACAGCCCCACCACACCCAAATCTTCCTTAGAAAAATAAAGGAATTTCTTAGGCTTTTGGTTTCATTCTGGTTTTTTAGGCTTTCACAACAGCCAGATGGCTGAGCTTTGTAGAAGATAAATCATCTTGTGCACAGGCACTCCCTAAACAAATAAGCAAAAGAATTATTAATTTAAAAATATTTGTTGTGAAGGGCTTAACTTTATTAAAAAATAAATGGTGATATACGTATTTACCATTACTTCATTTCAGATGCTTATATACATCATTCAATGTGGTTTTGTTCTGTTTTTAATAGCAAACACAGCTTTCTTGTCTGAAAATGTGCTAGAGTGAAAGCCTTTTAATCTATAGAATACCTGAAAAATCAAAGGGCAAAACTTGTTTCTATGACATCATCAGTGGTAGGAAGGAGGGAAGCTTAGGGAAATAAGGGGAATTATGGATAAATCACTATTATACATATTATGGTTATATCTTTGTAAATCTATCAAAATGAAAGCAATAAATAAAGTTACTATATTTGAGTTATTTGAAATAACTCATTAGGGATTTAGACTATCTTAGAGGAAAGAAGAATCTATTCAGAATGTGTTCCTGGAAGCTGGTTTTCTTTGGGAAAAAGAAACTGTTTATACCACTGTGAGTGCATTTATTTTTTTATTAAAACAGAAACAAAACCCAAAAAACAGCTAGTGAGGTAAAGTGTGTGTAGATGGTTGTAAAACCATTGTGGGAAATTTTACTAGCTGTGAATTATCGCTTCACTTCATAGCTCGATTAACACTTCAAACTGTAGACTAATTAAAGTGCCAATCAGCTCTGAAAAGAAGCAAAATTACATCTTTATTTGATTTGCTGCTGTGAAGGCTAAATGGTGGAGCACATCAGACACCCAGGGCTCTGCACAACTGGAGTGTGCAGCCTCCCAGAACTTCACACAGATGCTTGCAGTTGGAGAATGGGCTGGGTCTGTCTGGGCTGGGTTGGTGTGTGCTGGGCTGCATCTTGCACTACGATAAACCAAGGCTGGGGGTTAGGGAAGCTGCACGAGGATCTGTGCTGCCTTAGAAGGCTTTAGCCATGTTTTGTGCGTGATGTTGTATGCTGTCACTTGGCAGAGTAAAATATTGCCAGTATTTTCACACTGGGCCCAAACTGGAGGGATTTGAATGTAGTGGGGAGAGTAGGATGTGAAGGCCATTGATTTTGATTTTTTTTTTTTAATAGCGAATAAAATATAGGTTGTGGCCTGAATACAGAGTTCTGTTATTTTGACAGAAAAATTATTTTTGTAACTTCATGACAGATTGCTGAAATGAGTAGTTCTCAAAACAGTTCCTGATACTTTTTTCATCTATCTGACGCTCGTTATTGGTTAAGCATTTTGTTGTTATTAAAGATTTCTATAAGGTCATACGTTGTGATTCTATCTATCCAGTCCTTGTTTTCACTGACCATGTAAATGAAAAAATAAGAGTGCTGACTTCACCTATGGAGGTCCCTCTGACTTTCGTGGGAGCAGTGGTGGCCACAGGCTCTGGGATGGTCAGATTTTATTGCTGTTGAGAGATGCAATGTTCTTTGTTATTCTTAGCCTCTGATCATTACTCAAGCTGAATGTTGCCCGAAGTTGTCTGCTGTTTATCCTTTGAGTTCTGAAATCTGTTGTGCCTCTAGGGTACCAGGCAGTGGCTGCTGAATTTATGGGACTTTTGTCTTTGTGTGAATGTCCTGTTCTGGTCTTGACCATTTTGAGATTACATGTCTGCACATATCAGATATTTAGTGTGATGTACCCATAGTCTTCCAAAAAGTAATTTATAACACAAAGGAGAACTTTGGTCTTGAACAAGTCTTTTCTTGTTAAAAGCATATATTACATCTTATAACAGTTATAATTCAGATCAAATAACTAGGTTACCATTTTGTTTTCATTACTTCCTTTAGGTCTGGAACTGAGCTCATCACATACAGTAACACTTTTTTCTAACTGATTGATAGCACAATTTATTTTAATAAATTTTATTTCATTTTCTTTTAATAACTTTGTATTAAAAAAACTAGATATTACCAGAGACTGAAAGTAATCGCACCTGCTGGGGTAAATGTTTACTTTCTGTGCTATAGCTGTGGTTTCTGTTAGGGTGACACTGATTTAATGCTAACAAAGTACTGTAGTTTCTTAGTATTACACTGCGAACAGGGCCCTCTTGGATGAACAAGGATACATATTTCATAGAGTCTAGACTTACCCTTTTTCAGGTATTGATGCATAGCAATGTTCCTACTGAAGTTTGTTGTGTAGCAGCCAGAACTGAGCATTTTTCAAATGGGTACTTGATATAGGAAAAGTGGCAAGATAGATTTTGTTGTGTGTTCTTAATTGGTTTAGGTAAAAAGGAACATGACTTGTTAAAAATCTGCCTTCTTGAAACAAGAATGGCCATGATTTATATGATTCATCCACATGTGTTCTTCCACGAGTGCCAAGGAGACACGTTTTTCCGTGTTGTCATCTTAAATTACACAAGTCACTGTGATTTGCTGTCATTAATCTTATAACTTGCTTTCTTTTGAAATAATTTGTATGACTTGAAGAACAAAATAATAAATCCCTATGCCTGTCTATTTCACATTCATAGCAGTCCAGTATTAAAGTAGTTTGTATAAAGTGTGGCCAATTTATGACATTATTTGATGCATTTAATTTTCTAAGTGCAGAAAAATGTCCATATAGAATCACCCCATTGTGTGTCCAGCGCTGATGTGCTGCCCCTGTGCCCAGGAGAGGAGGCTTTGCCAAAGACAGTAAGAACATGGCTAGTGTGTGGTGACTGCCAGCCCCTGTCTGGCTGGTCTCAACTGCTCATTATCAAACCAAGCAATGAAACTGTTGCCTCACAATGTGCAGCTCAGACAGAGTACCACTTAAAAATTTGTTGTCAGTAACAGAGGGGCATAATTTCAAGTGATTTCCATCTGATAAAAATCCTAGCAAAAGGCCTGACTAAATAATGACTGTATGTAATCAGATACAAGCATCAATGACCAATCTGCATTTTCATTCATTATCGTTATTATGAGAAAAGTCATGTAGAAATTTGGACAGGACTAACTACATAAGCTGAGTGTGTTTTGTATTTAAATAGACCTTGTTGGTCCTGTTGGCGTTAAATAGTCCTTCTTTCAAAATTTACATGGTCATCACTAACATTCTGGGGAGACAGCATCTCTGTGCCAAGACTGTAATTCAAACTTATCCAGCAACTATATGGATTATGTAAGGCAAGTGGAAAGAGTAAGACAGGAAAAATGAAGTACCATATTTTAATCTGTATTTCAAGAACAGTGTTTTTGAAAAATTCTGTGTTTAATATTAACATCTTTGAATCTTTGAGTGCTTGACATGTGGAAGCATATTTCAATTTTTTCCTTATTTAGCTCTTCAATTGTAACACTTTGCCTCTGTGAGCAAGTGGAACAATGGAAATATATTTTTATTTGAATTATTAAAATCATTGAAGTTTATGGGGTTTTTGCTATTGGTATTGTGTTCTTTTTTATTTTTTTAATAAAGTACACTCAGTCACATCAGGGATTACTGGACTCTGCTGTGCTAGAAAAGTGGAATGCACTATGTTATTTGGATGTAGGTGAAGTGGTTATTTAATTGCACTGTGATGATAGACGGCTGCTGTAGCTTGTATCTCTATAAAACAGAACCGGTTTCTGCAATGCTGTAGACAATTATATCCAGCGTAACTGAAGTTTTCGTGTGACAAAAGGGAAGAATAAACATCCCATGTGCAAACTGGGTTTGAAGACAGAGTGAATTGTGAATTGATACTTTTTGTACAAAAGGCTGACAGAATAAGCACTGAGCCTCATGATCATTAAAGTAAACTTCCTGGAAGATGTGTCAGGTGGGGTGCAAGTGGTTGTGCTGCCTTTATGCTTTTTTGGAGCAAATAGAAAATTACTTTTGAGAAGTGGGATTCGAGGAATTAGTAAATACTAGGATACTGAATGTTTCTGGGGTCAACATATTCAAAAGATGAACAACTGGACAACATCTGCAGAAAAGCGAGAAGTGTTATTGTGTTGAGGGCTATCAGAGTCAATCCAAATTTTTAAAGGACAATGGAATGATTAAAACCACATTCAAAGACTCTCTAAATCACGGGAGAAATTCAGAGCAGTGTTTGGAAGCTCCATCCTGAAAAATTCAGCTGAGGAAAAAAGGAAGGAGTTCTTTTCTGAAACAAACGAGAACACTGCAGTTTTCATAGGAACCAGTGAGAATGGTGGCCCCTGCTTTGTGTCTTCAGACAGTGTGTATTGCTTTGAGAGATGCACCAGCAACACAAAACTGGAGCAGGACAATAGGATAACATGCACAGTGCCACAGAGAGCCTTTGGGGGAGCCTCATTGCCTGAGAAGATAGATGGGAATTTGTTACTGCACGTTGCTAAGAATAAGCAGTTGGTGACTTTAGGAAGTCTCTCCCCAGGGAGCAGATAACTTCCATCACCTGTGGCTCACAGCTTTTGCTTCTGTATTTAGTTTGAGTAGATGTGCTTGTAAGAGGTACAGATGTACCCTGGCAATTAAGCAGACGAGAACAGGCTATTTGGAAGAGAACATTGTGTTTTCAGTCTTAGATGGAAAATCCCTATCCACACGGTTACCCCAAACCCAAGAGGGCCTTCAGAAAGGCATTTCTCTGAGTTTTTGCCCAAGTGTGTAGTGGTATGGCTCTTTTGTTGTAAAAGAAAAGTAAGTCTGTATGATGAAATTAAGACTTTTCACAGATGTGAGTTTGGAAATGTTTTGTTTTTTTTCCTGTCAGATGACATAACTGAGGTAGAAACAGATTCTGTTTCACTCATTTTTAGTAAGTTGCTGCATTTCCAAGTGATTGTTTGTGGATATAGAGTGACTTTGTACTTGTTGAAGGTTACTAAGAAAAAATTGACAAAAGGAGAATCATTAATTTTTGAAGATGAATGATACTAGTGAGATAAGGGGGGAGGGGGAAGGAAGAACAATTTTGAGAAGTGAATAAGACTTCTAGAGAATTGGACTTTGTCTTTATGTAAATGTAAGTTCAATTTGTGAAGAGACTGTTAACTATTTCCTTCCCTTTTCAATTACTTCAATTAATCTGCAAAAATATGCAGCGTGTTAAAACCATAGTGCAGTTAAGAAATCTGGAGGAGTTCACACTTCAGTCTGAAAAACTTGGGGGTGGGGGGAAGGAGATGGATATAAGTACTGGGACCTGTGGTAGCAATGCACAACGTCATTTGTTTACAGTGAATTGTCAATGTAGAAACAAAATCCTTCAGCAGAAGTTGTCAAGTCTAATGTCTATTTTGCATCAATGAGGGGAAAACTATTAAATTCCATGGCAAAATCAAATGTTCTAGGAGGATAAATACCTCCAGGGGGCTTTCATGTCCTGTAAGGACAAATGGGGTAAGAGGAGGAGCCATCATGAGGTTCTTTACTTTCACAGGAGGAAATAGGTTTTGGTTAAACTAATCCTTTTAATTTTCCATATGTTACTTCTCTTGGTGTGGGGGTGTTTTGATGATGAAGATGGCTAAAGATACAGCATATCAAACTGAATCTGAATTATCTGTTATATGATAAAAAACTTAAGCCCTTGATTTGAAAGGCTGAAAAAGTCATTCCTGGCCAGAGATAAGTGGTTGGGAGTTCCTGTTGCTTGACTCACTGTTTCTCTCATTTGACTTTTTCCAATCACCCACAACATGAAATGGCTTCAGTGTGTAATAACTACAACAGCAAGAGAACACAAAAAATGTAAGGCTCACTGTTAGGATTTTAAAAATAAGTATCTTCAGGAGGGCTTCTGAGCTGTTGTAGCTGGAACATGCCTTTATCAGAATTGCAAGCAAACACATAATTGCTGTAAATACAATATGTTCAATTGTAATTCTCAATGTAGACTCCTTGTCAGTAACTTTACACTGGTGTTATTGTTTGGCTCATTTCAGGTTTAGTTGTCGCATCAGTAGCATCATAATGTGTGCTGTGTGTATTGATCTTGAGGTGTTTTTGTATTTTAGTTTAGCTGTTTGTTTTTATTTTTGTGTTCACGTATGCTGCTGTAACTTCAGGTTACAATGTTAGCACAATGTGAATACTTTTGATCTTGGAATATCACAATATTTTGAAAGACAATTCCTTAGAGAAAGACTCAAATCCAGCCTTGTGAAGCACATGAGTTTGTGGCCTCAGCCATTTACTTTAAGGGACTGTGTGTAGCCTGCCTTCTTAAGGATCAGGGATTTACTTTCTTGTATAAGTAAGAGAAGACCTTAAGCTAAATAATGAAATTATTTCAAAGCCAAATTCTCTATTAACAAGGATGTTCTTTATTTGCTTTTACAGTTGGCTCTTTTCTCTTAGTAAATGAATGTGCACATTTCTGTAAGAGGGTTTCAGAATTGTTTTATGTGGCATTATTCCTGATGTTTAAAAATAATTATTCAGGGTCCTCTAGCACAAGTACTCTGTTGAGTAAAAGATGTCCAAAATGTTCTTTCCCTTTAAAGGACTGTGTTTGCATAGTCTTGTTTTAAGTAGCTTTAGCTTTGTATTCATCAGAGCCCAGTAAACATAATGGGAATTCACATTTTTGTAGGACCAATCCACAAGCCTTCTACTTCTGCCAAAATCACTTTCAATGAAAAGTGGTTATGTGCTCTAGAGATGTAAATGGTTGTCACAAATAGGTAATGGGAAATAGTTCAGCATTTACATTCATTTCAATTGCTTTTCAAAATTTAGAGATGTGGAGGGAAATAAAGAAAAAAGGATGGATAATGTCAACTGTATCACTTATAATTTTCACAAGGGATACAAAATGTGATGAGCTAAACTCTCTGAAATAAAATTCTTGTCATGATGCATTCCACCCTTGAACAATTTATTATAAGCAAAAATATCTGCTAAGTGATGTGAAAAGCAGCAGTGATTCCATGAAACAACTTCCTATATAGTTGAAAATATATGGTTGGCAAATGTTCTGATATGAATTTGGAATGTCACTTGGAGTTTCTCTTAGGAGTAATTTAGTTACCTTGAAGTATGCTGGCAGTGAAATTAAATGTCTGCACTAAATGAAAAGTAAAGTTTTTGAGTGTGGAAGGACAGTTACTAGATTACTTAAAATTTTATGTGCAATCCTTTTTTGATAAGAATTTGGGGCTTAGCTTTCAAACTCTGAAGAAAAATATGTGCTTGGGTTATAGAACAGGTAATTAAAGTTTGCCTGTAACATGGAGCCTGTACAATCTGTGTGATTAGAGCAAATCGGGCAGAAATACTACTGTACTACTTCATTCCTCCTTTCACACTTGAGATGAGACATGACATCTTAATTGAATACATCTTGATGTCAAATTTTAAAGCAGATTCAAATCTGTCTTCCTCTTACCAAATCATGGTGAACAGTTTTAAAGTAGCTGACACCCTCTCCTAGTGATGGCGAACACAGACCATGGTACTCAGTGTATCCACCAGCATCAGGTTAAGGTCAATGATGGTCAATGCCCTTGTGATACCATCATTGGTCAGACTTTTAGTCTAGGTTTGTTGGCAGCTCTTGATATTATGGAATACCAAATAGTCATGGTGTTATGGATGTGCTGGATCTTGGTGGGAAGAAATGAAGTCTGTCTGCAGTGGTCAGTCCTTCTTCCCAGGCAGGCTCCTGAGGATGCTGGTGGCCTGTGTATCAGGAGTTGTGTTACACACAGTCTCCTCCCCTTTCACCCTTGTCACTCTGTGAGGCAGGAAGGGTGAGGGGTGGAGGGAGAAGTGCGGTGGAGGTGGTGGAGGGCTGTAAAAAGCATTAAATTGTACAAATAGCATGTACTACAGCAATGGGCTCAAATTTGATCTGCAGAAGGTAGTGACGAGGCTTGTACGCTAGGTTACTACACTACATCTATGATATCTCATTAGAAATGATTATAGTTTTCTAACTTCAGCCTGAAAATGTTTCCCTCTTAACACTACTTATATTATAGTGCAAGTCCTATAGCATCACTGATTTTTACAAGGCTGTTCACATTTACCAAAATAGACTCCAAACTGGCACCAATTTTTTGTGAGAGTGTGTTATTTCAAACTCCATTTTTTTTTTTTTGGTGAAAGATCATATGAAAATTTGCAGTTAATGCCTTGCAACATGTTGACATCTATGTTTGAGGATATTTGCTGTACGCTGTTTTAGTCTAGTGCTGGATTTTCCACAGCAGCAAAATCCTTATGTGTCTGAATTATAACTTATAATGACTTTTAGGATTTTCCTGTTTGCAGTGGTCAATTGCCATGGCTGCAGCATTGAACAGGATGATGAAATACGAGTGTTTGCCTCTAGAATACTCTTTGACCTGTTGGGTCAGAACTGAAGACTAGCTCTGCTTAGGACCTCTTGTCTTTTGTGTCACAAGGAGCGTTGTGGATTTTTTGTTTAGATTTTTTTTTGTTGTTTGTTTGTTTTTGATTTAAGCAATTCTCTAAAACCAGATAATAAAAAGGTATTGAAGTTAATCAATATAACAACTTTTGAGAGGAAAGCTAATCACTGTAGGGACTTGCCAACACTTGTCTACTTAGAAATACTTTTTTTTTGCTGATGCTGGAAATCAAGTAAAGGCCAGGGTAAAAACTGAAAAGGTATGGACTGGGAATGTTCATGTGTCTGTCAAAGTGATATATATGTACTATCCTCAGATCTCTGATGCTATTGCAGCAAACCTAGTTGATAAATTAAAATGTTTGAAGCACAAGGTGTTGTTACCAGCAAATGAAAATGAATAAATACGTCCACTGTCAGCTTCTTTCCATGGTTTGTGGGAGAGTGTCTTGCAGTAGCAGCTCCAAAACTCCAGTATCACATGACAAAATCCTCTGAAATTAGTGGAAACAGTCATATATTGGTTGAGCTATGTGAGTTATAAGGTGTAAAATTTGGAGGAATAGGAGTATGCCATCCTATTTTTGTGAGATCCCTCAAGACTCTCATTTTGGTTTGATTTTTCCAGACAGAACATCTCATGTTTCTGCACTACAATACTTCAGAGTAGCTTCTCCTTGTCCAAGGAGCTGTAGGGTCTTAGAAAGAAGTAGTAGTTTCTCTTTGAAGTACTGTCAGTAGGGAAATGTTATTGGTGGCCTTTCAAAGAGAGCTGAATTCCTCGTAAAGCCGAAAAATGTTATTCCTCAGCAATGATAGAAGAGAATTCTTTGAAAATAGCTGAGATTGCCCCACAGAGGTGTTCCTCACCAGGTTATAAATGCTATTTGTTAATTGGGGAGTGGGAAAGCCTGTGATAGAAACACCAGCAAAGAGCAGAGTCATGTTGTGCTAATTGATGCTGAAGTAGGCTCTGGTTCAGAGCTATGTACTAGAGGTGCTTGGATTTTTCCCAGTCCTGTGGAGGTAGCTTTTTCTATCTACATCTCTTCCTGCCCTTCAGTAACTAGCAAGGTAAATAGCATTGCCTGAGTGTTCTCCTGGCAGAATTCAGGTTCTTTTATTTAATGCTAGCATGCAGTTACAGTTAGTTGTTTAAACTCAAATAGACAATGAAGCATTTTTCATGATCACTTCTAAGATCCTGAACTATGAATTTGTTGTTATATCTTTGAAATTAATAATAGATACCAATACTAATGTAAAAAATACTTTCACTGCACATCCTGTGCATACTCTAAATATGATCTTTAAAGCTGTTCTGATATCTGAGAAAGTCTGGTCATTGAATATCTGATTTTGCTGTCTCACATAGTGTCACACATGAATTAACTTTGATTTACATCTTTAAGCCAGAGGACATTCAAAGTATTGCCTTTTTTCTTTTTCCTCTTGGAGGAAAAAGTGGGGTAGTCTCCTTAAAATCAATGTCACAGGCTAGTCCTATGTATTAGCATACCTTAATTATATAATTAATTGTGCATCTTATTACAAGATTACATGCATTAAATGTGTAATTGCAACTACTTGTTCTAACTGCGTGACCAAAAGCATGAAATTAGGATGTGTAATTACAGTATATGCAGTAGTTGAACAAGTGTGATTTAGCTTTTTGTGTACTAAATATAATTTTAAATAAGAAATTTCACCTTTTACATAATATCTTCTCTAAGGATTACTACCAGGAAGCTGGTACCAACAAAGCCAACAAATGCTTCACTTCTGTTTATGTGGCACACATGTGTGCCTTCACTCTTTTCCTGCATACACTGCTAAGGCAAAATGCGGTAACTGCTGTAAGACAGTGACCCCAAAGAGTGATCTTAAATAAAATAGTCATGCAAAATTAATCTTTCCTGATCTTCACATATAGTATATTTTTTAAACCTGCTTCATGAAATCTTATATGTATTGGGCATATGTTCTGATGCTGAAAGTCAGGGGTGCTGGGATCATATGGAATGACAGTAACATTAAGGTAGAATGAGTAATCTGCTTTAGGAGAGCTGAAATTCGTTGTGCAGTGCAAATAAACTTGGTATTTCCTACCCACATATCTTAAGTAGCAGCTAATTTAAAGACAAGTTAAACCCATGTTACATTGTACAATCACACCAAAATAACATGGTATCTCCCTGATTATTTAGAGGTGCTGGAGGTCATGTCTGGCAATTCCTTTAAGCAGCTTGTTACGATATGTATTACACCCAATTACCATGGTAAATTAACAGACAACCTGAGGGAGAAGAGGAAGGAATCAGGAATCCCACTTGAAACCCCTTTACTTTCTGGAAGGTGTTTGTCACCCTGGATTTTGTTTCAGATAGGATTTCGTTTGTAAGAAACCCTCGTACCTGCTCACTCCATCCTCTGTTTGCTCCCTCCCCACTGAGATATTACTGCATTTACAGATTGGTGTCTGCAGAAAGTGCTCTATGGGCTGGTCTTTTCCCACCATGAAGCAGGGTGCAGTTGTTAGAAGGTTTTTGTCCAGGGATTTTCATATAGGAAGTTCAGCTATAAAGTCCACCCTTGCCACCTGCCTGATCTGTTGCAGGATGGCTGACTGATTCCTCAGCTTGGCTTTACAAATATTTTAAGATGAAGGCATAGATGATGTTCTACTATTACAATGTTTGGAGAAAGAGAGGTGTAGCAAATGGGTTTTTTTTAAGGACTGATCGACTCTGCTGCTACTGGCAATTTTCAGGGCAGTGTGTATAAATAATAAGCTTTTATAAAAAAGAGGTTTTCTCCAAATATAGAGTCTCTTCTGGACTCCAGTGTTTTTGCTATCCTGAGCAACTTTATTTTTCTATGCCTCAGTTTTTGGTGTACACAAAGATACAATGTGCTTTTCTGTAATGCAGAAGTGTTATAAGGACACTGGAGATTGCACAGCTCAGTAGGAGCTGCGTGAATACCTTTTATAGGTAGGGATGAAATAAGGGAGATTGCTAAGGGTGAAACAAGTGTTTCTTCTCTTTCTTCACACAATTGGAGGTGGCTGCTGTTCCTGTATGAAGCAGTAATAGGTTGTTGTATTCTCTCTTCAGGTAGCTGCTCCCAGCCTTACCTCCTGCTGTTGACCAAGAGAGCTACTCACAGCAGGGACAGACCTTCCCAGGGAGAAAGGGACAGGTCTGGAGCCCCCAAATAGCAAAAATCAGTTTAACAAAAAAAGACCCAAATTGGTCATTTGTTCACTAAGGGCCATTGCTTTGCTGCAAGGAAAAGGTTAGCAGGAAAATGGTGCCTGCTGTGCTTTAGATCTCAAATGTTCCTTTGTTTCTGAGCCCTGGTGTGAGTGGATCTGTTTGTGTCTGCTGTCTTCCGATTGTGAGAATCGTATGTTATAAAACAAATTTCCTGGTTTTATCCAAAACCAACATGATAGTGGCAACCAGTAGCTCCACTCCAAGTCGCACATCTTCAGAATGCATTAGTGATGTGGTTTATATATTCTGGCAATAACTGTTAGATTAGATATCAAAATGATTACAGAACCAATTGTGCCATATTCAGGAAGGTGACTGCTTAACTTCAGATAGAACTTCAGGCTAAAAGATCTCTGGATTAAAGATTCCTGCTTTTTTTTAGTTGTTGTCATGGGAACTGTTGTTTGCAGAGTTTTGGTGTCCAAAGTAGGAGCTGTTCTTAGAGCATCCACTCTTTTTCATTGAAGACCTTGGGGGAAGGTAAGCATGGATTTTCTAGAAGAGCTCCTAACCAGCTTCAGCTGGTATGTCTGTGTTTACTATAGGATTGTTTTAGAGGTGGGAAAACAGAACCACAGGCAGCAGTAATGTCAAAAATATCATAGGGAGTTAGGGTTATGAATTCCTTGGACATACTGCATTTTTTATTTGGCAAATTCACATTTTTCCCTTTGGAAAAGTGATTTTCCTCAAGTATTGTAGTGAGTCCCTGGGAAAACTAGATGTAAATGTATTTTGAACTTTATAGGAAAAGTGTTGATGGTGAAGCATTTGGCCCTATTGTAAACACCACTGATCTTGTCACCACTTTGTTATGTTTCAGTTCTTTCAGAGGACCCACACTCACATTTCATTTTCTGATAGTATCCACCAAGTTTCTCCTTGAACTCATCACATGCAAGGAAATACTATACCCTTGAATTTTTTGGGGGTGAGACCTTTTTTTTTTTTCCTAAGAAAGACTTTTAGTTTGTCTTAAAACCTGCACTTGTTTTGACTTGGCAAATATAAGGCCATATGGGGTT
Organism: Sclerurus mexicanus; assembly: GCA_013396755.1. Lineage (NCBI taxonomy): Eukaryota > Metazoa > Chordata > Aves > Passeriformes > Furnariidae > Sclerurus > Sclerurus mexicanus. The sequence continues at coordinate 2,746,633 of VWZF01000181.1, read as the reverse complement.
AGGGTTTTTTTTCTCTTTAAAGAAATGGGGTTTGCCTAATCACCCTCAAACTTTAAAAGAAAAATGTTCTGTGGTGATTAATGACCGCATGTGGGAGTCCTCTAATATACTGGAAATTCTTGCAACAAAGCTGGGGGCTTGCAAACGGATGTCAGGATTAGAGAGGAAACTGTTCTATAACTTAAAGGCTCTTGACAGTTCCACAGATTTGGTAATAGACTTTACACTTTCAGGAGCTTATTCTACTTTGTTCCTATTCTGTGTTCTAAAAACATGTGCATGTGAGGATATCAGTTTCCAATTTCATAACACAGATGCACAGAAGTTTTTTTTTCTCCTTCTGTGGTATTTTTGTAAATATTTCCACTGTGATGTTTAAATACTCTGTCTATTTTTATTATTCCTGTCATTCTTATGTTTACAAGTAACAGTTAAACATCTGTGAGGAATATGCTATGGTCTCCTGGCACAGAATTTCTCATTCTGCAGTTTTCCAAAGTGATTTACATACTTGATGCATAAAAACCTCTATTGAAACATGGGTGTCTTGGGCTTTACTCTGCTTTACTTACACTGTAGCTTTGTAGGAAACCACAAAATCCTTTCTGAAACTGACTTGTGACTAAGGTTACAAAATGTGAAAAACTTAATACAAAGTAAGAAACAAATGAAAATAAGAGCAATAATCCAAACAAGAAGACTGGAAAAAGTACTTTTCAAACACTAAGCTTTGTAGAAGGTATCTGAGTGGATTAAGACACTTCTAATTGCTTGCCACTGGAAATCTCCATCTCAGGTTTAAAAAAAAAGAAAAGAAGATTTGGAAATTTTTATAACATTGAATTTATCCATTAATTAGAGTGTGAGCCATGTCCAGTAGTTAAAGCCAAGGGCTTGGCAATAAGAAGATCATGGTGTTCTAATTATGCTGTTTGGATAATTTTAGTTTGTCTTTTATTATTTGTTTGTTTTACTCACGGTGGATGCTCTAAAATGCAAAAATCAGATTTAAACTTTGACCTATAATTCTACAAGAAATCCCTCTATGGAGAGCTCATGTAAAATTTGTTTCTGTTCTTCATTCTCCCTTTTTTTGCCCTTACCTACTCTGGTATTTCAATTATAATGCACATACAGGTTTTCAGCCTTTGGAATAGAGCTGATCTCCGCCTATGCACAGGAAGAACTTAGTGGATCACAAGAAATGGATCATGATTGATTTGAAGTTGAGGGACCTCATGAGTTGTGTTGAATTCCTAGTTCTGCAGCACCTAAAACACTGTCCCTCTTCATGTTAAGACAAAGCATAAAGTTTACACTGCTGTCTGTTGAGAAATTAATTGATACTAGTGAACACAGAATTACATTCATCCTTACCTACTCTCCACGGTCTTGAACCTTGGTCACTTTTTGAACATTAATTCTTTTTCAACATGGGGCATGACTGGGGAAGGGGACTTGACTTATTTTCCTGTTTTGAGGATACATCCTGTTTGTGAAGACCTTTCTTCATGGGAATCAAAACTGATAATAAATTCTGCTGTGTCTTGCAGAGAAGAACTTTGCCTGAATTCAGAGATGCTTCAGTTTCCTTGTTCAGGATGTGCTGATGAACAACAGAGTGGGAGATGTGAATCAAGGAGAGCCAGAGGGAAGGGGTAGAATAGATCAAAGTTATTTGAAAGTGCAGGTTCTGTGCTTGACATCAAGAATTGTGTAGGGACATTAAGTATTGTTTTTATCATCATCAATGCAGGTCAAAGAACAGGTCAGAGAGGCGGTATGTCCACAGGCACTCTGTACACAGTGCCACAATTTGCTGCCTCCAAGAACACACAGTATTGTTCCAATTAATTGAGAGAATAGCGTGATACTTCTCGGGTTGGAGCAGCCAGATCATTCTAAAGCAGTGATTATCTTCCCTCCTACACAGAATGTTTAATTTCAAACTTAATTGTATCCACATTTCCGTTTCTAATTAATCCAGATATGGAAATGCTATACTAACCGAACAGCGTGTCCTTTGAGGAAATAAAGCATGGCACAATCCCGTGGCACCAGAGTAATCTGATTAAAGAGATGTTTATGTAACACAGGTCTTTATAAATTAACTAATTTCCCATATGCTTACTATTCTTGTGGTGCGCTTCTAAAGAAGAGATGAGATAATGTTTATCTTGCTTGTTTTATGCTTTGGGATTTCCACTGTCTCCAGTTTATCATGGAATTTATGGAGGTGACTGAAAAGTTATTCAGTTGCTTTGTAGCATATATTTCAGCACAGGGCAAGGATCCAATTTTTAGCAGGAAATTTCCACCACTGGTGTCTGCTCAAGTGATTAGATGCACTGATTTTCATGTAGTTAATAAGATGCACCTCTGTAATCTGTAGTATGCAGTTCTGAGAGCGTTCTCATAGGTGGCCAGTATTCACACGAGGGTCAGAGCAACCTGTAAGAGGCTAGGAACTGGGTTTTCACCTTTGATTTTGTGTGTACTGAGCTAAAGGTTTATGAGTGCTCTGAGGCAGCACAAAGATTTCCCTGTGTCTGAACCACAGTGAAACCCAAAGATTTATCCGAGTACTATATGTGACTGACCTCTGTCACTGGTGTGTCAATTTTGTTGCTGCTGTACAAATACATAACTTTAGAAAATTCAAAACCTGGGAGAAACACATTGTTGAAATAGCTCTGAATATTTCTTTTCCTCTGAAAGAAAACCTTCTTTAACCAGCAAGAGGGATTACTTTGTTTTGCTCTGGTTTTATATCTGGAAGTGCTGCACATGAACTGGTTTTGATGGACAGTAGTATGATTGTTTATTTTTGGAGTTGATTTGAAGATTCGAAAGTTCTGGCAAGGAATTCCTACCAGTGTTTTCATCGGAGGGAAATGGAAAAACTGTAATGCTGACACTTAACCTTAGTAACACCAATAAGAAACAAGCCACAGTTGGATTTTAATTGGTATCTGGGTTGGAGTTCAACTAATGTTTAGGTTCTCATTGGTGGAAACTCAGTGCGCTGAGCATTCATAAACTGTCTCTGAGGGATCCCCTGTTACGACTTGATACAAAGCAAAGAAATAGATGCCTTTTTTTTTTTAATCAGTCTCTGAGAAAAGAACTTGTGTATCTCCTTTCCAAATGAAAGCCTCAGTGCTGGTGACATCCAGCTGGCAGGCTTGAGAGAGAAGTAAGACAGAAGAATTGATAAAGGCAGTGTGAAGTTTCATTTCATTCAGCAAAAACATCTTTAGGGGAAAAAAAAGCCTCTGAAAAATGGTTCTCGACCACTGTCAGAGCTTGCTTAAAGCTGTTTACTAAGAAGAGAGCACCACCTGGTGTTAGTAAGTCACCACACCTTGTATCGCCGTGTATGGATGTTGTCTCGTACAGATGAATTGAAGAATGACGTGTCCCTTTCCTCCCCCTCGCGTAGTGTTCTTGTAGATATACAGCATATTTGAAACTTAGCGAACAGGCTAGGGAATTGTTCCCTGAAATATTTTGTTAAGGCAGTGAATGAAGGCGATACACATGAGAATGTGAACTGAGGAGAACTTTCTGGTTGTTTGACCATGGATGCATTTCATCTTACCAATCTTCAGTTAATTGGATTGCAGGTGATGTTTTTGTATTGTCATTTAGACTCCATTCTCTTTATACTTTTTGTGAACGAGACAGGGAAAAGTTTGAGATCTCATTTATTTGCTTTTACACAGAGAGAAATTGATCATGTTTAATTTTTTTTTGTGAAGCAGAATGTTCTCACAGCCAAAGTATCAGAAACAGGGCTTTTTTTGTGTGTGTGTGTGATGATGATGAACATTTCAGAAACTTAATTTACAATCTACAGTGTGACCTTAACATAACATTCTCATTTTGTATGGATAATCTTCACTTTTTGTGAAGCCCTTTTACAGATGGTTCTGTGCTCTGATTAGGAGCTTCTTTCAAAGGAACTTAACTCTTCCAGCAAGGAAATGAGCCTGAAGAAAAGGATCACCATATGATGGAGCCAGTGGAAAATGAAATGCATTTCTGAGTTTGAATACAAATGTCTGACTCTAAACTGAAATTGGATTGTAAGTGGGAAAATAGAAAAACATGAATAAATAGGTTTCTGAAGGAAAAGAACATAAGAAAGCAAAGAGAATTTCAGTGTATTTGCATCAAAAATATTCCACTGTCAATGAAACAAATATATGTAGTGTGAATGAAAAACATGCAAATCTTTTACTTCCAAGAACTATGCTAGAGATGTAGATATTTAAGCTCTAATATAATTTTCAAATACTTTAAAAGAGCAGCTAAGCTTCAAAATTAATTATTTGATCTCGGAAGCAGAGACACGCTATATAACACGGTATGCAGCAGTGAATACTGTGTGCATGTAGAGTCTGGGTCTGTGTATAGTTACACAACTCTTACTTTGAGTGTTTGCCCTGAACCATATAAACTAACCACAGTGGTTGTCAGTCTACATGTGTGTTCCCTGCTGTTCCCAGAATCCCAGCATGTGTTCCCCACATGTGTTCCCAGAATACCTCAGCTGTATACTATCAGTTCTGCTCTGAATCCTTTGTAATACATCAGATAAAGCATGTTTTCCCACCATGGAGGCACAGTAGATTGATGCTTTTGGTGAAAAGAGACAGAGATGCTGCACGTTTGAATGAGAGTTCTTAGTTCTGGGGCCTGACTTAAAGCTATCATGACTGCTTCTTTGAAAGTGTAGGAAATTTAAGTGTCTTGTACAAAACATCGCCTCAGACAAGTGCATTTGAATTTCCATAGATGCCTATGTTCAGAAAAGTAATTGAAGTGAGTAGAATTGAAGTAATAAATTGGTTTAGGTCAAAAACTTGTGAAGAGCCATTGTAAAAGAAAACATTTCAATTTTTTATAATAATTGTAGATCAAAAGTAGTTGTTTCCATTAAAAAAAAATCTCATTTTTCTTGTTTGCTTTAGTGCTAGAGTACCTCCAGTGCTCTAGAGTTTGACATTGTTTAATAGAGAAAGATGAGAAATTGCAAGAATAATCTTGGCATAGATGTCTCTTATTTTGAAGAACTGTTTACAGCTATACACTGAGTGGCATAAAAATCCAATCACATAATGTTCAGTTGTTTGTTAGGAAGATACAGAGACAGTATTCTGTTAGTAGGGAAACTAGAAGAGACAGAGATAAAAGCTGATTAGCTTTGAATACTGTAAGAGACCACTGTATGAGTGTGTATAGTAAAAAAGGTTGGACAAAGTTCTATGGCCTTGGACTTAAAAGAAAATCCAAGCCTTAAACTGCTATATTTATGTATATGTATTGAAATAAAGATATTTTTTCTCCCTAGAGGCAAAATAAGTTATAATGCTGTTTTGTATTTCCCCATGTTTGTAATCAGTTCTTTCCAGTATGAGAAATATGAGCAGCACACATGGAAGATAAACTTTTCCAGGTAGTGTGGATATGTATTGAAGGATAAAAAAAGATTTTCATTAGTTAAACCTCAAATTTCCTTTGTAAAAGGCTTCTTGGATCTAACGTGGTCAGAGTCTGGATGAGAATGTAGTGAGGTGGCTACAACATTTCTGTGTCATGTAGGAGATGGGGATTCATTTTCTGCTCACAGGAGGAGGGAGCATTGAGCGGACTGACCTGCAGCCTCCCTGGGGAATGCCTTCTCTCACTTTATATTGTCTCCCACTCTGCTTTGCTCCAGTGGTACAATCTGTTTCTTCAGGAAAAATCACTGTGAAGACCCAGTGTGGAAAAAGAAAACATTTTGAGAAAAGTGAAATCTAGGGGAGAAAAATATTCTTCCCATGCACCTCTGCTTAGAATGTCTCCCACTACTCAGTTTTATGACATAAGTAAACCAGGAATGTAAGCAATGGGTAAGGCCTTCCTCATATGGAGTTGCATATCTCCTCTTCCTTGCAGAGACATGCAAAATGAAACAGCAAACGTGGAGCTTCTTCCCAGTGGTAACTGCTATCTTTTTACAGTTGTCCCAGCATGTGTTCATGATATAGCACAGCTAGAGAGATATCTGGAATTTCTGGGATTTATTTCTGATCAAAGCTGTGCACAGAGCTTACTGAGTGAAGATGAGAAAAACTACATTGTCTGGTGAACAATAGAATGCTTGGAAGAGTATCTGCTGGGAAAGCTCATGCTGATGGAGCACGTTGCCTGGACTGCTCCCCCAGCTTGGCACGCTTGCCATGTGGAGCTGTGAGGCAGGATCTCCCCAGTACACTGCTCCATGGAGGGAGAGCTGCTTTTGGTGTCCCCATCCTGCGTTTGCCCTGCAGAGCACAGAAGAACTCAGCCATGTTCTCCCCAGGTTCCTTTGCCTTCACCTCTTGGCAGAGAGGGAGCTGTTGTGCTCCTCTGTGGCATTCTGGGGCTGGTCAGGTTGGCTTTGACTGCAGCATATTAGTTCTTCCCCTCCTTTATCCTATACCTATTTTTACATTTTTGGGTCAGGAAAGCAGTTTAATTTTGTGCTCCCTCTGCCCTCCACTGCAGTCACTGCTGTGGCAGTCATCTTGTCTCTCCAGACTCTCAAAGTTTGAAGTAGGGATGATAAGAAGGATTAAGTTTTCATTAAGGATGGTCCCCTTTTGGCAGATATTTGGTTCCAAGGGTCATCCTTCATTCCAGGAGTCTTATGCAACTGCCTCCTTCCCAGAAATATAACCTTTCCTGTTTTAGCAGCGTGTGTTTTCTTACCTGTTGTTGCTTGCAATGCTCGTGCTTCATTTTAACTGCAGTTAGTGTGCCAGGGCTCACTCTGAGGGCCTACCCATTAGGGAGCAGCAGGAAATTCACAGTTTTGAGGTTAAGTCAAATGCTGTCTGCGTTATCTGGTTTCGTCTGTCCTGCTAAACAAGGATCACTTTTGACTCTCAGAGCTAATCAGAATTTCCCACTTCCTTTCAAGATTCTTTCTTCTCGTTCCTGCCTACTATTTGCTTTTGTTTTCTCTGCATTTATCTTCCAACCCTGGATGCATCCTGGTCTTATATCGAGTCCCAGAGACCAGACATATGGTGGACCTTTATTTCCTTCCACCAAGGCACAACAGATCCAGGGTTTTTGACTCTAAAGTGGATCCCAGCCTCTGCTTCTGAAAGTTGCTGAAAGCACCTGCTCTATTTTATGATGAGGGTGATGGGGATTCTTTTCTGTCTTGCCTCCTATAGTCTTTCAAGGAATGAAACTCGTTTGGATATGGAAAAAGTGGATGTTACTCTGTACTACGAGAGCTCAACACACATGTAGCTTATTAATGCTATTTGCAGTATTCACAGCCTTGCAGCTTTTTAGGCTCTCGTCCTGCTGTGCCGAAGACTGCCAACAGTTAAACAACTCAATGACCATCATATTTTCCACCTTTGTAAAAATTTGAGAGGTTACCTTTAAAAGTATATCCATATTTAACTATTTACTTGTCTGAAAGGTGTAGGCTAATCCTTATATATTTTCCTATTGTTCCTGTTCAAAATGTTGTGATAAATGTGGCTTCAGTCACTGCCTGCTTTCATAGGTTGCACACATTTTGGTATGATTTCAAGAGACACATGAGAAACAATAATTTGGAAATTCATTACAATGCCAGGGTTTATACGCTCTCATTAAGCATTAATTGGTAGTTGATGGCTATTGCTATTTTTAACACCATTAGTTCATAGCAATGTAATTAGTGATGCTAAGTACAGGATCCACATTAATAGCATTACTAATTGTAAATCTGGAGATAGAAACACAAGATGACTGGTTAATTTCTAGGCAATATCTCATGATAATTGGCTATAGGACATTTGTGCTGAAGTAGAAAGGTAAATAATTTAAAATCATTTTTTGTACTTTGTGCTGTACTTTGCAATACTAATATGGTTTCTGCATTGCATATGCATTCTGCATATGGTTTGCTTGCATTTAGTCTTGTGAAATACAATGTCATTAGTATCTTACAGCTTCTGCAGTTACTGATTTCCATGCTTCAGCTCTCTTTTATATAGACTAGCAACTGTCAATTAAAAAAGAAGCAGAAGCAATAAAGCAACAGCTTTAAGGACGCTTGCCTGAGAAACTTTTTTTTAACCAAAGAGTGTTGTAGGAAGAAAAGAGCAATTTTAAGTAGATTTTTAATTATGTAATGCTTAGATGGAAGTCTGAAGACAGATAACAATATATTTTTTGTTCATGGGATTTATATTAACCAACAAAAAATTAGGTTTCACTCAGGATATTAATAGCATAGTGAGTGCAATATTTAAATTCTACTGAGCTAGGTTTTAAGCAACTTTTGATTTGGCAACTATGTAATAGGTCTTTACAGGTAAAAGGTCTTGTGTACCGATGTCCAAAGTGCTTCTCAACATCACTGTACAGGCTCTCCTGGAGCCGATGTCCCCAGTGTAACTGGGTACCTCCTAAATATTAAAACCAGCGTGATCTTTTCAGCTCCCAGTGAGTAGGAATACATGTCTTGATTAGATCCTGAGTTATATAAATAGTATAAGAACTGATATTAGAGAGGGAATGGATGTGTGTGAAAGCGAGGCTGAAAAAATTAATGATGCATCTTTACAGCCTTACTGAGACCTCATTGATTTCCATGGAAACCTTTTCATTGACTTCAGTGGGTCTCTTTAGTCTGATGCTAGAAAGGGTAGTTGACAGACAGTGAGGTGCATGCTCTGGTCTCGGCTCCATTGTGCTCGCCAGCACTGCCTGCTGCTCAGCGATGCTTTACTTTCAGCGGATTTTAACTGCTTCCTGATTGAGAGAGGCTTTAATTTGGAGCCATTTTCTGTGGTTAGGAAATACTGATACATGCTATCTAAGCCAGTGCCTGCAAGGTGGTGCTATTACTGTAAACACAAATATGCTTTAGGTAAACCAAGAAATCAAAAATATAGGGAAAAGGTTAAGCTGTCAAGCTCTTCTAGCAGTTTTTCCCAGAGGTATCTTTGCCCCTTCTGACAAAACAGTGAAAACCTAGGAGAGAGAGCTATAAAGTCAACCTTCCCTCTCTGGAATTTCTTTTTTCTAGGATTCTTTTCCCCCAATCTGAAAAGAATTTGGTTATTTGTGAATGATAGAATCATTCCATGTTTCTGGATTTGTTTCATACCTTTTCTCCACCATCTTGTCTCACCTGATTTTACAATTTACAACATGAAGTTCTGAGGAGAGATGCCCTTTCATGGTGATTTAGTGGGAGAATTTGTCTCTGATGATTAGAAAAATTGTTTGCTTTCTCTGAGCTGCATAATTTTCTGAAGAGAAAACTGAAAGTAAGAATAGTGAAGTAAAGGCTTTTTGTAAGCAGAGACAATGGAAAATGCTTCATTAGAGTTCCTTCTGCAGATGTGAACAGTATCAGAACTCTGGAAATTACGTTTTTTTCTTGCTGTCACTTTTCTTACTTTATCTGTTTGTTGTGTTTAACAGCTGACTGTTATTGATGTCATATATAGGGAATTACAGAGATAAATAATATTTTCCTTGTTGTTTGTGTCTGTAATCCTTGTGTAACAGCAAATGTAAGGCAAGAAAGTTCTTTTTGTCTCAGTGCAACTGTTCCACACTTGTATTCTGAGAACCACCTATTTTCCTCTGTCCATGTACTTAAATATATTGCTTTATAATTTCTGTCAGACTGCAAAACCTAGAGGTACTGGAGGTGCTGGTTTCTCTTACTGATAATACAAGGATTGTTAACCTTGCTTTCACTACGGTGATGGCAATCCCGCTGGCTTTGAGACCTAGCCTAAGTTAGCAGAAAAATATTCTTTTTCCTTGTAAAATGGAGGTTTGGATCTGAATACACAGAAAGAAAGGAGCAAACTGTCCATGCCATTGCCAGAGTCCTTAGCTGGCCTGAACTGTCTGCTCTCTGCCAGGCAGGCACGGAGGCACTTATGAGCTGGGAAAGCCCTGCACCCTCATCCCATCGTGGATAGTGAGGGGTCTTGTGTGTGATGAGGTCTCTGTCCTGTGTGTGGCAGTGGAACTCAGCTGCATGGGACTGCAACAGGCTTCTCAACTCTGGCTTGTAGGGGTTCCAGCATCTGTGGGCAACATATGTAACTGATGCATATACAAAAATATATAATACATTTTTGTATGTGTTTACTCAAGGATATTTTTATTTCTGTAATGCTTATTTATTTTCTTGCCATCTTTTTCTAGGTGTGTATTACAGGCAGGCAGACAAAAATTGTATCAAAACAGTCATCTAAATATTTGTGCTGATCTCCTCCTTTTGAGTTAATGAACAATTGTGAAACTTTGCTCTATACACACACTACAGTCTGAATGTCTGTTCTTTGTCCAGTATAGACATGGTTGGGGTGTTTTCAGGTTGTGTGAGGGGAAGGAACAGAATTTTTCTATGATTGAAAAAAAGTTTGACAAAGAGACCAGTGAAGGTCTCTCTCCTCTCCACTTTATTTTTTATGTTGGTTGGTTGGTTTGTTTGTTTTTGGCTTTTTTTTTTTTATTTCTTTGGTTTGGTTTTGCTGGTTCTCTTAGAAGAGCAGACAACTGAAAGTGATGAGTTTTAATGGATTCTTATAATTTATTGTTTGGAAAAACAAAATCGTGCCTTTAATGTTTCTCCAAAAGGGTAAGGTTAGATTGAACTCCCCTTCCCTGTCACTTCACATGGGAAGGTTTGCACATGTGCTCCGGGCTGTATGTGAGAAAGTGTGTTGTGGTGCAGCAGAGAGGCGGGAGAGTTTCTGCAGAAATCAGGTGACAGCGGCAATGTCTGCTTGGAGGTTCTGAGCTGAGAAAGTTCATCAGGCCTTGCTGAGCTCCTGGGTTTAGTAAGTGCTGAGGTAACTGGCTGTAAACAATGCATACAGCTGTAGGTGGCTAGAAAATACGTAGGCTTATATTTAAACTTTTTAAAATTTTTTAAAATAGGGTTGTTACATGTTTAATCAATATATCTGACTAAAAGACAGTTTCCCTTAATTGTAAGTTCCATGATTTTCCTCACCTTGCTTTGTAGGGACTAGGGAACGGCTTTAAAGTGTTCTGCATTGTTGAGGCAGGCAAGAAAACTATCTGATCTGAGCCAGACCAGTGTGGAAAGCAGAGCATTTGTATTTCCTCCGGACATTCTGCGAGTTTCCAATTAATCCGATTTTTCAAAACCCAGAAAACCTCCAGGAGTGACTTCTGGGCTGACACAGTGTCCTGGAGGACACCGCGACCCTCGCCCGGTGTGTGCGGGGATGGTGCACTGCCCGCCGCTGCCGGCAGGTGTCGCCGCAGGGCAGCGAGTGGGAGCTGCGCCATCCCCATCCCGATGCCGCTGAAACGCCGGGAATTGCGGGCACCGTCGCGGCAGCCCCGGCTGCCCTGCCGCACATTGCTTCGCTGCTCAGCTCTTCATCTCTCTAGGTTCCGTTCTTTCCCGGTTATGGGGAGGGCTCCACCGAGGACTTGGTGGCTTACGGGGGGTCTGGTTGTGCCGTGGCCAGGGTCTGAGGAGGACCAGCGCCCGTGCCTTGTGCTAGTCCTGTTTTCCAAAAAAACCCCCAACATTTGCTGTCCTTGAGGATATTCCAAGGTAAACTAGAGTGAGATAGGTCCCTAGGTGTGCAGTCTGTAGACACTTAACGCTATATAAATTCCCTCTGTGGGGAAAAGACCTAACTCTAACCTGGTTCTTCCAGGTAACGCAGGCACTGGGTTACATTGCTCTGTGGAAATGCTCTAGTCCTCTTCAAAAAGAGCTGGAGCAACTCGGACTGGACAAGTGAACAGCTCTGACTGATAACTTTGAACAGGTGAAGCCAAGCAAGATAAACATTAACGTTAGTGATAGCAGGGTCTGTTGGGCAGAGGCTTCTCCTTCGTTAGCTGGACAGTTTCCTGCAGGACCCTAATCCATGGCCAGGCTTTCTAAACACTGTCAGTGGACAAATAGCAGTTAACTGAATTGTGAATACATTTCTCACTACACTGATAGGAGTTTCTGCATTTTAATGTTTCTGTGTTACAAGCCAATCTAGGGAGATTTTTGCTTTTTGTGACACTTTTGGTCTGATCAGTTCTTCAAGTAGTTTGCTATGGGACTTTGAATTATCCAAACTTTTAGTACAGATTCCTAAATGAACTTCATTACCTGATACTTATGAAGTCTCTTGGATATCCTGATGATGAATAATGAAATTGCAAAGGGTTTTTTTTCTTTTATTTTTACAATTGTCTTTACAGGGTATTGTCCTAATGAACAAGTAAGATTGTTGTGTGATGTTTGTATATTCTATGCATTTACTTTATGTACCAAAAGCAAAAATAGTTATTCAGTTAGGAATGAGAATCCTTTAGCAATAATTCACTATTTCTGCCCTTTTTGTCTTTTGTAGTGCAGTAACTTTTGCATCTTAAAACAAGGTAACAAGGTCCAAACTGAAGTAGAGTTTACTGTGAAATACTGAATTGAAAACCTGAATTGAAGGCTAATTCTTTGAGGGGCCCATAGCTAGTTTTTTTTTTTCAATTGGGGTGGTTTTTTATTTGCTTGTTTGTTTGTTTTTTGCAGGGGTATGTGTATGTGAACAAAGTGGTTTGTTAGTTTGTGGGGTTTTTTTATAGAGATGCAATATGATATCCTCTAAATCATATTGTCTTGAAAGCTGCATGTTATAACAGGAGTAAAAGTGAATTTGTATTTAAAGATAATGTGTGCAGTAGTTATTGCCATCTAGTGTTCCTGTACCTTTATGGCATCAAACACAGTCACAGTATGGGAACTGCCTTGCAGCTTCTGCCCACTCTTCATTTTGCTTAAGCAATGTTGGCAAGATGTTTATGTTTATTTGGAGCAGAAAAATTCTTTTAAACTCAGTATTACTACATATGTCCAGTGAGTGAGAAACTTGTGGTGAAACAGTACTTGTGTACAGTAGTGCGTATCCTTATTCAAGATAATGTGGCCAAGGACGTGAATGGGTTATAAGCTTGAGAATTTATCAGAAAATATATTATGGAGGATATATATATGAAGTACTGGTACTTATCAAAAAAAGTATTCCATGAGTGAGTTAGTAAATTCTCTTAAGAGTTCCCAAGAGGGCCCTACCTTTAAATCAACTTTGAAAAGTCCACTGGGAACTCACTGGTGGATTTTTTGGTGTTTAGGAAAGAACTGTAAATGAGTTAATGAAGGACTTTTTCAGTCCCCAGTTTCAGGAAGTATGCTAGTGCATAAACATATGTGTTTTAATTATGGTGCTATTGTAAGATGCTATTTATATCTCAGTGGCACTTAGCAGTCCCAGTGAAGACTGGAGCTCTGTACCGTGAGGTGTGAGGTAGGAGTGCAGGAGACTGAGGGTATTGCTAATGAATCTTGGTGCTTGTTTGAGCTGTCACCAGTTGCTTCAAGTGCAGGAGGGGGAAGGATGTGAACATAGTTTCCTGTTGCTGATGTAGATTGGGATATAAAGTGAAGCAGTAGTTTTTTCCTATGACAAAAGAAGTTTGTGCTTAGGAATCCAAACTAATGAATCCAAGCCTTAAACCAAATGCAAAAGTCAGTGCAGACCCTTCTTAGTTTTAATTACTGTGTCAGACCCAAGCTATGATGCAAATCTCAGTACTGCCTCAGACATGTTTTAGTGAGTTGTATGTTCCCTGACAAATTAAATTTGGGGACTTCTGTGCATTGCATTATGTCTTAAATTATTCACTATTCTGGAAGTCTTTCTCTTTAAACCCTACCCTCTGGTATACTCTCCGTATGGCTCAATTCACAGCTCTACCTGAACAGCTGTTAATGAGACCTGTGGTACTACAAGAAGTATATATAGTTGTGTTTATGCTAAAAATGGCCATAGGGGAGATAGCTTCTGTGGCTACATGAAAGATCTCATGTACCTGCTCTTTTTCTTATAAATCTCTTAATGGCTTCTGTCTAGGTTTTTATTTTGAGACTGAATTTTCAGAAAAGCTTAGATGGTCTATAGATAATAAACCAAGAACTTCTTCTGTTGAAAATACTAAGGTTTTGTTTAAGGAATATTTTTTTCCTATCACATGGAGCCCTTCTGTGATGACCTTTTCTTATACTTTTTCATCTTTTCCTTTATTTTCCTCATTTTTAATTTTCCTTTTTTTCTCTGATAGAATCAGTTTCTCCTGATAGACTGATATCCACGCTGGTAGGGATACCACTGAGAGTTCTGTTTTTGTGAGCTTTTTGGTCATAGTTGTTTGATGATTTATGGAGTCCTGTCAATTCCTGTAGATAACAAAGCCTTATACCACAGTTTGAAGAAACAGCTCTCCCTATTCCGAAGCTCAGTACAGTCAGTGTACAACTGCTTGTTTCAGTTGTGTCTGTGTGTTTGTTTATGGCTCCAACCGATAAATTTCCCATCACAGATCCAGTGGAGTGCCAGACAGAAAAATGAGACCTGCATAGCTCTAAGTGTTCTACGGTGTGAATGGGATGGATGCTCATGACATATCCTGCCTGCCCTTGTGAGACAAGCTTGGAAGTATGAACATGAGAGCAGCTGGTGCTTGCAGGCTCCAAATGGGCTGTGCTTATGCAGTGCGGATGTCAGCAGCCGGAGGCACAGTTTTCCTGAAACAGTCAACAAACATGTGAAGGTGGGAGATACATCAGCTCTAGCCCCAGCTACCCTGGCTTTGATCAGCTTAGGTACAATGTTGTTATCACCCGTACTTCCTTCTCAGCCCTTCACTACCACAGCCATAGGTTATTTTCAGTTTTGTTCATTCTGTCCCACAAATCTTGTGCCAGCCCTCTCCAACAAGAGTTATCCTGCGACAGAGTTAGTGTGAGAAAATGTCATGTGTTCTTAGTCTCTGACAGCATTTTGACCTGCCAAAGGTGGCTACTTATGTGACCCTAAAAATAGGGCCTATACTGAAAGTCATCCTGGGAGAATCTAAAATCCTTGTGCTGTGATGCAGGTCAAGTTCTAACTTCTGTAAAGCTGATAATCATCCCTTAGGAGCACTCAGAGGTTTTCACCCAGGGCAGGATTACATGTGTTGTTCAGGGTTGAGAAAGGCTCTTGGCTTATTTTGATGCATCACAGCTACTTCTTCAGATTTTATGTGAGCTGGATTGCAGGCATGTGTGTTGCCCCCTTTTTGCCACACCTATATGAAATAAGCTCTTGACACATCTCCATTAATGGAAGTCTTGATTCTATATTCCTCTTGCATAAGGAAGCATCAATTACTCCTTTAAAAATAACGAGCACAGATTCCCAATACTGCTTTTGAAATAGACCATAAGCTAAACTGAGACAGAAATGAAGTGGCTTGTGTCCTTTTTCAAATTCCTACTCAAGCGCTTCAAGTCCATAGTCCATCTTTAACATCCTCTTTTCAATTCTCCATGATATCCTAATTTCTTAAGTTCTATAGCTGTGATAATAGATTGCAACATTTCTAAGTGTATGGTAGGTACTGGACTATCTCAACATTCTCAGACTCTCACAGAGATAAACTTGCAAAAGTTACAGGCAAAGGTACATTTGTAAGTGATTTGGACTGAATAGATTCTTTAGAGGAGATGAAGAACACATATGTTGATGGTATGTCATCAATAACAAGCATCTAGCAGACCCCCTAAAAAAATTAACCCATCCTACTCTTACTCAATTTATAGCTATTTGTGTTGCTGCAAACCTCAACTTTGTTCTTCCTGTAGCCAGTGAGGAAAAAAAACAAACACCAAAATGCAAAGCAAAAGCGCAGTGAGAAACACTATGGTAAAGGACTGTATTTTTGTCAACAAAATAAGAAGCGTTAGTTTTTGTTGGAGGGCTTTTTTTCTCCCTTAAGAGCTAATTCTGCAGTGCTCAGCAGTTTCTCAGGCTGTTGATTTCAGAAAGAGTTAAGGGCAGTTACGGTGCCCCAAAGTTAATAAAATAGTTAATGGAAAGAATTAATTTGAAGGCAAATCTATATTTGTTGACTAGGCATCATATAACTATTTATACAGCATAAAATACTCTGGTTTGAGTTACCTTCTTATTTTCTGCAAAATCAGGTGTACAGGCATACAAGTATTTTGTTAAGAAACACACTTTAAAAAAAGAGGAAAAAAAAAGATAACTCTAGATATTTAACCCATCATTCCTAGATAGTTGCAACTTCTGAAGTGAAAAATAAACTGCCAGTTTTGTGTACACTTACCTGCACACATTTTGTTATTATGGGAATAAATTCCTTGGTGTATACACCAGTGTCTTCTGTTTTCCTGCAGCAAGTACTTTCTTTGATTGATGTACTTGGAAGCGATCCTTACCCTCATTCATTTTAATTGAGAGTAATGAATTTAGAGCTTTTATATGCACAGATTGGCTCCATTCCATTTCTAACTTTCCTCACCTTTGCTAGGAGCACAGCCTGTTCAGGGATGCATTGGAAGAGGTTCAGAACTTAGTGCAGCATTCCTGGAGAGGACAGTATCCCGTGAGGAGTAGCCATCTGTTTATAGACAGGCTGATATTTCCAAACAGCTAAGATTTTTGTAGGCAGGTTCTCCCTCCCCACCAGTACCACTGAGGAATTGCTAATCAAGAAATAAGCTTCTTCCCTTCCCTGATTTGCACAAGATAGAGCGCAGTGTCCACAACGGTGTTTCAAGTTGTTTTGAATTCAGTGAGTGGGTTTCAAAGCACTGCTGCGCTAATGGCATTTGGGGAAAACTTAGCAAAAGAAAAACTTACCTTTCTGGTCATTGTGTCCTTTAAAGTGAACACTACTGGCATAAAACAGAACTGTTAGATGGTGTTTTTGTACAGGTGTGGAGACACTGAAATTGTCTAAGGCTAGAAGGGGTTTTATTTCACATCTCCTTATATTCACTCAAATTTCTTATTTGCCAGAGCCTTAGAAATAAGGGATGCAACTTTCTTTTTCTTTTCTACTTTGAAGAGAACTCTAAAATGAACACAAAAAAAAAGCAAGAGTTTACCTTTCTCAGTTTTATAGAAAATGTTCATGTTAATGTACACCTGCTTTGGGAGAAGTCCCCCTGCCATTTTATATTTGCAAGCCGTGTGCCTTGGTTGCACACTGATGATGTAATGGCTTTTTACCTATGAAGAATGTGAGACAATTTAGAGATAAACTGGCAACACTGTGCTTGTGAGGAGCTGCCAAGCTGTTCCTGCCCTAGTAAGCTTTGTGATGAGCAACACGGAAATTACTCCTTTTTGAAACACTTTATCAAGTGTGAAATAGTAAAGTTATTGACATCAGTCAAGGCAACCAGTGATTTATTGCAAGTGAAGGTCAGTTTGTTTCTGAAATGTTCAAAAATAAGGTGATGCCTAATAGTGCCCTCTGCTTTAGAAATCATCTTTGTTTTAACTTGTGGTCTGGAGAGGGTGGCATCAGGATAAGTTAGTTGCAGTGACTGTCTGCTGTGGTGCCATGGACTTGTAGAACATACACTGTGGCATGGAAGGTGCCTTCAGGGTAAATGCCTCTGCTTGTCTCTGTTTCATCAAGGGTACTCATTGGCTTTGGAAGACTAGTGTGTTTGTCCTTAAGAGAAATGGAGTGACTGTGCCTAATCCCAGGGATTTGGGAATGGCTATTCTGCGTGTGCTCCTGCATTGTATCTCTAGCAGAGATCTGGGCTATGTGCCAGTCAGCCCCGAATCACGGCGAGACAAACTGGGATCCAGCCTTCCCTCCTGGAGCTGGATTAGCACTACCATGCTATCAGTGGTAATGCCTTGTTTCATCAGTAAAGGTATCAGAAATTACTAAGAAAATACAGAAGAAGCAGCTTTTTTGAGTAAGAAGGTATTATTTTTACAGAGTTGCTTTTCTGATTATAACAGCACTAAAATGCTGGGTGTTGAAGTCCAACAGCCGTGGTAAGGCTGAATCGTTTATTCAGTCCCAGAAACAGCACTGTCAAACTGTTTGTTGTTACCCTACAAAAATCTAGACAGTCCTTTGAGTCTTCATTAATACTCCTACTATTATCGTTAGTTCACATGTGGTCTCCTAGTACATGTGACCACTCACACAGAAAAAGTTGCTGGCATTACCTCTTTAAATTCCTGGATTGTGTAAAAAAAAAACAAAAACAAAACACCAAAGACAGAAGAGAGTTTGCTTCCATCCTGCAGTATGTTCTGCACACTGCTGTTTTTTGTACTTAAATTCACAGTTAACAGTAGGGTTGATTGTCTCCTTTGCCTCTGTGGGGGAAGGGAGATGTTTTGTTGCTGAAGCACAATACCTCCCACGCTTACTCTTGGGTTCCTGCCGCTTAAGCACACACCCCATGTTCCTGGCTCTGCCTTAAGGTACAATCTATCTCCAAATTAGTAGGGAAAAAAACCTCTGAAGTTGAGTGAAGTACAATCAAGCCTCTTGGAAATTAGTTAAACACTTAGAAGGGTGTATTTAAAAGAAAACTTTCCGCAATCAACAAAGTACAGCTTTCATCATGTGTTCCTGGTCAGAGAACCTTCTTTGCGTCTTGATGGCCATTTAGCTTTTTCTGAGCAAGCTGTCTCATGTGAATTTCCCTCCTGTCAGTCAGTGCTTCAGTTGTGCTTTGATTTTATTTACCCTGTCAAAGCTTACTGGCTTTTGTACATAGCTGCCATTCAGCTAGTTCAGGTTTTGCAAATGCATATATGCAATGTTACATGCAATGTACAAATACATTCTTCAAAGAAGATGTCAAAACAAGTTTCAGCTCGTTTTCAGCAGTATCTAATTATAGATACATAATTAATGAGTCTGACATTTATCTTTCTTAGCACAAAAGACCATACTTACAAATAAAAGGGTTTCCCACAGCACATGTAATAGCTAGAGCATTAGTTGAAGAGAAATGAGAATTTAGAACACGTTATATTCTGAGGAAATAGAAGTATTTCTTGGCAAATAAAATATAGGCTGTTATTGTGGTTGCTTATGACTGAGAAGTGTTACTCCTTGACATTAAGAATGAATTAACGGTATCCAGTTACTAAAAATGAATAGTAAATCTCCAGTAGAAGGGATAGAAATTTTCTTAATGTAGAGGCATCTTTCTCAGGAAGCATTAGGTACTGTGTCTGCAACTATTCTAGATGAAAGAGGTGGTTTTTTTTTTTCTTGTTACTCAGTGCATTTGACATCAGGTATAGACAGTTTCAGTCTTTTTGTTGGTGTTAAATAGTATTTATGTATATGTTATTTTAAGATATCTTACATGCTCAAAGCAACACATTAATTTAGCAACATATTTAGTTATTAATTAAGCTAGCGTGTAGAACAAACTCCTCCAAAAATCCTTCTCTGCCATTTTCATGAAAGAATGGCCATATTTCATGCCAATGTACTTCATCTGCTTCAAGATGTGGGTACTACTTACTGTATTTCTTACAATGTAAAGCTGTTTCATTTGGGGCAGTAGGATTCTCTGAAGTCTTTCAATTACATTTCCGTATATGATTCTGGCTTTCTTCCCTTGGAAATTAATTGCAAATAAATGACAGTCAGTCTTGTGTCTTGTAACAGTACCTGGCCTTTGAAGAGACAAATAGAAACAGATTTTGTAGTTTACAAAAAGGATGAGTCTAGAGCTATGGAACCTTATATTTTTTATCCTGTTCCTTTTTCTAAATACAAACTGGTATATGTAAAGTGCCAATAACACAGGATCTGCTTTTTTTAAAAAAAAATATTTTATGAAGAAAGGGAAGGCTTGTGTTGAATAATATTTCAGTTGATTTTGCTTAAGCTTCGAAACTGATACTTCAGTGAAGAGGATGGGAGCATGGGAAAGAAGTGGGTTCATGTTTTTCTCTACTAATATCTAGGCAAGGACACTTTCCCTGATTGGAATGGTCTCAGCTTATGACACAATAGATAAATCTTAATGCTTTTGCTTACAGGAATGTAATTGTCCTTATTTCCTAGTGCCACTCAAGTATGTTACAGGCAAAGCAACTAGAGAATATTATTTGTCTGACATACCTTTTGCAGTCAAAGTTCAAGGTTCTCGATTCCGTAGTTGGCTAATTTGAATTAGTTTGTTAATTACTTTTCACATTCAAATATACTAATGAATGAGCATGTTATCTGCTTGCGTGTTGGAATGATAACATTTGTTTTGATTAGATTTAGAAACTTTGGTTATATGAATTTGTGACTCACATTTGCAAGTGATTTGTAGTTTGGAGTAATGGACAATTAAATCCAGCTATATATAAAATGATACTGTGAGCAGACTCTTGAGGATGGTTTCTTCTATATAAGTGGAGGGAAGAACAAGTCAGCATCCAGAAGGAAATACCTGTTCTGCACAGCCAAGCATGTGTGGTGACGGTTTGTGGGCGCTACTACTTGCTGCAGTGGTGCAGAGACTTTTTCAGCTCATGTTTTGTCCTCTATGGGTGTCTCTGTGTGTTTGCATGTTATAGGTATTTGGGCCTGAAGGTGTTTGAACAACATGCACGTTGGCTTGTTATATTGCAGTGGTGTGAAAAGTCCTGAGCATCCTTGAGGGCCCATTTGGGAACACACTGAGAACGTGTCCTTGCCACGAAGAGCTGGTCACCTGAGCAACTATAAGAAGCAATAGGAAGAAAAAAGAAAAATGCAGAGTTGAAACAGCTTTCTTGATTCAAAGCTTGGATTGGCACAGTAACCCACCTCCCCTGAACTGTTTTCTAATGAGAAGGGTCTAGACTTTCTCTTATCACCCTAAGTTCCCCTCTGTAGCTCAGGTTTTATTGTCCTGTTTCTTCAGCTACTCCTAAAAACTAACCCCCCAAAAAAGTTGTAGCACAGAGGAATGTACACATGGCAGTCTGGAAAGGGCTCTAGAAAAGGAAACACAACAAAAATCTTCAGCTTGGACTTCAGTCTCTCAGGCTGACTCCAAGTCATCAGGAAAATAACAGGCACAAATGCTCTTCCCCTCCTCATCACATCTGTAGGCTGCTCAATGCTTTGTTTCAAGCTTTATGGTGTTTTCCCTGTTATCTTTCCATACTACAAAATCTTTAGTTTTCTTTTTGAAAGTTGCTATGAAGAGTCAAATTTATCCATTTACTTTTAGCTGGAGGCATTATGGTATGGATGGGTTTGGTTTGTTTGCATCTGCAGATTTCCAGCTCTTCCTACAAGCTGGCACTTTAGGTTTTACATAGTCTTTATCTATCATTCTTTTCAGTTTTAGGTGGCTCTCTCTTTCTTTTGGATTCTGGATGAAGGCTTAGTTAAATGCCTGTTTAAGAACTGATGAGTAATTTAAAGGATTTAGGGGAACATTCTGTGCTATTATATGCAAATACATGCCATGTATGGTTCCCTGTGTCATTAACCTGGCAGTCATTTCATGCATGACTCCCCATCTTATTAAGCTAGCAGTATGGAATATTTGATTTACTAAACTGCTATGAACTACTTAGTGTGCTAATATACGAATATAACTTTTAAATTTTTCTGGAATAACTATCTTTGGAACAGATTCAGAATACAATAACGTTGTGTTGACGGCTGTGCTCAGTTTCAAAGGTCTATTTTAGTAAGCTTTACAGAACTGGTGGAGAAGTACCTGTGATTTGAATAAGCCATACAATGACTGAAAATAAAAGCCATCAGATTAATTAGAGCCCTGCAGAATTTTGCAGGCATTGGAAGCCCATGTCTGTGGTGTACATGTAAGTGTTCAGTGTGCAGAGCTTCTGGGAGATACCTACAGGTGTGTGCAGTTCTGAATCTAAAACTCTTCTCTAACATTTTGGAAATGGCTTATATCCAAGCACTTCCCATTTTCTGGGGTTTTGTTACCATAGCAGCATTCTCTGGCTATGGGATTTACTGGGGATAGTGGGGGAAGGAGTGTATATTTGCTGACTTGGTTCCATGCCAAATGGAGTAGGAATTATAAGTGCAGGATGTTGGATTCTTCCTTTAGTGTCCATTTCAGCTGGCATCTAATGTCATCCAGATAATTGCAAGCCATTCTGTCATCATTCAGCCAGCTGCATAGGACAAAACAAAGAGAAATTTAGGACCAAAAGGAAGGAATAACAATTTAAAAGGCTTTTAAATGTTGTTTTCTCTCTTTCTCAATCAGTAATACTTAAAAGCCTTTAATTTATACCATCCCTTATCCCCCTTCAGAGACGTACACATACACTCAAATTTGTATGACTTGAGTACTGCTGGCTTGATTGATATGTGAGCACTGAGCTGCCCAAGAAAATGTCAAAAGTAAGAAATGAGGTCAGATAATGACATCCAAAACCAGAGCAGAAGGAATCATTCAGCATCCTCTGGTAGTTTGATTGCAGCTAAGAGTGTGAATCAGCTTCACTTTTATACCTCCTTTATGTTGAAAGTTCTCTAGTACTTTGTATGTGTGCTTTGGATTTGGAGCAGGCATCTGAATCACAAATGCAGCACAATGTCATACATACAGCATGGGTCATCAGAGACTTATTTACCTAGAAGGATGGTGATTTCAGAGGGCTGAAATCCTCCTCCTTTGAAATGTGCCTATGCTCTCTGGTACTTTTAGCATTAGCACAAGCTGTGAATATGCATTGAAGCTGTGTGGAAAGTGAGCCTGTTACATGATGAGGAAGGAGGGTATGAAAGTACTGCTAGGACTGACTGGGGAAGCGTGTGTACACAGCTGTCTTGGGCAGAGTGTGCGTGGCAGGGAGATGCACAGATGACTTTGCTTAGCTTAGCAGATCATGGTTATAGAAAATATAGGCTCAGTAGTGTGTCCTATTCAACATATTAAGTAGCCTGTTCATCAGAGACCACAGTCAGTGAGGGGCTGTGAAATCAGCTCTGGACAGGCTGAGATGTGGAAACGTTGGCAAAACACACTTGGTGTGGCTAAGAGGCCAAGGGCAGATTGAGGAGTGGTTGAACTCCCTCTCATTGGAAAGTTGGTGAAAAAGTGACTCAGATTTTGGTGGAAAACTGTGGAAGTGCCATGTATGAATCAGGTCTATCAAAGGACGGTCAGTGGATCTAAATATAATAAATTTTAGCATTTTAGAACTGTAACATTATATCTTATTAATCTTCTTGAAAGGTCCATCTACTTAGTTCTTGTCCCTCATTGCACTCATCAGCCTTTTCTTGCTGTATTAATCTTTTTTCCTGTTTCTAAATGTGCCTACCTGCCTTCCCACCCCACCTCCCTCTCTCTCAAGAGCAAAACTGATTTCTAGTTTGTTTTGAAGGATCAATAGATTATTTTCCTTTTGTTTGCTAAGTGACAGTTTATATCTTCTTACAAGTACTCTTTATCAAAGCTGGACTCTGCTTAAGTTGCTGATCTCTCCTACTCTGTTTTATTTTTATTTGAATGATTAGGTCTCTGGTTTGTAAATGCATTTCACTTCTCTCTTTGTGCAGTAGAGTCCCTAATTTTTTTTGCCTGTTATCAGCTGACCCTAGCTACGAGATGAAATGACCTCTGCGAGAGAAGTGGGCAGCCAGATTACATGAGTTTTTTAGTTATCTATATCTGTTCATTTATCTGAGCAAATAAAATTATACAAAACTACCGTTGTAGGTAGAATTCCTGTGTAAAGAATCTGTCCTGAAGCACAGTCAAGTGCTTCAGATGGTAAACTGCTATTTTTTTTTTTTTTGCTGTGGGAAACTGAGGTGAAGAACAAAGTAGACAAAGGCGAGTAGTATCCCTGACTAGAGGCAACTACTTAGGGCAGGAAAATAGGAGTCAGGGCCACAGTATATGACAGAGTGATTGTGGGAGAGCAGAACATCTTAGAGGCAATGTGGACCTAAGTGTGGAAAACTTTAATGGCAAACATTTTAAATGCTTCAAGCCTGGAACATATTCCTGGCAACTGCAGTTTTACACTCGGGTTCTGTTATTGTAATTACCCCCC